>CM060662.1:41699655-41786637 GCA_030686955.1 Odontamblyopus rebecca | reverse complement strand
AGACCTCTCCAACATCAGTGTGTGAGCCTCAGACCTTCTCCAGCATCAGTGTGTGAGCCTCAGACCTTCTCCAACATCAGTGTGTGAGCCTCAGACCTTCCCCAACATCAGTGTGTGAGCCTCAGACCTTCTCCAGCATCAGTGTGTGAGCCTCAGACCTTCTGCAACATCAGTGTGTGAGCCTCAGACCTTCTCCAGCATCAGTGTGTGAGCCTCAGACCTTCTCCAGCATCAGTGTGTGAGCCTCAGACCTTCTGCAACATCAGTGTGTGAACCTCAGACCTTCTCCAACATTAGTGTGTGAGCCAGACCTTCTCCAACATTAGTGTGTGAGCCAGACCTTCTCCAACATCAGTGTGTGAGCCTCAGACCTCCCTGTCCAACATTAGTGTGTGAGCCTCAGACCTTCTCCAACATCAGTGTGTGAGCCTCAGACCTTCCCCAACATCAGTGTGTGAGCCTCAGACCTTCTCCAACATCAGTGTGTGAGCCTCAGACCTTCCCCAACATCAGTGTGAGAGCCTCAGACCTTCTCCAACATCAGTGTGTGAGCCTCAGACCTTCTCCAACATCAGTGTGTGAGCCTCAGACCTTCCCCAACATCAGTGTGAGCCTCAGACCTTCTCCAACATCAGTGTGTGAGCCTCAGACCTTCTCCAACATCAGTGTGTGAGCCTCAGACCTTCTCCAGCATCAGTGTGTGAGCCTCAGACCTTCTCCAGCATCAGTGTGTGAGCCTCAGACCTTCCCCAACATCAGTGTGTGAGCCTCAGACCTTCTCCAACATCAGTGTGAGCCTCAGACCTTCTCCAACACCAGTGTGTGAGCCTCAGACCTTCTCCAACATCAGTGTGTGAGCCTCAGACCTTCCCCAACATCAGTGTGTGAGCCTCAGACCTTCTCCAACATCAGTGTGTGAGCCTCAGACCTTCTCCAACATCAGTGTGTGAGCCTCAGACCTTCTCCAGCATCAGTGTGTGAGCCTCAGACCTTCCCCAACATCAGTGTGTGAGCCTCAGACCTTCTCCAACATCAGTGTGTGAGCCTCAGACCTTCTCCAGCATCAGTGTGTGAGCCTCAGACCTTCTCCAACATCAGTGTGAGCCTCAGACCTTCTCCAGCATCAGTGTGTGAGCCTCAGACCTTCTCCAACATCAGTGTGAGCCTCAGACCTTCTCCAACATCAGTGTGTGAGCCTCAGACCTTCTCCAACATCAGTGTGTGAGCCTCAGACCTTCTCCAACATCAGTGTGTGAGCCTCAGACCTTCTCCAACATCAGTGTGTGAGCCTCAGACCTTCTCCAGCATCAGTGTGTGAGCCTCAGACCTTCCCCAACATCAGTGTGTGAGCCTCAGACCTTCTCCAACATCAGTGTGTGAGCCTCAGACCTTCTCCAACATCAGTGTGTGAGCCTCAGACCTTCTCCAACATCAGTGTGAGCCTCAGACCTTCTCCAACATCAGTGTGAGCCTCAGACCTTCTCCAACATCAGTGTGTGAGCCTCAGACCTTCTCCAACATCAGTGTGAGCCTCAGACCTTCTCCAACATCAGTGTGTGAGCCTCAGACCTTCTCCAACATCAGTGTGTGAGCCTCAGACCTTCTCCAACATCAGTGTGTGAGCCTCAGACCTTCTCCAACATCAGTGTGTGAGCCTCAGACCTTCTCCAACATCAGTGTGTGAGCCTCAGACCTTCTCCCACATCAGTGTGTGAGCCTCAGACCT
Source organism: Odontamblyopus rebecca (assembly GCA_030686955.1). Taxonomy (NCBI): domain Eukaryota; kingdom Metazoa; phylum Chordata; class Actinopteri; order Gobiiformes; family Gobiidae; genus Odontamblyopus; species Odontamblyopus rebecca. The sequence continues at coordinate 41,784,911 of CM060662.1, read as the reverse complement.
TCTCCTACATCAGTGTGTGAGCCTCAGACCTTCTCCAACATCAGTGTGTGAGCCTCAGGCCTTCTCCAGCATCAGTGTGTGAGCCTCAGGCCTTCTCCAGCATCAGTGTGTGAGCCTCAGACCTTCTCCAACATCAGTGTGTGAGCCTCAGACCTTCTCCAACATCAGTGTGAGCCTCAGACCTTCTCCAGCATCAGTGTGTGAGCCTCAGACCTTCTCCAGCATCAGTGTGTGAGCCTCAGACCTTCTGCAACATCAGTGTGTGAGCCTCAGACCTTCTCCAGCATCAGTGTGTGAGCCTCAGACCTTCTGCAACATCAGTGTGTGAGCCTCAGACCTTCTGCAACATCAGTGTGTGAGCCTCAGACCTTCTCCAACATCAGTGTGTGAGCCTCAGACCTTCTGCAACATCAGTGTGTGAGCCTCAGACCTTCTCCAGCATCAGTGTGTGAGCCTCAGACCTTCTGCAACATCAGTGTGTGAACCTCAGACCTTCTGCAACATCAGTGTGTGAGCCTCAGACCTTCTCCAGCATCAGTGTGTGAGCCTCAGACCTTCTCCAGCATCAGTGTGTGAGCCTCAGACCTTCCCCAACATCAGTGTGAGCCTCAGACCTTCTCCAACATCAGTGTGTGAGCCTCAGACCTTCTCCAACATCAGTGTGTGAGCCTCAGACCTTCTCCAGCATCAGTGTGTGAGCCTCAGACCTTCTCCAACATCAGTGTGTGAGCCTCAGACCTTCTCCAGCAGCAAGGTGTGAGCCTCAGACCTTCTCCAACATCAGTGTGTGAGCCTCAGACCTTCTCCAACATCAGTGTGTGAGCCTCAGACCTTCTCCAGCAGCAGGGTGTGAGCCTCAGACCTTCTCCAACATCAGTGTGTGAGCCTCAGACCTTCTCCAACATCAGTGTGTGAGCCTCAGACCTTCTCCAGCAGCAGGGTGTGAGCCTCAGACCTTCTCCAACATCAGTGTGAGCCTCAGACCTTCTCCAACATCAGTGTGAGCCTCAGACCTTCTCCAGGAGCAGTGTGTGACTCAGACCTTCTCCAACATCAGTGTGTGAGCCTCAGACCTTCCCCAACATCAGTGTGAGCCTCAGACCTTCTCCAACATCAGTGTGTGAGCCTCAGACCTTCTCCAGCATCAGTGTGTGAGCCTCAGACCTTCTCCAGCATCAGTGTGTGAGCCTCAGACCTTCTCCAGCAGCAATGTGTGAGCCTCAGACCTTCTCCAGGAGCAGTGTGTGACTCAGACCTTCTCCAACATCAGTGTGAGCCTCAGACCTTCTCCAACATCAGTGTGTGAGCCTCAGACCTTCTCCAGCATCAGTGTGTGAGCCTCAGACCTTCTCCAGCATCAGTGTGTGAGCCTCAGACCTTCCCCAACATCAGTGTGTGAGACTCAGACCTTCTCCAACATCAGTGTGTGAGCCTCAGACCTTCTCCAACATCAGTGTGAGCCTCAGACCTTCTCCAGCAGCAAGGTGTGAGCCTCAGACCTTCTCCAACATCAGTGTGTGAGCCTCAGACCTTCTCCAACATCAGTGTGTGAGCCTCAGACCTTCTCCAGCAGCAAGGTGTGAGCCTCAGACCTTCTCCAACATCAGTGTGTGAGCCTCAGACCTTCTCCAGCATCAGTGTGTGAGCCTCAGACCTTCTCCAACATCAGTGTGTGAGCCTCAGACCTTCTCCAACATCAGTGTGTGAGCCTCAGACCTTCTCCAACATCAGTGTGTGAGCCTCAGACCTTCTCCAGCATCAGTGTGTGAGCCTCAGACCTTCCCCAACATCAGTGTGAGCCTCAGACCTTCTCCAACATCAGTGTGTGAGCCTCAGACCTTCTCCAGCATCAGTGTGTGAGCCTCAGACCTTCTCCAGCAGCAATGTGTGAGCCTCAGACCTTCTCCAGGAGCAGTGTGTGACTCAGACCTTCTCCAACATCAGTGTGAGCCTCAGACCTTCTCCAACATCAGTGTGTGAGCCTCAGACCTTCTCCAGCATCAGTGTGTGAGCCTCAGACCTTCTCCAGCATCAGTGTGTGAGCCTCAGACCTTCCCCAACATCAGTGTGTGAGCCTCAGACCTTCTCCAACATCAGTGTGTGAGCCTCAGACCTTCTCCAACATCAGTGTGAGCCTCAGACCTTCTCCAGCAGCAAGGTGTGAGCCTCAGACCTTCTCCAACATCAGTGTGTGAGCCTCAGACCTTCTCCAACATCAGTGTGTGAGCCTCAGACCTTCTCCAACATCAGTGTGTGAGCCTCAGACCTTCTCCAACATCAGTGTGAGCCTGAGACCTTCTCCAACATCAGTGTGAGCCTCAGACCTTCTCCAACATCAGTGTGTGAGCCTCAGACCTTCTCCAACATCAGTGTGTGAGCCTCAGACCTTCTCCAACATCAGTGTGAGCCTCAGACCTTCTCCAACATCAGTGTGTGAGCCTCAGACCTTCTCCAGCAGCAGGGTGTGAGCCTCAGACCTTCTCTAACATCAGTGTGTGAGCCTCAGACCTTCTCCAGCAGCAGGGTGTGAGCCTCAGACCTTCTCCAACATCAGTGTGTGAGCCTCAGACCTTCTCCAACATCAGTGTGTGAGCCTCAGACCTTCTCCAACATCAGTGTGTGAGCCTCAGACCTTCTCCAACATCAGTGGTTCCTCACAGATGTTCTTCTGGAGGCTGGAACACTCCTAAATCTGGCAGACTCTTCAGAAGAGCTGAAGCTGTTGGAGCTGCAGGAGTCAGATTAAACCCTCTGTGTCAGGGTTTGGTGTTTATGTGTGTTCCCCCTCCCTTCTGTGTCTGTCTGCTCCTCTCGGGGGTGTGGCTGGGCTCATGCTGCAGTGTGGATCACCTGCTCGGTGGTTCACCTGCAGCTCATTGTGTAATCAGCCCCAGTACTTAGTCTTGTCCCTGTCCTGTGTTCTTTGTCAGTTCATTCCTCCTCTATGCCTTGTCCACGTCGTCCTGCCTGTCCTTGTCGTCCAGTCTGTCTCCCTGTGAGTCTTCCCCAGTGTCTTCCCTCCGTCTGTCTCCAGCCAGTTTCCATCACCACATCCTTCAATCCCGGCAATAGACCTGTAAAACATCTTCCTGCGCCTCTGTCTCTGCTTTGGGCTCCTCAGCCACACTCAAACCATGACAGAATGAGCTGATCACTTGGACCCTGCAGAGTGTAGAGCATCGGCAGGCTCCTATTCCCAGCTGCCTCGTTTGTCCTCATCTGTTCCTCTGGAGCGTTCTGCAACAGCCACTAACCCTACTCCTGTCCCACCTCCTGTTTTCTCTGCCTCCATGTCCCTTGAACTTTGTGGACCACCGCTGGACACTGTTCTCCGTCCAGGGTGGTAGATTCCCTTCCTGGACCACCGCTGGACACTGTTCTCCGTCCAGGGTGGTAGATTCCCTTCTTGGACCACCGCTGGACACTGTTCTCCGTCCAGGGTGGTAGATTCCCTTCTTGGACCACCGCTGGACACTGTTCTCTGTCCAGGGTGGTAGATTCCCTTCTTGGACCACCGCTGGACACTGTTCTCCGTCCAGGGTGGTAGATTCCCTTCCTGGACCACCGCTGGACACTGTTCTCCGTCCAGGGTGGTAGATTCCCTTCTTGGACCACCGCTGGACACTTGTCTCCGTCTGGAGTGGCCGTATCCCTTCTACAGTCGCTGCTGGACACTCGTTTCCGTCCGGGGCGGCTGTGTCCTTTTCTGGGCTGCTGCTGGTCGCTCCTCTCCATCCTGGGTGCCAGTTTCCCTGTGGCTAGCGGCTATCGGGTTAGCGGCTAACGGGTTAGCGGCCAACGGGTTAGCGGCTAACGGGTTAACGGCTAACGGGTTAGCGGCTAACGGGTTAGAGGCTAACGGGTTAGCGGCTAATGGGTTAACGGCTAACGGGCTAACGGGTTAGCGGCTAACGGGTTAACTGCTAACGGGTTAGCGGCTAACGGGTTAGCGGCTAACGGGTTAACGGCTAACGGGTTAGCGGCTAATGGGTTAACGGCTAACGGGTTAGCGGCTAATGGGTTAGCGGCTAACGGGTTAGCTTAGTCCACTCAGATATACGGACTGTGGTTGGGACCCGGACTCACCTGGACTGGGTGCAGTTTTCGGGCGGTGGAGCCGATCCCTTCGACGGTGGTGACGGCGGCGAGATGCAGCGAGCAGAGAGGAGCGAGGCAGGCGTTCACCGCCATGTGACTGAAGCCGCTCAGGAAATACACCAGATGCCCTCCCACCCTGCTGTACCCGTGTGTCAGATGCCCTCCCACCCTCCTGCACCCAGTAGTAGCAGTAGTAGCAGTAGTAGTAGTAGTTGTATATGTGTCAGATGCCCTCCCGTCCTCCACATTTAACCTGAAGACAGAAAATAGTCCCGTGGTGTGGAAGGATACAGGGGGCGCTGTGAGTCCAGGTGGAAGCGGGATATCATCACGGTGCAGGCGCCGCAGCCGCCCTCAGCACAGCCGAGCTTCGTCCCGGTGAGACCCACTGAAACCAGACCGGACCGGACCGGACCGGACCAATCAACCAATCAATCAATGAGTCAAACTTTATTTCTATAGCACTTTCCAACAGCCAAATCCCATCAAAGTGCAACAATAAAAGACGATAAAAAACCATAAACATCACAGACACGAGTCAACAAAGCACCTGACAGGGACAGGGACAGGGACAGGGACAGGGACAGGACAGGGACAGGGACAGGACAGGGACAGGGACAGGGACAGGGACAGGGACAGGACAGGGACAGGGACAGGACAGGGACAGGGACAGGACAGGGACAGGGACAGGACAGGGACAGGACAGGGACAGGGACAGGACAGGGACAGGACAGGGACAGGGACAGGACAGGGACTGGGACTGGGACTGGACTGGGACTGGACAGGACAGGGACAGGGACAGGACAGGGACAGGACAGGACAGGGACAGGGACAGGGACAGGACAGGGACAGGACAGGGACAGGGACAGGACAGGGACAGAGACAGGACAGGGACACAAGACAGGACAGGGACAGGACAGGGACAAGACAGGGACAAGACAGGACAGGGACAGGACAGGGACAGGGACAGGGACAGGACAGGGACAGGACAGGGACAGGGACAGGGACAGGACAGGGACAGGACAGGGACAGGGACAGGGACAGGGACAGGACAGGGACAGGGACAGGACAGGGACAGGACGGGGACAGGACAGGGACAGGACAGGACGGGGACAGGACAGGGACAGGACAGGGACAGGACAGGGACAGGGACAGGACAGGACAGGGACAGGACAGGGACAGGACAGGACAGGGACAAGCAGGGACAGGACAGGGACAGGACAGGGACAGGACAGGGACAGGACAGGGACAGGGACAAGACAGGGACAGGACAGGGACAGGGACAGGGACAGGGACAAGACAGGGACAAGACAGGACAGGGACAGGACAGGGACAGGACAGGGACAGGGACAGGACAGGGACAGGGACAGGGACAGGACAGGGACAGGGACAGGACAGGACAGGGACAGGGACAGGACAGGGACAGGACAGGGACAGGACAGGGACAGGGACAAGACAGGACAGGGACAGGGACAAGACAGGACAGGGACAGGACAGGGACAGGACAGGACAGGGACAAGACAGGACAGGGACAGGGACAGGACAGGGACAGGGACAGGGACAAGACAGGACAGGGACAGGACAGGACAGGGACAGGACAGGGACTGGACAGGGACTGGGACAGGACAGGGACAGGACAGGGACAGGGACAGGGACAGGACAGGGACAGGGACAGGACAGGGACAGGACAGGGACAGGACAGGGACAGGGACAGGGACAGGACAGGGACAGGGACAGGGACAGGACAGGGACAGGACAGGGACAGGACAGGGACAGGGACAGGGACAGGGACAGGACAGGGACAGGGACAGGACAGGGACAGGACAGGGACAGGGACAGGGACAGGACAGGGACAGGACAGGGACAGAGACAGGGACAGGACAGGACAGGACAGGACAGGACAGGACAGGACAGGACAGGGACAGGACAGGACAGGGACAGGACAGGACAGGGACAGGACAGGACAGGACAGGACAGGACAGGACAGGACAGGACAGGACAGGACAGGACAGGACAGGACAGGGACAGGACAGGACAGGGACAGGACAGGGACAGGACAGGACAGGACAGGGACAGGGACACGGACAGGACAGGGACAGGACAGGGACAGGGACAGGACAGGACAGGACAGGACAGGGACAGGACAGGGACAGGACAGGACAGGGACAGGACAGGGACAGGGACAGGACAGGGACAGGGACAGGGACAGGACAGGGACAAGACAGGACAGGGACAGGACAGGGACAGAGACAGGGACAGGACAGGGACAGGACAGGGACAGAGACAGGGACAGGGACAAGACAGGACAGGGACAGGACAGGGACAGGGACAGGGACAGGACAGGGACAGGACAGGGACAGGACAGGGACAGGACAGGACAGGGACAGGGACAAGACAGGACAGGGACAGGACAGGGACAGGGACAGGGACAGGACAGGGACAGGACAGGGACAGGGACAGGGACAGGGACAGGGACAGGACAGGGACAGAGACAGGACAGGGACAGGGACAAGACAGGGACACAAGACAGGACAGGGACAAGACAGGACAGGGACAGGACAGGACAGGACAGGACAGGACAAGACAGGACAGGGACAGGACAGGGACAGGGACAAGACAGGGACAGGGACAGGACAGGGACAGGACAGGGACAGGACAGGACAGGGACAGGGACAGGACAGGACAGGGACAGGGACAGGGACAGGACAGGGACAGAGACAGGGACAGGACAGGGACAGGGACAGAGACAGGGACAGGGACAGGGACAAGACAGGGACAGGACAGGGACAGGGACAGGGACAGGACAGGGACAGAGACAGGGACAGGGACAGGGACAGGACAGGGACAGGGACAGGACACGGGCAAGGGCCAGGACAGGGACAGGACAGGACAGGGACAGGGACAGGACAGGACAGGGACAGGGACAGGGACAGTGACTGTACAGGGACTGGGACTGGACGGGGAATGGACAGTGACAGTGACAGGGACAGGGACAGGGACTGGACAGGGACAGGACAGGGACAGGGACAGGGACACAAGACAGGACAGGGACAGGGACACAAGACAGGACAGGGACAGGGACAGGGACACAAGACAGGACAGGGACAGGACAGGGACAGGGACACAAGACAGGACAGGGACAGGACAGGGACAGGACAGGGACAGGGACAGGACAGGGACAGGACAGGGACAGGGACAGGACAGGGACAGGACAGGGACAGGACAGGGACAGGGACAGGACAGGGACAGGGACAGGACAGGGACAGGACAGGGACAGGACAGGGACAGGGACAGGACAGGGACAGGACAGGGACAGGGACAGGGACAGGACAGGGACAGGGACAGGACAGGGACAGGACAGGGACAAGACAGGGACAAGACAGGGACAAGACAGGGACAAGACAGGGACAAGACAGGGACAAGACAGGACAGGACACGGACAGGACAGGGACAGGACAGGACACAGACAGGACAGAGACAGGACAGGGACAGGACACAGACAGGGACAGGACAGGACAGGACACGGACAGGACACGGACAGGACAGGGACAGGGACAGGACAGGACACAGACAGGACAGAGACAGGACAGGGACAGGACACAGACAGGGACAGGACACGGACAGGACAGGACAGGACAGGACAGGACAGTGACAGGACAGGGACAGGGACAGGGACAGGGACAGGGACAGGGACAGGACAGGGACAGGACAGGACAGGACAGGGACAGGGACAAGACAGGACAGGACAGGACAGGGACAGGGACAGGGACAAGACAGGACAGGGACAGGACAGGGACAGGGACAGGACAGGGACAGGACAGGACAGGACAGGGACAGGGACAGGACAGGGACAGGACAGGACAGGGACAGGACAGGGACAGGACAGGGACAGGACAGGACAGGGACAGGGACAGGGACAGGACAGGGACAGGACAGGGACAGGGACAGGACAGGGACAGGACAGGGACAGGACAGGGACAGGGACAGGGACAGGGACAAGACAGGGACAAGACAGGACAGGGACAGGACAGGGACAGGACAGGGACAGGGACAAGACAGGACAGGGACAGGGACAAGACAGGACAGGGACAGGACAGGGACAGGACAGGACAGGGACAAGACAGGACAGGGACAGGGACAGGGACAGGACAGGGACAGGGACAAGACAGGACAGGACAGGACAGGGACAGGGACAGGACAGGGACAGGACAGGACAGGGACAAGACAGGACAGGGACAGGGACAGGACAGGGACAGGGACAAGACAGGACAGGGACAGGACAGGACAGGACAGGACAGGACAGGACAGGACAGGACAGGGACAGGACAGGGACAGGGACAGGACAGGGACAGGGAAAGGACGAGGACAGGGACAGGACAGGACAGGGACAGGGACCGGGACAGGACAGGGACAAGACAGGACAGGGACAGGGACAGGACAGGGACAGGACAGGGACAGGGACAAGACAGGACAGGACAGGACAGGGACAGGGACAGGACAGGACAGGACAGGACAGGGACAGGACAGGGACAGGGACAGGGACAGGACAGGGACAGGACAGGACAGGGACAGGACAGGGACAGGACAGGGACAGGGACAGGACAGGGACAGGGACAGGGACAGGACAGGGACAGGGACAGGACAGGGACAGGGACAGGGACAGGGACAGGACAGGGACAGGACAGGGACAGGGACAGGACAGGGACAGAGACAGGGACAGGACAGGGACAGGGACAGAGACAGGGACAGGGACAGGGACAAGACAGGACAGGGACAGGACAGGACAGGGACAAGACAGGACAGGGACAGGACAGGACAGGGACAGGGACAGGACGGGACAGGACAGGGACAGGGACAGGACAGGGACAGGGACAGGACAGGGACAGAGACAGGGACAGGGACAGGACAGGACAGGGACAAGACAGGACAGGGACAGGGACAGGACAGGGACAGGACAGGGACAGGGACACAAGACAGGACAGGGACAGGACAGGGACAGGGACAGGACGGGGACAGGACAGGGACAGGGACAGGACAGGACAGGGACAGGGACAGGACGGGGACAGGGACACAAGACAGGACAGGGACAGGACAGGGACAGGGACAGGGACAGGGACAGGGACAGGGACAGGGACAGGACAGGGACAGGGACAGGACAGGGACAGGGACAGGACAGGGACAGGGACAGGACAGGGACAGGACAGGGACAGGGACAGGACAGGGACAGGACAGGGACAGGACAGGGACAGGGACAGGACAGGGACAGGGACAGGACAGGACAGGGACAGAGGCAGGAAAGGGACAGGGCAGGGACAAGACAAGGACAAGACAGGACAGGGACAGGACAGGGACAGGACAGGGACAGGGACAGGGACAGGACAGGGACAGGACAGGGACAGGGACAGGACAGGGACAGGGACAAGACAGGACAGGGACAGGACAGGACAGGGACACAAGACAGGACAGGGACAAGACAGGACAGGGACAGGACAGGACGGGGACAGGACAGGGACAGGGACAGGACAGGGACAGGGACAGGACAGGGACAGGGACAGGACAGGGACAGGACAGGGACAGGACAGGGACAGGACAGGGACAGGGACAGGGACAAGACAGGACAGGGACAGGACAGGGACAGGGACAGGGACAGGGACAGGACAGGGACAGGGACAGGACGGGGACAGGACAGAGACAGGGACAGGACAGGGACAGGGACAGGACGGGGACAGGACAGGGACAGGGACAGGACAGGGACAGGACAGGGACAGGGACAGGACAGGGACAGAGACAGAGACAGGGACAGGGACAGGACAGGGACAGGGACAGGGACAGGGACAGGACAGGGACAGGACAGGGACAGGGACAGGACAGGGACAGAGACAGGGACGGGGACAGGGACAGGGACAGGACAGGGACAGGGACAGGACAGGACAGGGACAGGACGGGGACAGGACAGGACAGGGACAAGTCAGGGCAGGGACAGGGACAGGACAGGGACAGGGACTGGACAGGACAGGGACAGGGACAGGACAGGGACAGGGACAGGACAGGGACAGAGACAGGACAGGGACAGGACAGGACAGGTACAGAGACATGGACAGGGACAGGGACAGGGACAGGACAGGGACAGGGACACAAGACAGGACAGGGACAGGACAGGGACAGGACAGGACAGGGACACAAGACAGGACAGGGACAAGACAGGACAGGGACAGGACAGGGACAGGGACACAAGACAGGACAGGGACAGGACAGGGACAGGACAGGGACAGGGACAGGGACAGGACAGGACAGGGACAGGACAGGGACAGGGACACAAGACAGGACAGGGACAGGGACAGGACAGGACAGGACAGGACAGGGACAGGACAGGACAGGGACAGGGACAGGGACAGGACAGGACAGGGACAGGGACAGGGACAGGACAGGACAGGGACAAGACAGGACAGGGACAGGGACAGGACAGGGACAGGGACAAGACAGGACAGGGACAGGACAGGACAGGGACAGGACAGGGACTGGACAGGGACTGGGACAGGACAGGGACAGGACAGGGACAGGGACAGGGACAGGACGGGGACAGGGACAAGACAGGACAGGGACAGGACAGGGACAGGACAGGACAGGACAGGGACAGGACAGGGACAGGGACCGGACAGGGACTGGGACAGGACAGGGACAGGACAGGGACAGGTACTGGACAGGACAGGACAGGGACAGGACAGGGACAGGGACAGGACAGGGACAGGGACAGGGACAAGACAGGACAGGGACAGGACAGGACAGGGACAGGACAGGGACTGGACAGGGACTGGGACAGGACAGGGACAGGACAGGGACAGGACAGGGACTGGGACAGGACAGGGACAGGGACAGGGACAGGGACAGGGACAGGACAGGGACAGGACAGGGACAGGGACAGGGACAAGACAGGACAGGGACAGGACAGGGACAGGGACAAGACAGGACAGGACAGGGACAGGGACAGGGACAGGGACAAGACAGGACAGGGACAGGACAGGGACAGGGACACAAGACAGGACAGGACAGGGACAGGGACACAAGACAGGACAGGGACAGGGACAGGACAGGGACAGGGACACAAGACAGGACAGGGACAGGGACAGGACAGGACAGGGACTGGACAGGGACTGGGACAGGACAGGGACAGGACAGGGACAGGGACAGGACAGGGACAGGGACAGGACAGGGACAGGGACAGGACAGGGACAGGACAGGGACAGGGACAGGACAGGACAGGGACAGGGACAGGACAGGGACAGGGACCAGACCGGCAAAGGACCGGGACAGGGACAGGACAGGGACAGGACAGGGACAGGACAGGGACAAGACAGGGACAGGCCGGGGACAGGACAGGGACAAGACAGGGACAAGACAGGGACAAGACAGGACAGGACAGGACAGTGACAGGACAGGGACAGGGACAGGGACAGGGACAGGGACAGGACAGGGACAGGACAGGGACAGGGACAGGACAGGGACTGGACAGGGACTGGGACAGGACAGGGACTGGGACAGGACAGGGACAGGGACAGGACAGAGACAGGACAGGGACAGGACAGGGACAAGACAGGGACAGGACAGGGACAGGGACAGGACAGGGACAGGACAGGACAGGGACAGGACAGGGACAGGACAGGGACAGGGACAGAGACAGGGACAGGGACAGGGACAGGACAGGGACAGGACAGGGACAGGACAGGGACAGGGACAGGACAGGGACAAGACAGGGACAGGACGGGGACAGGACAGGGACAGGACAGGGACAGGACAGGACAGGACAGGGACAGGACAGGGACAGGGACAGGACAGGGACAGGACAGGACAGGGACAGGACAGGGACAGGACAGGGACAGGACAGGGACAGGACAGGGACAGGACAGGGACAGGACAGGGACAGGACAGGACAGGACAGGACAGGACAGGACAGGACAGGGACAGGACAGGACAGGACAGGGACAGGGACAGGGACAGGACAGGGACAGGACAGGGACAGGACAGGGACAGGACAGGACAGGACAGGACAGACAGGGACAGGGACAGGGACAGGACAGGACAGGACAGGGACAGGACAGGACAGGACAGGACAAGACAGGACAAGACAGGACAGGGACAGGACAGGGACAGGACAGGGACAGGACAGGACAGGGACAGGACAGGACAGGACAGGGACAGGGACAAGACAGGACAGGACAGGGACAGGACAGGGACAGGACAGGACAGGGACAAGACAGGACAGGGACAGGGACTGGGACAAGACAGGACAGGGACAGGACAGGGACAGGACAGGGACAGGGACAGGACAGGACAGGGACAGGGACAGGACAGGACAGGGACAGGGACAGGGACAGGACAGGGACAGGACAGGACAGGGACAGGACAGGGACAGGACAGGACAGGGACAGGACAGGGACAGGACAGGGACAGGACAGGACAGGGACAGGGACAGGACAGGGACAGGACAGGGACAGGACAGGACAGGACAGGGACAGGGACAGGGACAAGACAGGACAGGACAGGGACAGGGACAGGGACAGGGACAAGACAGGACAGGGACAGGACAGGGACAGGACAGGACAGGGACAAGACAGGACAGGGACAGGGACAGGGACAGGACAGGGACAGGACAGGGACAGGACAGGGACAGGACAGGGACAGGGACAGGGACAGGACAGGGACAGGACAGGGACAGGGACAGGACAGGGACAGGGACAAGACAGGACAGGGACAGGGACAGGGACAGGGACAAGACAGGACAGGGACAGGACAGGGACAGGACAGGACAGGGACAAGACAGGGACAGGACAGGGACAGGACAGGGACAGGGACAGGGACAGGGACAGGACAGGGACAGGACAGGGACAGGACAGGGACAGGGACAGGGACAGGACGGGGACAGGGACACAAGACAGGACAGGGACAGGACAGGGACAGGACAGGGACAGGGACAGGGACAGGACAGGACAGGACAGGGACAGGACAGGGACAGGGACAGGACAGGGACAGGACAGGGACAGGGACAGGACAGGGACAGAGACGGGGACAGGGACAGGGACAGGACAGGGACAGAGACAGGGACAGGGACAGGACAGGGACAGGACAGGGACAGGGACAGGACAGGGACAGGACAGGGACAGGACAGGGACAGGGACAGGACAGGGACAGGGACACAAGACAGGACAGGGACAGGACAGGGACAGGACAGGGACAGGACAGGGACAGGGACAGGACAGGGACAGGACAGGACAGGGACAGGACAGGACAGGGACACATGACAGGACAGGGACAGGACAGGGACAGGGACACAAGACAGGACAGGGACAGGACAGGGACAGGACAGGGACAGGACAGGGACAGGGACAGGACAGGGACAGGGACAGGACAGGGACAGGACAGGGACAGGGACAGGACAGGACAGGGACAGGGACAGGACAGGGACAGGGACAGGGACAGGACAGGGACAGGACAGGACAGGGACAGGGACAGGACGGGGACAGGACAGGACAGGGACAGGGACAGAGACAGAGACAGGGACAGGACAGGGACAGAGACAGGGACAGGACAGGGACAGGTCCTGGACAGGGTCAGGACAGGGACAGGACAGGGACAGGGACAGGACAGGGACAGGACAGGGACAGGGACAGGGACAGAGACAGGGACAGGGACAGGGACAGGGACAGGACAGGGACAGGACAGGACAGGGACAGGGACAAGACAGGACAGGACAGGGACAGGGACAGGGACAGGGACAAGACAGGACAGGGACAGGACAGGACAGGGACAGGACAGGGACAGGACAGGACAGGGACAGGACAGGACAGGACAGGGACAGGGACAGGGACAGGACAGGACAGGACAGGACAGGGGACAGGGACAGGACAGGGACAGGACAGGGACAGGACAGGACAGGGACAGGACAGGACAGGACAGGACAGGACAGGACACGCCAGGACAGGACAGGGACAGGACAGGACAGGACAGGACAGGGACAGGACAGGACAGGACAGGGACAGGACAGGACAGGACAGGACAGGGACAGGACAGGACAGGACAGGGACAGGACAGGGACAGGGACAGGGACACAAGACAGGACAGGGACAGGACAGGACAGGACAGGGACAGGACAGGACAGGACAGGGACAGGGACAAGACAGGGACAGGACAGGGACAGGGACAGGACAGGACAGGGACAGGACAGGGACAGGGACAGGGACAGGGACAGGGACAGGGACAGGACAGGGACAGGACAGGGACAGGACAGGGACAGGGACAAGACAGGGACAGGGACAGAGACAGGACAGGGACAGGACAGGGACAGGGACAGGGACAGGACAGGGACAGGACAGGGACAGGGACAGGACAGGGACAGGACAGGACAGGGACAGGACAGGGACAGGACAGGGACAGGACAGGACAGGGACAGGGACAGGACAGGGACAGGACAGGGACAGGACAGGACAGGGACAGGACAGGGACAGGACAGGGACAGGGACAGGGACAGGGACAGGACAGGGACAGGACAGGGACAGGGACAGGGACAGGACAGGGACAGGACAGGGACAGGACAGGGACAGGGACAGGACAGGGACAGGGACAGGACAGGGACAAGACAGGGACAAGGGACACAAGACAGGACAGGGACAGGACAGGACGGGGACAGGACAGGGACAGGACAGGGACAGGACGGGGACAGGGACAGGACAGGACAGGGACAGAGACAGGGACAGGACAGGGACAGGAGGTCATGAAATTAAAAACGACAGCGACAAAGCGACGGGAACCTGGTCTGGACCTGGTCTGACCCCGGTCTGACCCCGGTCTGACCCCGGTCTGACCCCGGCCTGGACCCGGTCTGGACCCGGTCTGACCCCGGTCTGGTCCCGGTCTGGACCCGGTCTGACCCCGGTCTGGACCCGGTCTGACCCCGGTCTGGATCCGGTCTGGACCCGGCCTGACCCTGGCCTGACCCCGGTCTGACCCTGGTCTGGACCCGGTCTGGACCCTAAGTGTGTGAGTTCTTACGTTTCCTGCGCAGATAAAACAAAAGGGTCATCTCAGGGTCAGGGCTCTGCTCCACCACCTGCAACAGACAGAACCGGGTCAAAAATGGGGTCAAAAATGGGGTCAAAATGGCGTCAAAAATGGGGTCAAATCCTGCAGTACTACCTGGTTTAGACCTGGTTTAGTCCTGGTTTAGATCTGGTTTAGTCCTGGTTTAGTCCTGGTTTAGACCTGGTTTAGTCCTGGATTAGTCCTGGTTTAGATGTGGTTCAGTCCTGGTTTAGTCCTGGTTTAGATCTGGTTTAGGCCTGGTTTAGATCTGGTTTAGTCCTGGTTTAGTCCTGGTTCAGTCCTGGTTTAGTCCTGATTTAGATCTGGTTCAGTCCTGGTTTAGTCCTGATTTAGATCTGGTTTAGTCCTGGTTTAGTCCTGGTTTAGATCTGGTTCAGTCCTGGTTCAGTCCTGGTTTAGCTCTGGTTTAGTCCTGGTTTAGTCCTGGTTTAGTCCTGGTTTAGATCTGGTTCAGTCCTGGTTCAGTCCTGGTTTAGCTCTGGTTTAGTCCTGGTTTAGTCCTGGTTTAGATCTGGTTTAGTCCTGATTTAGGCCTGGTTTAGTCCTGGTTTAGTCCTGGTTTAGATCTGGTTCAGTCCTGGTTTAGTCCTGGTTTAGCTCTGGTTTAGGCCTGGTTTAGTCCTGGTTTAGACCTGGTTTAGTCCTGGTTTAGTCCTGGTTTAGATCTGGTTCAGTCCTGGTTTAGTCCTGGTTTAGCTCTGGTTGAGGCCTGGTTTAGTCCTGGTTTAGTCCTGGTTTAGATCTGGTTCAGTCCTGGTTCAGTCCTGGTTTAGCTCTGGTTTAGTCCTGGTTTAGATCTGGTTTAGTCCTGGTTTAGTCCTGGTTTAGTCCTGGTTTAGTCCTGGTTTAGTCCTGATTTAGACCTGGTTTAGTCCTGGTTTAGTCCTGGTTTAGTCCTGGTTTAGATCTGGTTCAGTCCTGGTTCAGTCCTGGTTTAGATCTGGTTTAGTCCTGGTTTAGTCCTGGTTTAGTCCTGGTTTAGTCCTGGTTTAGTCCTGGTTTAGATCTGGTTCAGTCCTGGTTCAGTCCTGGTTTAGATCTGGTTTAGTCCTGATTTAGGCCTGGTTTAGTCCTGGTTTAGTCCTGGTTTAGCTCTGGTTGAGGCCTGGTTTAGTCCTGGTTTAGATCTGGTTCAGTCCTGGTTTAGATCTGGTTTAGTCCTGGTTTAGTCCTGGTTTAGTCCTGGTTTAGATCTGGTTTAGTCCTGGTTCAGTCCTGGTTTAGTCCTGGTTTAGTCCTGTTTTAGTCCTGATTTAGACCTGGTTTAGTCCTGGTTTAGTCCTGGTTTAGTCCTGGTTTAGATCTGGTTCAGTCCTGGTTCAGTCCTGGTTTAGTCCTAGTTTAGTCCTGTTTTAGTCCTGATTTAGACCTGGTTTAATCCTGGTTTAGTCCTGGTTTAGTCCTGGTTTAGATCTGGTTCAGTCCTGGTTCAGTCCTGGTTTAGATCTGGTTTAGTCCTGATTTAGGCCTGGTTTAGTCCTGGTTTAGTCCTGGTTTAGCTCTGGTTGAGGCCTGGTTTAGTCCTGGTTTAGATCTGGTTCAGTCCTGGTTTAGATCTGGTTTAGTCCTGGTTTAGATCTGGTTTAGTCCTGGTTTAGATCTGGTTTAGTCCTGGTTCAGTCCAGGTTTAGTCCTGGTTTAGGCCTGGTTTAGGCCTGGTTTAGACCTGGTTTAGTCCTGGTTTAGGCCTGGTTTAGGCCTGGTTTAGACCTGGTTTAGTCCTGGTTTAGTCCTGGTTTAGTCCTGGTTCAGTCCTGGTTTAGTCCTGGTTTAGGCCTGGTTCAGGCCTGGTTTAGTCCTGGTTTAGTCCTGGTTTAGTCCTGGTTTAGTCCTGATTTAGATCTGGTTTAGTCCTGGTTTAGTCCTGGTTTAGATCTGGTTCAGTCCTGGTTTAGTACTGGTTTAGCTCTGGTTGAGGCCTGGTTTAGTCCTGGTTTAGTCCTGGTTTAGATCTGGTTCAGTCCTGGTTCAGTCCTGGTTTAGCTCTGGTTTAGTCCTGGTTTAGTCCTGGTTTAGTCCTGGTTTAGATCTGGTTTAGTCCTGATTTAGGCCTGGTTTAGTCCTGGTTTAGTCCTGGTTTAGATCTGGTTCAGTCCTGGTTTAGTCCTGGTTTAGCTCTGGTTGAGGCCTGGTTTAGTCCTGGTTTAGTCCTGGTTTAGATCTGGTTCAGTCCTGGTTCAGTCCTGGTTTAGCTCTGGTTTAGTCCTGGTTTAGTCCTGGTTTAGTCCTGGTTTAGATCTGGTTTAGTCCTGATTTAGGCCTGGTTTAGTCCTGGTTTAGTCCTGGTTTAGATCTGGTTCAGTCCTGGTTTAGTCCTGGTTTAGCTCTGGTTGAGGCCTGGTTTAGTCCTGGTTTAGTCCTGGTTTAGTCCTGGTTCAGTCCTGGTTCAGTCCTGGTTTAGTCCTGTTTTAGTCCTGATTTAGACCTGGTTTAGTCCTGGTTTAGTCCTGGTTTAGTCCTGGTTTAGATCTGGTTCAGTCCTCGTTCAGTCCTGGTTTAGTCCTAGTTTAGTCCTGTTTTAGTCCTGATTTAGACCTGGTTTAATCCTGGTTTAGTCCTGGTTTAGATCTGGTTCAGTCCTGGTTCAGTCCTGGTTTAGATCTGGTTTAGTCCTGATTTAGGCCTGGTTTAGTCCTGGTTTAGTCCTGGTTTAGCTCTGGTTGAGGCCTGGTTTAGTCCTGGTTTAGATCTGGTTCAGTCCTGGTTTAGCTCTGGTTTAGTCCTGGTTTAGTCCTGGTTTAGTCCTGGTTTAGTCCTGGTTTAGATCTGGTTCAGTCCTCGTTCAGTCCTGGTTTAGTCCTGGTTTAGTCCTGTTTTAGTCCTGATTTAGACCTGGTTTAATCCTGGTTTAGTCCTGGTTTAGATCTGGTTCAGTCCTGGTTCAGTCCTGGTTTAGATCTGGTTTAGTCCTGATTTAGGCCTGGTTTAGTCCTGGTTTAGTCCTGGTTTAGCTCTGGTTGAGGCCTGGTTTAGTCCTGGTTTAGATCTGGTTCAGTCCTGGTTTAGCTCTGGTTTAGTCCTGGTTTAGTCCTGGTTTAGTCCTGGTTTAGATCTGGTTTAGTCCTGATTTAGGCCTGGTTTAGTCCTGGTTTAGTCCTGGTTTAGATCTGGTTCAGTCCTGGTTTAGTCCTGGTTTAGCTCTGGTTGAGGCCTGGTTTAGTCCTGGTTTAGTCCTGGTTTAGATCTGGTTCAGTCCTGGTTCAGTCCTGGTTTAGTCCTGGTTTAGTCCTGTTTTAGTCCTGGTTTAGTCCTGGTTTACATCTGGTTCAGTCCTGGTTCAGTCCTGGTTCAGTCCTGGTTCAGTCCTGGTTTAGTCCTGGTTTAGGCCTGGTTTAGTCCTGGTTTAGATCTGGTTTAGTCCTGGTTTAGATCTGGTTTAGGCCTGGTTTAGATCTGGTTTAGTCCTGGTTTAGATCTGGTTTAGGCCTGGTTTAGACCTGGTTTAGTCCTGGTTTAGGCCTGGTTTAGGCCTGGTTTAGACCTGGTTTAGTCCTGGTTTAGTCCTGGTTTAGATCTGGTTTAGTCCTGGTTTAGTCCTGGTTTAGATCTGGTTCAGTCCTGGTTTAGTCCTGGTTTAGCTCTGGTTGAGGCCTGGTTTAGTCCTGGTTTAGTCCTGGTTTAGATCTGGTTCAGTCCTGGTTCAGTCCTGGTTTAGCTCTGGTTTAGTCCTGGTTTAGTCCTGGTTTAGTCCTGGTTTAGATCTGGTTTAGTCCTGATTTAGGCCTGGTTTAGTCCTGGTTTAGTCCTGGTTTAGATCTGGTTCAGTCCTGGTTTAGTCCTGGTTTAGCTCTGGTTGAGGCCTGGTTTAGTCCTGGTTTAGATCTGGTTCAGTCCTGGTTTAGATCTGGTTTAGTCCTGGTTTAGATCTGGTTTAGGCCTGGTTTAGATCTGGTTTAGTCCTGGTTCAGTCCAGGTTTAGTCCTGGTTTAGGCCTGGTTTAGACCTGGTTTAGTCCTGGTTTAGGCCTGGTTTAGGCCTGGTTTAGTCCTGGTTTAGACCTGGTTTAGTCCTGGATTAGTCCTGGTTTAGATGTGGTTCAGTCCTGGTTCAATCCTGGTTCAGTCCTGGTTCAGTCCTGGTTTAGTCCTGATTTAGATCTGGTTCAGTCCTGGTTTAGTCCTGGTTTAGATCTGGTTTAGTCCTGGTTTAGTCCTGGTTTAGATCTGGTTCAGTCCTGGTTTAGTCCTGGTGTAGATCCTGGTTTAGAACTGGTTTAATCCTGGTTTAGTCCTGGTTCGGTCCCGGTTCAGTCCTGGTTTAGTCCTGGTTCAGTCCTGGTTTAGTCCTGATTTAGATCTGGTTCAGTCCTGGTTTAGTCCTGATTTAGATCTGGTTTAGTCCTGGTTTAGTCCTGGTTTAGATCTGGTTCAGTCCTGGTTTAGTCCTGGTTTAGCTCTGGTTGAGGCCTGGTTTAGTCCTGGTTTAGTCCTGGTTTAGATCTGGTTCAGTCCTGGTTCAGTCCTGGTTTAGCTCTGGTTTAGTCCTGGTTTAGTCCTGGTTTAGTCCTGGTTTAGTCCTGGTTTAGATCTGGTTTAGTCCTGATTTAGGCCTGGTTTAGTCCTGGTTTAGTCCTGGTTTAGATCTGGTTCAGTCCTGGTTTAGTCCTGGTTTAGCTCTGGTTGAGGCCTGGTTTAGTCCTGGTTTAGTCCTGGTTTAGATCTGGTTCAGTCCTGGTTCAGTCCTGGTTTAGCTCTGGTTTAGTCCTGGTTTAGTCCTGGTTTAGATCTGGTTTAGTCCTGATTTAGGCCTGGTTTAGTCCTGGTTTAGTCCTGGTTTAGTCCTGGTTTAGATCTGGTTCAGTCCTGGTTTAGTCCTGGTTTAGCTCTGGTTGAGGCCTGGTTTAGTCCTGGTTTAGTCCTGGTTTAGATCTGGTTCAGTCCTGGTTCAGTCCTGGTTTAGTCCTGGTTTAGTCCTGTTTTAGTCCTGATTTAGACCTGGTTTAGTCCTGGTTTAGTCCTGGTTTAGTCCTGGTTTAGATCTGGTTCAGTCCTCGTTCAGTCCTGGTTTAGTCCTAGTTTAGTCCTGTTTTAGTCCTGATTTAGACCTGGTTTAATCCTGGTTTAGTCCTGGTTTAGATCTGGTTCAGTCCTGGTTCAGTCCTGGTTTAGATCTGGTTTAGTCCTGATTTAGGCCTGGTTTAGTCCTGGTTTAGTCCTGGTTTAGCTCTGGTTGAGGCCTGGTTTAGTCCTGGTTTAGATCTGGTTCAGTCCTGGTTTAGCTCTGGTTTAGTCCTGGTTTAGTCCTGGTTTAGTCCTGGTTTAGTCCTGGTTTAGATCTGGTTCAGTCCTCGTTCAGTCCTGGTTTAGTCCTAGTTTAGTCCTGTTTTAGTCCTGATTTAGACCTGGTTTAATCCTGGTTTAGTCCTGGTTTAGATCTGGTTCAGTCCTGGTTCAGTCCTGGTTTAGATCTGGTTTAGTCCTGATTTAGGCCTGGTTTAGTCCTGGTTTAGTCCTGGTTTAGCTCTGGTTGAGGCCTGGTTTAGTCCTGGTTTAGATCTGGTTCAGTCCTGGTTTAGCTCTGGTTTAGTCCTGGTTTAGTCCTGGTTTAGTCCTGGTTTAGATCTGGTTTAGTCCTGATTTAGGCCTGGTTTAGTCCTGGTTTAGTCCTGGTTTAGTCCTGGTTTAGATCTGGTTCAGTCCTGGTTTAGTCCTGGTTTAGCTCTGGTTGAGGCCTGGTTTAGTCCTGGTTTAGTCCTGGTTTAGATCTGGTTCAGTCCTGGTTCAGTCCTGGTTTAGTCCTGGTTTAGTCCTGTTTTAGTCCTGGTTTAGCCCTGGTTTAGTTCTGGTTCAGGCCTGGTTTAGTCCTGGTTTAGTCCTGGTTTAGATCTGGTTCAGTCCTGGTTTAGCTCTGGTTTAGTCCTGGTTTAGTCCTGGTTTAGATCTGGTTCAGTCCTGGTTTAGATCTGGTTTAGTCCTGGTTTAGATCTGGTTTAGTCCTGGTTTAGATCTGGTTTAGTCCTGGTTTAGGCCTGGTTTAGTCCTGGTTTAGGCCTGGTTTAGTCCTGGTTTAGACCTGGTTTAGTCCTGGATTAGTCCTGGTTTAGATGTGGTTCAGTCCTGGTTTAGTCCTGGTTTAGGCCTGGTTTAGACCTGGTTTAGTCCTGGTTTAGGCCTGGTTTAGGCCTGGTTTAGACCTGGTTTAGTCCTGGTTTAGTCCTGGTTTAGATCTGGTTCAGTCCTGGTTCAGTCCTGGTTTAGCTCTGGTTTAGTCCTGGTTTAGTCCTGGTTTAGTCCTGGTTTAGATCTGGTTTAGTCCTGATTTAGGCCTGGTTTAGTCCTGGTTTAGTCCTGGTTTAGATCTGGTTCAGTCCTGGTTTAGTCCTGGTTTAGCTCTGGTTGAGGCCTGGTTTAGTCCTGGTTTAGTCCTGGTTTAGATCTGGTTCAGTCCTGGTTCAGTCCTGGTTTAGTCCTGGTTTAGTCCTGGTTTAGTCCTGGTTTAGATCTGGTTTAGTCCTGATTTAGGCCTGGTTTAGTCCTGGTTTAGTCCTGGTTTAGTCCTGGTTTAGTCCTGGTTTAGTCCTGGTTTAGATCTGGTTCAGTCCTGGTTTAGTCCTGGTTTAGCTCTGGTTGAGGCCTGGTTTAGTCCTGGTTTAGTCCTGGTTTAGATCTGGTTCAGTCCTGGTTTAGTCCTGGTTTAGTCCTGGTTTAGTCCTGGTTTAGTCCTGGTTTAGTCCTGGTTTAATCCTGGTTTAGTCCTGGTTTAGTCCTGGTTTAGATCTGGTTTAGTCCTGATTTAGGCCTGGTTTAGTCCTGGTTTAGTCCTGGTTTAGTCCTGGTTTAGATCTGGTTCAGTCCTGGTTTAGTCCTGGTTTAGCTCTGGTTGAGGCCTGGTTTAGTCCTGGTTTAGTCCTGGTTTAGATCTGGTTCAGTCCTGGTTCAGTCCTGGTTTAGTCCTGGTTTAGTCCTGTTTTAGTCCTGATTTAGACCTGGTTTAGTCCTGGTTTAGTCCTGGTTTAGATCTGGTTTAGTCCTGATTTAGGCCTGGTTTAGTCCTGGTTTAGTCCTGGTTTAGCTCTGGTTGAGGCCTGGTTTAGTCCTGGTTTAGATCTGGTTCAGTCCTGGTTTAGATCTGGTTTAGTCCTGGTTTAGATCTGGTTTAGTCCTGGTTTAGATCTGGTTTAGGCCTGGTTTAGATCTGGTTTAGTCCTGGTTCAGTCCTGGTTTAGTCCTGGTTTAGGCCTGGTTTAGACCTGGTTTAGTCCTGGTTTAGGCCTGGTTTAGGCCTGGTTTAGACCTGGTTTAGTCCTGGTTTAGTCCTGGTTTAGTCCTGGTTCAGTCCTGGTTCAGTCCTGGTTTAGTCCTGGTTTAGTCCTGGTTTAGGCCTGGTTTAGGCCTGGTTTAGTCCTGGTTTAGTCCTGGTTTAGTCCTGGTTTAGATCTGGTTCAGTCCTGGTTTAGTCCTGGTTTAGTCCTGGTTTAGTCCTGGTTTAGATCTGGTTTAGTCCTGATTTAGGCCTGGTTTAGTCCTGGTTTAGTCCTGGTTTAGATCTGGTTCAGTCCTGGTTTAGTCCTGGTTTAGCTCTGGTTGAGGCCTGGTTTAGTCCTGGTTTAGTCCTGGTTTAGATCTGGTTCAGTCCTGGTTCAGTCCTGGTTTAGCTCTGGTTTAGTCCTGGTTTAGTCCTGGTTTAGATCTGGTTTAGTCCTGATTTAGGCCTGGTTTAGTCCTGGTTTAGTCCTGGTTTAGTCCTGGTTTAGATCTGGTTCAGTCCTGGTTTAGTCCTGGTTTAGCTCTGGTTGAGGCCTGGTTTAGTCCTGGTTTAGTCCTGGTTTAGATCTGGTTCAGTCCTGGTTCAGTCCTGGTTTAGTCCTGGTTTAGTCCTGTTTTAGTCCTGATTTAGACCTGGTTTAGTCCTGGTTTAGTCCTGGTTTAGTCCTGGTTTAGATCTGGTTCAGTCCTGGTTTAGATCTGGTTTAGTCCTGGTTTAGATCTGGTTTAGTCCTGGTTTAGATCTGGTTTAGTCCTGGTTTAGATCTGGTTTAGGCCTGGTTTAGATCTGGTTTAGTCCTGGTTCAGTCCTGGTTTAGTCCTGGTTTAGTCCTGGTTTAGACCTGGTTTAGTCCTGGTTTAGTCCTGGTTTAGGCCTGGTTTAGGCCTGGTTTAGACCTGGTTTAGTCCTGGTTTAGTCCTGGTTTAGTCCTGGTTCAGTCCTGGTTTAGTCCTGGTTTAGTCCTGGTTTAGGCCTGGTTGAGGCCTGGTTTAGTCCTGGTTTAGTCCTGGTTTAGATCTGGTTCAGTCCTGGTTTAGCTCTGGTTTAGTCCTGGTTTAGTCCTGGTTTAGTCCTGGTTTAGATCTGGTTTAGTCCTGATTTAGGCCTGGTTTAGTCCTGGTTTAGTCCTGGTTTAGATCTGGTTCAGTCCTGGTTTAGTCCTGGTTTAGCTCTGGTTGAGGCCTGGTTTAGTCCTGGTTTAGTCCTGGTTTAGATCTGGTTCAGTCCTGGTTCAGTCCTGGTTTAGCTCTGGTTTAGTCCTGGTTTAGTCCTGGTTTAGATCTGGTTTAGTCCTGATTTAGGCCTGGTTTAGTCCTGGTTTAGTCCTGGTTTAGTCCTGGTTTAGATCTGGTTCAGTCCTGGTTTAGTCCTGGTTTAGCTCTGGTTGAGGCCTGGTTTAGTCCTGGTTTAGTCCTGGTTTAGATCTGGTTCAGTCCTGGTTCAGTCCTGGTTTAGTCCTGGTTTAGTCCTGTTTTAGTCCTGATTTAGACCTGGTTTAGTCCTGGTTTAGTCCTGGTTTAGTCCTGGTTTAGATCTGGTTCAGTCCTGGTTCAGTCCTGGTTTAGTCCTAGTTTAGTCCTGTTTTAGTCCTGATTTAGACCTGGTTTAATCCTGGTTTAGTCCTGGTTTAGTCCTGGTTTAGATCTGGTTCAGTCCTGGTTCAGTCCTGGTTTAGATCTGGTTTAGTCCTGATTTAGGCCTGGTTTAGTCCTGGTTGAGGCCTGGTTTAGTCCTGGTTTAGATCTGGTTCAGTCCTGGTTTAGATCTGGTTTAGTCCTGGTTTAGATCTGGTTTAGTCCTGGTTTAGATCTGGTTTAGTCCTGGTTTAGATCTGGTTTAGGCCTGGTTTAGATCTGGTTTAGTCCTGGTTCAGTCCTGGTTTAGTCCTGGTTTAGTCCTGTTTTAGTCCTGATTTAGACCTGGTTTAGTCCTGGTTTAGTCCTGGTTTAGACCTGGTTTAGATCTGGTTTAGTCCTGGTTCAGTCCTGGTTTAGTCCTGGTTTAGGCCTGGTTTAGTCCTGGTTTAGTCCTGGTTTAGTCCTGGTTTAGTCCTGGTTTAGTCCTGGTTTAGTCCTGGTTCAGTCCTGGTTTAGTCCTGGTTTAGGCCTGGTTGAGGCCTGGTTTAGTCCTGGTTTAGTCCTGGTTTAGATCTGGTTCAGTCCTGGTTTAGCTCTGGTTTAGTCCTGGTTTAGTCCTGGTTTAGATCTGGTTTAGTCCTGGTTTAGATCTGGTTTAGTCCTGGTTTAGTCCTGGTTTAGTCCTGTTTTAGTCCTGATTTAGACCTGGTTTAATCCTGGTTTAGTCCTGGTTTAGTCCTGGTTTAGATCTGGTTCAGTCCTGGTTCAGTCCTGGTTTAGATCTGGTTTAGTCCTGGTTTAGTCCTGGTTTAGCTCTGGTTGAGGCCTGGCTTAGTCCTGGTTTAGATCTGGTTCAGTCCTGGTTTAGATCTGGTTTAGTCCTGGTTTAGATCTGGTTTAGTCCTGGTTTAGATCTGGTTTAGTCCTGGTTTAGATCTGGTTTAGGCCTGGTTTAGATCTGGTTTAGTCCTGGTTCAGTCCTGGTTTAGTCCTGGTTTAGGCCTGGTTTAGACCTGGTTTAGTCCTGGTTTAGGCCTGGTTTAGGCCTGGTTTAGACCTGGTTTAGTCCTGGTTTAGTCCTGGTTTAGTCCTGGTTCAGTCCTGGTTTAGTCCTGGTTTAGTCCTGGTTTAGTCCTGGTTCAGTCCTGGTTTAGTCCTGGTTTAGGCCTGGTTGAGGCCTGGTTTAGTCCTGGTTTAGTCCTGGTTTAGATCTGGTTCAGTCCTGGTTTAGCTCTGGTTTAGTCCTGGTTTAGTCCTGGTTTAGATCTGGTTTAGTCCTGATTTAGGCCTGGTTCAGTTCTGTTTATTTGAGGGCCTCGCGTTAAACTCCAGAACTGAACCCTGAGACCAGAGACCAGAGACCAGAGACCAGAGACCAGACCAGAGACCAGAGACCAGAGACCAGACCAGACCAGAGACCAGACCAGAGACCAGAGACCAGAGACCAGAGACCAGAGACCAGACCAGAGACCAGAGACCAGAGACCAGAGACCAGAGACCAGAGACCAGAGACCAGACCAGAGATCAGACCAGAGACCAGACCAGACCAGAGACCAGACCAGACCAGAGTCCAGAGACCAGAGACCAGTGACCAGAGACCAGACCAGAGACCAGAGACCAGAGACCAGAGACCAGAGACCAGAGACCAGAGACCAGAGACCAGACCAGAGACCAGACCAGAGACCAGACCAGAGACCAGACCAGAGACCAGAGACCAGAGACCAGACCAGAGACCAGAGACCAGAGACCAGAGACCAGACCAGAGACCAGAGACCAGACCAGAGACCAGAGACCAGAGACCAGACCAGAGACCAGACCAGAGACCAGAGACCAGAGACCAGAGACCAGACCAGAGACCAGAGACCAGAGACCAGACCAGAGACCAGAGACCAGACCAGAGACCAGACCAGAGACCAGAGACCAGACCAGAGACCAGACCAGAGACCAGACCAGACCAGAGACCAGAGACCAGACCAGAGACCAGACCAGAGACCAGAGACCAGACCAGAGACCAGAGACCAGAGACCAGACCAGAGACCAGACCAGAGACCAGAGACCAGACCAGAGACCAGAGACCAGAGACCAGAGACCAGAGACCAGACCAGAGACCAGAGACCAGACCAGAGACCAGAGACCAGAGACCAGACCAGAGACCAGACCAGAGACCAGAGACCAGACCAGAGACCAGAGACCAGACCAGAGACCAGAGACCAGACCAGAGACCAGACCAGAGACCAGAGACCAGACCAGAGACCAGACCAGAGACCAGACCAGACCAGAGACCAGAGACCAGACCAGAGACCAGACCAGAGACCAGAGACCAGACCAGAGACCAGAGACCAGAGACCAGACCAGAGACCAGACCAGAGACCAGAGACCAGACCAGAGACCAGAGACCAGACCAGAGACCAGACCAGAGACCAGAGACCAGACCAGAGACCAGACCAGAGACCAGAGACCGGACCAGAGACCAGAGACCAGAGACCAGACCAGACCAGAGACCAGAGACCAGAGACCAGACCAGAGACCAGAGACCAGACCAGAGACCAGACCAGAGACCAGAGACCAGACCAGAGACCAGAGACCAGACCAGAGACCAGACCAGAGACCAGACCAGACCAGAGACCAGACCAGAGACCAGAGACCAGAGACCGGACCAGAGACCAGACCAGAGACCAGACCAGAGACCAGAGACCAGACCAGAGACCAGAGACCAGACCAGAGACCAGACCAGAGACCAGAGACCAGACCAGAGACCAGAGACCAGACCAGAGACCAGAGACCAGACCAGAGACCAGAGACCAGAGACCAGACCAGAGACCAGAGACCAGACCAGAGACCAGACCAGAGACCAGAGACCAGACCAGAGACCAGACCAGAGACCAGACCAGAGACCAGAGACCAGAGACCAGACCAGAGACCAGAGACCAGAGACCAGACCAGAGACCAGACCAGAGACCAGACCAGAGACCAGACCAGAGACCAGAGACCAGAGACCAGAGACCAGAGACCAGAGACCGGACCAGAGACCAGACCAGAGACCAGACCAGAGACCAGAGACCAGACCAGAGACCAGACCAGAGACCAGACCAGAGACCAGACCAGAGACCAGAGACCAGAGACCAGAGACCAGAGACCAGACCAGAGACCAGAGACCAGAGACCAGAGACCAGACCAGAGACCAGAGACCAGACCAGAGACCAGACCAGACCAGAGACCAGAGACCAGACCAGAGACCAGAGACCAGAGACCAGACCAGAGACCAGAGACCAGACCAGAGACCAGAGACCAGACCAGAGACCGGACCAGAGACCAGAGACCAGAGACCAGACCAGACCAGAGACCAGACCAGAGACCAGAGACCAGAGACCAGAGACCAGAGACCAGACCAGAGACCAGAGACCAGAGACCAGAGACCAGAGACCAGAGACCAGAGACCAGACCAGAGACCAGAGACCAGAGACCGGACCAGAGACCAGAGACCAGACCAGAGACCAGAGACCAGACCAGAGACCAGACCAGAGACCAGAGACCAGAGACCAGAGACCAGAGACCAGACCAGAGACCAGACCAGAGACCAGACCAGAGACCAGACCAGAGACCAGAGACCAGAGACCAGAGACCAGAGACCAGAGACCAGAGACCAGACCAGAGACCAGACCAGAGACCAGACCAGAGACCAGAGACCAGACCAGAGACCAGACCAGAGACCAGAGACCAGAGACCAGAGACCAGAGACCAGAGACCAGACCAGAGACCAGACCAGAGACCAGACCAGAGACCAGACCAGAGACCAGACCAGAGACCAGACCAGAGACCAGACCAGAGACCAGAGACCAGAGACCAGAGACCAGACCAGAGACCAGAGACCAGAGACCAGACCAGAGACCAGAGACCAGAGACCAGAGACCAGAGACCAGACCAGAGACCAGAGACCAGAGACCAGACCAGAGACCAGACCAGAGACCAGAGACCAGAGACCAGAGACCAGACCAGAGACCAGAGACCAGAGACCAGAGACCAGAGACCAGAGACCAGACCAGAGACCAGACCAGAGACCAGAGACCAGAGACCAGAGACCAGACCAGAGACCAGACCAGAGACCAGAGACCAGACCAGACCAGAGACCAGAGACCAGAGACCAGAGACCAGAGACCAGACCAGAGACCAGACCAGAGACCAGAGACCAGAGACCAGAGACCAGACCAGAGACCAGACCAGAGACCAGAGACCAGACCAGAGACCAGAGACCAGAGACCAGAGACCAGAGACCAGAGACCAGACCAGAGACCAGAGACCAGAGACCAGAGACCAGACCAGAGACCAGACCAGAGACCAGACCAGACCAGAGACCAGAGACCAGAGACCAGAGACCAGACCAGAGACCAGAGACCAGACCAGAGACCAGAGACCAGACCAGAGACCAGACCAGAGACCAGACCAGAGACCAGACCAGAGACCAGAGACCAGAGACCAGAGACCAGAGACCAGAGACCAGAGACCAGAGACCAGACCAGACCAGAGACCAGACCTGAGACCAGACCAGAGACCAGAGACCAGACCAGAGACCAGAGACCAGACCAGAGACCAGAGACCAGAGACCAGAGACCAGAGACCAGAGACCAGAGACCAGAGACCAGAGACCAGACCAGAGACCAGAGACCAGACCAGAGACCAGACCAGAGACCAGAGACCAGACCAGAGACCAGACCAGAGACCAGAGACCAGAGACCAGACCAGAGACCAGAGACCAGACCAGAGACCAGACCAGAGACCAGACCAGAGACCAGAGACCAGACCAGAGACCAGAGACCGGACCGGGAGACCAGAGAGACCAGACCAGAGACCAGAGACCAGACCAGAGACCAGAGACCAGACCAGAGACCAGACCAGAGACCAGAGACCAGACCAGAGACCAGACCAGAGACCAGAGACCAGAGACCAGACCAGAGACCAGAGACCAGAGACCAGACCAGAGACCAGAGACCAGAGACCAGAGACCAGAGACCAGAGACCAGAGACCAGAGACCAGGGACCAGAGACCAGAGACCAGGGACCAGAGACCAGAGACCAGACCAGAGACCAGACCAGAGACCAGACCAGAGACCAGAGACCAGAGACCAGACCAGAGACCAGACCAGAGACCAGAGACCAGAGACCAGACCAGAGACCAGAGACCAGACCAGAGACCAGACCAGAGACCAGACCAGAGACCAGACCAGAGACCAGAGACCAGACCAGAGACCAGACCAGAGACCAGAGACCAGAGACCAGACCAGAGACCAGAGACCAGAGACCAGACCAGAGACCAGACCAGAGACCAGAGACCAGAGACCAGAGACCAGAGACCAGAGACCAGAGACCAGAGACCTGAGACCAGAGACCGGAGGCCAGAGACCAGAGACCGGACCAGAGACCAGACCAGAGAGCAGACCAGAGACCGGACCAGGGACCAGAGACCAGAGACCAGACAGACTAGAGACCAGAGACCAGACCAGAGACCAGACCAGAGACCAGAGACCAGAGACCAGAGACCAGACCTGAGACCAGACCAGAGACCAGAGACCAGAGACCAGACCAGAGACCAGAGACCAGAGACCAGACCAGACCAGAGACCAGAGACCAGACCAGAGACCAGACCAGAGACCAGAGACCAGAGACCAGACCAGACCAGACCAGAGACCAGACCAGAGACCAGAGACCAGAGACCAGAGACCAGAGACCAGACCAGAGACCAGACCAGAGACCAGAGACCAGACCAGAGACCAGAGACCAGAGACCAGAGACCAGACCAGAGACCAGACCAGACCAGAGACCAGAGACCAGACCAGAGACCAGAGACCAGACCAGAGACCAGACCAGAGACCAGAGACCAGAGACCAGAGACCAGAGACCAGAGACCGGACCTGAGACCAGAGACCAGACCAGAGACCAGACCAGAGACCAGAGACCAGACCAGAGACTGTAACCAGAGACCAAAGACCAGAGACCAGACCAGCCAGAGACTAGAGACCAGAGACCAGAATTTTCCAGAGACCAGACCAGAGACCAGACAATTTATTCAGACCAGGAGACCAGAGACCAGAGACCAGACCAGAGACCAGACCAGAGACCAGAGACCAGACCAGAGACAGAGACCAGATCAGGACCAGAGACCAGAGACCAGACCAGAGACCTCGAGCAGAGACCAGGACCAGAGACTAGAGACCAGAGCCAGACCAGCAGACCAGAGACCTTGCACTCCAGACCAGAGACCAGAGACCAGACCGAGACCAGACCAGAGACCAGAGACCAGAGACCAGACAGAGACCAGAGACCAGGACCAGAGCCAGACCAGGTCAGAGACCAGACCAGGGAGACCAGACCCAGACCAGTTGTTGTTGCTAGAGACCAGAGACCAGACCAGGAGACCAGAGATTAGCCTGAGACCAGACCAGGAACCAGAGCCAGAAGGCCAGGTTTTGTCAAGAGACCAGACCAGAGTTGTTGTTTGTTGTTTATATTATGTCAGACCTGTTATTGTTTGCCAGACAGTTTGTTGTTGTTGAGACCAGTTGTTGCTTGCCATTATGTTAGTTAGGCCTCGCTGTTACAGGGAGACCAGAGACTGGTTGTTGGCTTGTTGTTGTTTGTTGGTTGTTGCTGGGTTGTTGCTGCATTTGTTGGTTAAGGTTGCCGCTAAGGTTGTTTGTCAGACCAGGTTGAGGCTTTGCCGCCTGCCACAGAACTTCAGACAGTTGTTTCCAGAGCTTGCAGTTATGCTGCTTATTGTTAGTTGCCATTGAGTTGTTGCCTGTCATGTTGTTATTATTATTGTTCGGACCAGAGACAGACCATGCTGCTACACGCAGACCATTATTGACCGCTGCTGTTGTTTGCCGCTGTTGGCGTTCGTCAGTTACCAGAGATGTTGTTGCTGCCAGACCAGAGACAGACCAGAGCCGTTGGACCAGACCAGAGACCAGACCAGAAGACCAAAGACCAGAGTTACCAGACAGCAGAGACCAGGGAGACCAGAGACCAGACCATTGAGACCAGTTGTTAGCAGGTTGTTACCCAGCAGCCAGCAGAGACCAGAGACCAGAGACAGAGCACCAGTCGCTGTTATTGTCAGGGACCGGGAACCAGACCAAAGCTGTTGTTGTTGACCAGAGACAGTGTTACACCCGTTAACCAGAGACTATTGACAGGGCAGACCAGGTTGAGCCAGGGCCATTGTTGTTTTGAACCGATTATTGGTTGTCGCTTGTTGTTGTTGTTGTTGTTGTTGTTGTTGAGCTGTCCTTGGTTGAGCTTTGTCATTATATATCTGTTACAGGAATTCAGACGCATGAAAACGGTTTCGTTACGACCATGTTAGGTTGCTCAGGCAACTTGGTTTTGTTGTTGGTTATTGTTGTACATTATACCTTCAAATTGTTGGCTGGTTCTAGCAGCCTGTCCTATATAACAACATTGCTCATCCAGCTGTTGTTGTTGCTATTGCTCATTGCTCATTGTTATTTGTTGTTGTCATGCCATATTATGCGCTGCTCGCTGGTTTAGTTTAATCAGTTGCCAGTATTAACATGATATTAATCGCCAATAATAACAAGTTACTATTATAATACTTGTCATAATAATACATTAATACATTATTATATAATTATAATTGTTATTGGCCATAATCATTAACAATTGTTAATATAATAATAGCCATATGTTGGTTACATATGAGCAGGTCGCCTTGATATTACATGTTGGTTGTTTAATAATATGTTATAATAATTATATTGTTATTCATTATTGTTCATATTGGTATTATAATAATAATAATACTATCATTATATGTTAATAATATATATTGTTATATATACTTAATATATTGTATCGGTATTGTCATTGTTTAATATGTATATATAGTTGATTATATATATATATTATTGTTCATGTTATTATACGTTGTATATATATATATGCATAAATATATAAATATATATATTGTTGTTGGTCATATATATATATATATATAGCACTAATATACTATATATATATGTATATATTATCATATATATCACACTATATATATTATTGTTGTTGTTATATATTATTGTACATATATATTATATTATACTATGATATATATATATATATATATATATATATATATATTATGTTATATATATATATATATTGTTATTATTAATATTATTATTATATAGCTAAGGTTGTATATAGTGATTATATCAGTTGTTAATTAGTATATACAAGCATAGTTGTTAATTGCTAGCTGGTTAATGTTGTTATAGTAACAATATTGCTGTTGTTGCTTGTTGTTAGTAGTATTGTAATGTGTACTTAATCAGTGCTGTTGCTCATTGTATACTTAATTGCCAATGGTGTGTATATAATAATAATAATAATAACAATAATAATAATAATAATAATATAATAATAATAATAACAATATTAATAATAATAATAACAATATATAATAATAATAGCTTAATAATGTTGCATTGTCATTAATAATAATAATAATAATAACAATAATAATAATATTAACAATAATAATAATAATATATAATCAATAATAACTAATAATAAGCATATAATAATAATATGTAACAATATGCTGGTATATATGTTGTACATATGATTATAATATATGGTTGGTTGCCATATTGTATATTAATGAGCTATATTGTTATATGTGGTACTATACCGCGATACTTGTCATATATATATGCAATATTATATATGTATATATCATGTACTATATATTATATATCATATATTATACTATATATATATATATATATATGCCATATGTATATATATATATATATATATCGGTTGTCATATATATATATACATATATATATATATATATATATATATATATATTATACTGATATATATATATTGTTGTTCACTATGTTGTTGTTATATATATATTATACTATATATATATATATATACTATACTATATTGTTGTATTGATAGTCATTGGTTGCTTATTATTATTGATATTATTGTATATATATAGTTGTCATTTGCTATCATCGTTTAACAATCATTGTTATTGTCGGCTGTTATAATCTGGGTCATTGTTCACCATTGTTGGCGCTGAGCGTATATCTGTTGTTAACATTTATTATATTGAACTAGTCATGTAGTAACATTGTTGTTGTTGTAATGTTATTAGATAACAATACACAATAGTCATTGCCAATATGTTCGTTGTTGTAATTTAGTAATAACCATAATAATAATAATAATAATAATAATAATTAACAATATTGTAATAATAATAATATATGCAATGTATGTAATATTGTGTAATAATAATAATAATAATAATTAATAATATCGACCATATCGTTGTATAACAATATATATACACATAATAATATATCATATATGATAATATATATATATACTATAATCGTTTGTTGTATATACTATCAATATATATATACATATAGTTGTATGTATATACCATATATATTGTATATATGTTGCTATATAGCTTATATACATGTTGGTATGTATGTACTATTGTTAATATAATAATACTGCTCTATTACTAATATATATATATATAATATATATATATATAGTTGTCATTGTTACTATACTGCGTTTGTTGTATAATAATATACTGCTATATATATATATATATATAATATTGTTGGTTGGTTATTGCCCATTGTTGTAGCAATTATTGATCATTATATATATACGTATATTATTATATAGTTATTATTGGTTATTGTTATGTCGCTAGTTATCGTCGATATTATATATATTATCTATTGGTTGTTGTTAGTTCGCTATGTGCTTGTATAATAGTTGCTCTATTGCTGTGTTGTTGTTTA
The DNA here is from genome assembly GCA_030686955.1 of Odontamblyopus rebecca. Taxonomy (NCBI): domain Eukaryota; kingdom Metazoa; phylum Chordata; class Actinopteri; order Gobiiformes; family Gobiidae; genus Odontamblyopus; species Odontamblyopus rebecca. Next base: position 41,751,076 of record CM060662.1, on the reverse strand, counting down.
TTATAATATATGCTGGTGTATACAATATATATTGTCATTATAATAACATATTGTTGGTTGTATATATACTATTATATGTCATTGTTGGTTGTTATAGTTATTGTTATTATAGTTGCTAATATTAGTAGTAATATACAATATTATTGTGTTTAATAATAATAATAACATAATATGTAATAACATATTAATAATAATGTTGGTTGCTAATAATAATATCAATATGTTAATAATAATAATAATATATAATAATAATAATAATTGTCATTGTAGTATTAATATTATATATACATACCAATATTGTAACAATATACTATATGTATATATTATATAATCATATATTATAATGAGCGTTATAATATAATAATCAATATACTATGTCATACTGTACTTGTATATATATAATATATATATATACTATTATATATATATATATATATATATATACTATTATATAATATATATATATATATGTATGACTGTACATATATATATATATATATATGTATATATATATATATATATTATTATCATATTGGTCAATAGTGTTATTATAGTATATATTATTGTAGTAGTATGTTATATTATGTGTACCGCTTGTATATATATATTGTATTAGTTTTAATATTGGCTGTCAATAACAATGTTATTATTATATATAACTATTGCCATATACGCTGAATATATACATATTCATTTGGTCATTACAATATATATTAGTTATTGTCATAATAATATAGTTGTGTGTCGGTTGTATATATATATGCTTGTTGCTAATAATATTTGTTAATATTATCATTGTCAATATATATATTATATTATATTATTGTCATATGTATATATATATACACATATGTTGTATGAGTTGTATATATATATATATATTGCTATATATGAGCTATACTATGCCATATATATATATACTATATATTGTTGCAATTATATATATTCGCTAGTTGTTATTATATATTATTGTATATATATATGATAGGCTGTTGTATAGTTACTCTATTTTGGTCGTTTGCTCGCTGTGATACAGCATATAAAAAATATCAGCTGGTATATCATGTATCAGTTATTATTGGTCATTATATAGCGTTGTTGTCACATATCATACTATCATTGCTCTGGCTGGTGGCTATTGGTTATGTGTAATGTATAGCTATATAGTATTTGGTAGCAGTAGTGGTAGTTAGCGGTCAGTTGTTGATTGTCATTGTAGTAGCGGTTTGTTAGTAGTAGTAATGTTGTCATTGTTGTAATGTTATTGTAACAGTGGCAGTGGTAGTAGTGATAGTGTAGTAGTAGTTATTGTTGTTGACTGAGTTGTTGGTTGTTCAGTTAACAACCTATTGAGCAGTATTGCTCATTTGTCATTGGCAGTGGCAGTGTGTCAGTTTATTGTTGCTTGTCATTGTTAGTGTGGTAATTGTCAGTAATCATTAGTTGTCATGTGTCGTTGTGATCAATAGTAATAATATTATTATGTAGTTATTATTATATGGTGATTGTCATATATATAACAGTATATGTATCACACCATAATAATTTGTTGTTATTACTAATAAGTCATTATATGTTATTATTAATAGTATTGTAATAACAATGTTTGCCCTGTCATTAGTTATATTATTGTTAATAATAATATATAAGTCATTGTCAAATAACAATAATAATAATAGCAATACTAATGTTATATATTATGTAATATAATATTATGGTAATAATATGGTCCAGTGTTATTATGTAATGAGTTAATGTATTAATTGAATAGCTATGTAATATTATTATGTATATGTACACAATATTATGTATATTGTTATGTACTATTAGTCACTATGCTGTATACTGTAATATTACATATTGTGTTTGTTGTTGTAACTGTATTTATGATATATACGATATTGTCATTATTATTATATAATATAGGTTTGTATTCAACATATTATTGAAGAAATCCAATGTTTATTCATTGGCAGTGTGATGTTATTGTAACAGTTCAGTAGTACGTCAATAATTGTCAGGTTGTAGTATTGTGCATTGTTGTGTAACAGTGGTAACAATATAACATTAGCAATATCATAGTAGTAGTGTTGTAGTGTGCAATTATGATAATAGCAATAGTCTAGTAATAGTAGTAGCAGTAGTAGTAGCAGTAGCAGTAGTAGCAGTAGTAATAGTAGTAGTAGTAGTAGCAGTAGCAGTAGCAGTAGCAGTAGTAGTAGTAGTAGTAGTAGCAGTAGCAGTAGTAGTAGCAGTAGCAGTAGCAGTAGTAGTAGCAGTAGTAGTAGTAGTAGTAGTAGCAGTAGTAGTAGTAGTAGTAGTAGTAGTAGTAGTAGTAGCAGTAGTAGTAGTAGTAGTAGTAGTAGTAGTAGTAGTAGTAGTAGTAGTAGTAGTAGTAGTAGTAGTACATTTTTAGTCTGTAAAACTGTGAAGTGTTTTTCACCTTTTTGCCGTTGACGAAGAAGATGAGCTCATCAGATCCAGACCAGGTCTCGGACTCAGACCCATTCTGCACCTGGATCTTTGTGTCCCTCATCCTGGACTCCGACTTAGTCCTGGTTTAGACCTGGTTTAGTCCTAGTTTAGACCTGGTTTAGACCTGGTTTAGTCCTAGTTTAGACCTGGTTTAGTCCAAGTGTAGACCTGGTTGAGACCTGGTTTAGTCCCACTGTAGACCGGTGTTAGACCTGGTTTAGTCCTGGTTTAGTCCTAGTTTAGACCTGGTTTAGACCTGGTTTAGTCCTAGTTTAGACCTGATTTAGTCCGAGTGTAGACCTGGTTTAGTCCTACTTTCGACCAGCGTTAGACCTGGTTTAGTCCGAGTGTAGACCTGGTTTAGTCCCACTGTAGACCGGCGTTAGACCTGGTTTAGTCCTGATTTAGACCTAGTTTAGACCTGGTTTAGTCCGAGTGTAGACCTGGTTTAGTCCTACTTTCGACCAGCGTTAGACCTGGTTTAGTCCCACTGTAGACCTGGTTTAGTCCTGGTTTAGACCTGGTTTAGTCCTAGTTTAGACCTAGTTTAGACTTGGTTTAGTCCGAGTGTAGACCTGGTTTAGACCTGGTTTAGTCCCACTGTAGACCTGGTTTAGTCCCACTGTAGACCTGGTTTAGTCCTAGTTTAGACCTAGTTTAGACTTGGTTTAGTCCGAGTGTAGACCTGGTTTAGACCTGGTTTAGTTCTTGTTGTGTTTTTCATGAGGTTTAAAGAACACTCGTGGCTCCGCCCTCCTGTGCTGTCCTGGCGTTTGATTGGCCGAGGCCCACTGCCCCTCGGCTCTGATTGGTGGAGGCGTGGCTCATCAGGAATAATGTCTGTGGATAATGAACCTGAATAATTAACGTGAATAATTAATGTGGGTCATGAATGTTTTGGTGATGATCTGGTGACGGACACAAAGCCGCGCTCTGATTGGTCAAACCGAAGCTGAAGGTTTTGGACACGGCCGAGCTCCAGGGCAAAGGTCAGAGTTCAGCCGGAGCAGTGACTCAGCGAGAAAGAGCAGAAAACAGCAACAGCAACAGAATATACAGAATACACAGGATACGAGTACAGGATACACAGGATACACAGGATACGAGTACAGGATACACAGGATACACAGGATACGAGTACAGGATACACAGAATACACAGGATACACAGGATACACAGGATACGAGTACAGGATACACAGGATACACAGGATACGAGTACAGGATACACAGAATACACAGGATACACAGGATACGAGTACAGGATACACAGGATACACAGGATACGAGTACAGGATACACAGGATACACAGGATACACAGAATACACAGGATACGAGTACAGGATACACAGGATACACAGGATACGAGTACAGGATACACAGGATACACAGGATACGAGTACAGGATACACAGAATACACAGGATACACAGAATACACAGGATACGAGTACAGGATACACAGAATACACAGGATACGAGTACAGGATACACAGGATACGAGTACAGGATACACAGAATACACAGGATACGAGTACAGGATACACAGAATACACAGGATACGAGTACAGGATACACAGGATACACAGGATACGAGTACAGGATACACAGAATACACAGGATACGAGTACAGGATACACAGGATACACAGGATACGAGTACAGGATACACAGTATACGAGTACAGGATACACAGAATACACAGGATACGAGTACAGGATACACAGAATACACAGGATACGAGTACAGGATACACAGGATACGAGTACAGGATACACAGAATACACAGGATACGAGTACAGGATACACAGAAAACACAGGATACGAGTACAGGATACACAGGATACGAGTACAGATATAAGTACACGATATAAGTACAGATATAAGTACTATATACACACTCAACAAAAATATAAATGCAACACTTTTGTTTTTGCTCCATTTGTCATGAGATGGACTCAAAGATCTAAAATTCATTCCAGATACACAATATTACCATTTCTCTCAAACATTGTTCACAAATCTGTCTAAATGTGTGATAGTGGCACTTTTGCTTTGCTGAGATAATCCATCCCACCTCACAGGTGCCACATCAAGATGCTCATCAGACACCATGATTAGTGCACAGGTGAACCTTAGACTGCCCACAATAAAAGGCCACCCTGAAATGTGCAGTTGTTGCTTTATTGGGGGTCTGGGGACTCAGAACCAGTCAGTATCTGGTGTGACCACCATTTGCCTCATGCAGTGCAACACATCTTCTTCGCATAGAGTTTATCAGATTGTCAGTTGTGGCCTGTGGAATGTTGGTCCACTCCTCTTCAATGGCTGTGCGAAGTTGCTGGATATTAGTGGGAACTGGTACGCGCTGTCGTATACGCCGGTCAAGCACATCCCAAACATGCTCAATGGGTGACATGTCCGGTGAGTATGCTGGCCATGCAAGAACTGGGACATTTTCAGCTTCCAAGAATTGTGTCCAGATCCTTGCAACATGGGGCCGTGCATTATCTTGCTGAAACATGAGGTGATGTTCATGGATGTATGGCACAACAATGGGCCTCAGGATCTCATCACGGTATCTCTGTGCATTCAAAATGCCATCAATAAAATGCACCTGTGTTCTTCGTCCATAACAGATGCCTGCCCACACCATAACCCCACCACCACCATGGGCCACTCCATCCACAACACTGACATCAGCAAAGCGCTCACCCACACGACGCCACACACGCTGTCTGCCATCTGCCCTGAACAATGTAAACCCAGATTCATCCGTGAAGAGAACACCTCTCCAACGTGCCAGACGCCATCGAATGTGGGCATTTGCCCACTCAAGTCTGTTACGGCGACGATCTGGAGTCAGGTTAAGACCCCGATGAGGACGACGAGCAGTTGAGCTTCCCTGAGACGGTTTCTGACAGTTTGTGCAGAAATTCTTTGGTTATGCAAACCAATTGTTTCAGCAGCTGTCTGAGTAGCTGGTCTCAGACGATCTTGGAGGTGAACCTGCTGGATGTGGAGGGGGTCCTGGGCTGGTGTGGTTACACGTGGTCTGCGGTTGTGAGGCCGGTTGGATGTACTGCCATATTCTCTGAAACGCCTTTGGAGACGGCTTATGGTGGAGAAATGAACATTCAATGCCCGAGCAACAGATCTGGTTGACATTCCTGCTGTCAGCATGCCAATTGCACGCTCCCTCAATGCTTGCGCCATCTGTGGCATTTTGCTGTGAGACAAAACTGCACATTTCAGGGTGGCCTTTTATTGTGGGCAGTCTAAGGTTCACCTGTGCACTAATCATGGTGTCTGATGAGCATCTTGATGTGGCACCTGTGAGGTGGGATGGATTATCTCAGCAAAGCAAAAGTGCCACTATCACACATTTAGACAGATTTGTGAACAATGTTTGAGAGAAATGGTAATATTGTGTATCTGGAATGAATTTTAGATCTTTGAGTCCATCTCATGACAAATGGAGCAAAAACAAAAGTGTTGCGTTTATATTTTTGTTGAGTGCAGAAACTGAACTAAAACAAGTAAAATTCAGAGCAGTCTCAGTATGCAGCAGTTTACTGCTGTTGGGTTATGGTCCACCACACACTGCTGTCATTCTTTTACGTAAATGTTTATCTGAAGAGGCGGATGTCACTTGACTTTTGTTTAAAAACAGCTGCACTGACTTCACAGTCATAATCCACAAATTGAAAACTTTTAAATAGCAATTATACATTTCTGGTCACATTTGAAAAAAAAAAACTTACTCATTTTTGGCAATAGTCCTTTTTCTGTCTCCTTTTGTGTTTCGTTTGAAAATGCCTGGGTGGGTGGGGCTGGTGGGTGGGTGGGGCTGGTGGGTGGGTGGGGCTGGTCTAAATAAACAAACACACAAAGCAGTCATAGATCTGTTGTCTTCAAAGGAGCCCCGGCTCATTCATATGAATTATATTGTTAAAAATGTTCAAATGTCCATCCATCCATCCATCTTCTTCCGCTTATCCGGGGCCGGGTCGCGGGGGCAGCAGTCTAAGCAGGGGCTCCCAAGCTTCCTTCTCCCCAGCCACTTCCTCCAGCTCCTCCGGACGGACCCCGAGGCGTTCCCAGGCCAGCCAAGCGACATAGTCCCTCCAGCGTGTCCTGGGTCTTCCCCGGGGCCTCCTACCGGTGGGACATGCCCGGAACACCTCCCGAGGGAGGCGTCCAGGAGGCATCCGGACCAGATGCCCGAACCACCTCAGCTGGCTCCTCTCGACGTGGAGGAGCAGCGACTCTACTCCGAACTCCTCCCGTGTGACCGAGCTCCTCACCCTATCTCTAAGGGAGCGCCCGGCCACTCTGCGAAGGAAACTCATTTCGGCCGCTTTGAGGCCAGGGGAAGAGAGTGAAGAGTTTCCTGTGGGGTCTGTGGAGCCTTCACACATGTCACTGTGGGGTCTGTGGAGCCTTCACACATGTGACTGTGGGCTCTGTGGAACCTTCACACATGTCACTGTGGGGTCTGCGGAGCCTTCACACATGTCACTGTGGGTCTGCGGAGCCTTCACACATGTCACTGTGGGGTCTGTGGAGCCTTCACACATGTCACTGTGGGTCTGCGGAGCCTTCACACATGTCACTGTGGGGTCTGTGGAGCCTTCACACATGTCACTGTGGGGTCTGCGGAGCCTTCACACATGTCACTGTGGGGTCTGTGGAGCCTTCACACATGTCACTGTGGGGTCTGCGGAGCCTTCACACATGTCAGTGTGGGGTCTGTGGAGCCTTCACACATGTCACTGTGGGGTCTGCGGAGCCTTCACACATGTCACTGTGGGCTCTGTGGAGCCTTCACACATGTCACTGTGGGGTCTGCGGAGCCTTCACACATGTCACTGTGGGGTCTGTGGAGCCTTCACACATGTCACTGTGGGGTCTGCGGAGCCTTCACACATGTCACTGTGGGTCTGTGGAGCCTTCACACATGTCACTGTGGGGTCTGTGGAGCCTTCACACATGTCACTGTGGGGTCTGTGGAGCCTTCACACATGTCACTGTGGGGTCTGTGGAGCCTTCACACATGTCACTGTGGGGTCTGTGGAGCCTTCACACATGTCACTGTGGGGTCTGTGGAGCCTTCACACATGTCACTGTGGGGTCTGGGGAGCCTTCACACATGTCACTGTGGGTCTGTGGAGCCTTCACACATGTCACTGTGGGGTCTGTGGAGCCTTCACACATGTCACTGTGGGGTCTGTGGAGCCTTCACACATGTCACTGTGGGGTCTGTGGAGCCTTCACACATGTCACTGTGGGTCTGCGGAGCCTTCACACATGTCACTGTGGGGTCTGTGGAGCCTTCACACATGTCACTGTGGGGTCTGTGGAGCCTTCACACATGTGACTGTGGGCTCTGTGGAGCCTTCACACATGTCACTGTGAGTCTGCGGAGCCTTCACACATGTCACTGTGGGGTCTGCGGAGCCTTCACACATGTCACTGTGGGTCTGCGGAGCCTTCACACGTCAGTGTGGGGTCTGTGGAGCCTTCACACATGTCACTGTGGGTCTGTGGAGCCTTCACACATGTCAGTGTGGGGTCTGTGGAGCCTTCACACATGTCACTGTGGGGTCTGTGGAGCCTTCACACATGTCACTGTGGGGTCTGGGGAGCCTTCACACATGTCACTGTGGGCTCTGTGGAGCCTTCACACATGTCACTGTGGGGTCTGCGGAGCCTTCACACATGTCACTGTGGGGTCTGGGGAGCCTTCACACATGTCACTGTGGGGTCTGCGGAGCCTTCACACATGTCACTGTGGGGTCTGTGGGGTCTTCACACATGTCACTGTGGGGTCTGTGGAGCCTTCACACATGTCACTGTGGGGTCTGTGGAGCCTTCACACATGTCACTGTGGGGTCTGTGGAGCCTTCACACATGTCACTGTGGGGTCTGCGGAGCCTTCACACATGTCACTGTGGGGTCTGTGGGGTCTTCACACATGTCACTGTGGGGTCTGTGGAGCCTTCACACATGTCACTGTGGGGTCTTCACACATGTCACTGTGGGGTCTTCACACATGTCACTGTGGGGTCTGTTCACACATGTCACTGTGGGGTCTTCACACATGTCACTGTGGGGTCTTCACACACAGGCCATGTCACCTGTGGGGTCTGTGGAGCCTTCACACATGTCACTGTGGCCTGTGGAGCCTTCACACATGTCACTGTAGGGTCTGTGGAGCCTTCACACATGTCACTGTGGGGTCTGCGGAGCCTTCACACATGTCACTGTGGGGTCTGTGGGGTCTTCACACATGTCACTGTGGGGTCTGTGGAGCCTTCACACATGTGACTGTGGGCTCTGTCGTGAGCATTTCACACATGTCACTGTGAGTCTGGGAGCCTTCACACGTCACTGTGAGTCTGCGGAGCCTTCACACATGTCACTGTGGGGTCTGCGGAGCCTTCACACATGTCAGTGTGGGGTCTGTGGAGCCTTCACACATGTCACTGTGGGTCTGTGGAGCCTTCACACATGTCACTGTGGGGTCTGCGGAGCCTTCACACATCATGTCACTGTTGGGTCTGTGGAGCCTTCACACATGTCAGTGTGGGTCTGTGGAGCCTTCACACATGTCACTGTGGGGGTCTGTGGAGCCTTCACATGTCACTGTGGGGTCTGCGGAGCCTTCACACATGTCACTGTGGGGTCTGGGGAGCCTTCACACATGTCACTGTGGGCTCTGTGGAGCCTTCACACATGTCACTGTGGGGTCTGCGGAGCCTTCACACATGTCACTGTGGGGTCTGGGGAGCCTTCACACATGTCACTGTGGGGTCTGGGGAGCCTTCACACATGTCACTGTGGGGTCTGCGGAGCCTTCACACATGTCACTGTGGGGTCTGGGGAGCCTTCACACATGTCACTGTGGGGTCTGCGGAGCCTTCACACATGTCACTGTGGGGTCTGCGGAGCCTTCACACATGTCACTGTGGGGTCTGTGGAGCCTTCACACATGTCACTGTGGGTCTGCGGAGCCTTCACACATGTCACTGTGGGGTCTGCGAGCCTTCACACATGTCACTGTGGGGTTCATGGAGCCTTCACACATGTCACTGTGGGGTCTGTGGAGCCTTCACACATGTCACTGTGGGGTCTGCGGAGCCTTCACACATGTCACTGTGGGGTCTGTGGGGTCTTCACACATGTCACTGTGGGGTCTGTGGAGCCTTCACACATGTCACTGTGGGGTCTTCACACATGTCACTGTGGGGTCTTCACACATGTCACTGTGGGGTCTGTGGGGTCTTCACACATGTCACTGTGGGGTCTTCACACATGTCACTGTGGAGCCTTCACACATGTCACTGTGAGTCTGCGGAGCCTTCACACATGTCACTGTGGGGTCTGCGGAGCCTTCACACATGTCACTGTGGGGTCTGGGGAGCCTTCACACATGTCACTGTGGGGTCTGCGGAGCCTTCACACATGTCACTGTGGGTCTGCGGAGCCTTCACACATGTCACTGTGGGTCTGTGGAGCCTTCACACATGTCACTGTGGGTCTGCGGAGCCTTCACACATGTCACTGTGGGGTCTGCGGAGCCTTCACACATGTCAGTGTGGGGTCTGTGGAGCCTTCACACATGTCACTGTGGGGTCTGCGGAGCCTTCACACATGTCAGTGTGGGCTCTGTGGAGCCTTCACACATGTCACTGTGGGGTCTGCGGAGCCTTCACACATGTCACTGTGGGGTCTGTGGAGCCTTCACACATGTCACTGTGGGGTCTGCGGAGCCTTCACACATGTCACTGTGGGTCTGTGGAGCCTTCACACATGTCACTGTGGGGTCTGTGGAGCCTTCACACATGTCACTGTGGGGTCTGCGGAGCCTTCACACATGTCACTGTGGGTCTGCGGAGCCTACACACATGTCACTGTGGGGTCTGTGGAGCCTTCACACATGTCACTGTGGGGTCTGTGGAGCCTTCACACATGTCACTGTGGGGTCTGTGGAGCCTTCACACATGTCACTGTGGGGTCTGGGGAGCCTTCACACATGTCACTGTGGGTCTGCGGAGCCTTCACACATGTCACTGTGGGGTCTGTGGAGCCTTCACACATGTCACTGTGGGGTCTGTGGAGCCTTCACACATGTCACTGTGGGGTCTGTGGAGCCTTCACACATGTCACTGTGGGGTCTGTGGAGCCTTCACATGTCACTGTGGGTCTGCGGAGCCTTCACACATGTCACTGTGGGGTCTGTGGAGCCTTCACACATGTCACTGTGGGGTCTGTGGAGCCTTCACACATGTGACTGTGGGCTCTGTGGAGCCTTCACACATGTCACTGTGAGTCTGCGGAGCCTTCACACATGTCACTGTGGGGTCTGCGGAGCCTTCACACATGTCACTGTGGGTCTGCGGAGCCTTCACACATGTCACTGTGGGTCTGTGGAGCCTTCACACATGTCACTGTGGGTCTGCGGAGCCTTCACACGTCAGTGTGGGGTCTGTGGAGCCTTCACACATGTCACTGTGGGTCTGTGGAGCCTTCACACATGTCAGTGTGGGGTCTGTGGAGCCTTCACACATGTCACTGTGGGGTCTGTGGAGCCTTCACACATGTCACTGTGGGGTCTGCGGAGCCTTCACACATGTCACTGTGGGGTCTGGGGAGCCTTCACACATGTCACTGTGGGCTCTGTGGAGCCTTCACACATGTCACTGTGGGGTCTGCGAGCCTCCACACATGTCACTGGGGGGTCTGGGGCGCCTTCACACATGTCACTGTGGGGTCTGGGGAGCCTTCACACATGTCACTGTGGGGTCTGCGGAGCCTTCACACATGTCACTGTGGGGTCTGGGGAGCCTTCACACATGTCACTATGGGGTCTGCGGAGCCTTCACACATGTCACTGTGGGGTCTGTGGGGTCTTCACACATGTCACTGTGGGGTCTGTGGAGCCTTCACACATGTCACTGTGGGGTCTGTGGAGCCTTCACACATGTCACTGTGGGATCTGTGGAGCCTTCACACATGTCACTGTGGGGTCTGCGGAGCCTTCACACATGTCACTGTGGGGTCTGTGGGGTCTTCACACATGTCACTGTGGGGTCTGTGGAGCCTTCACACATGTCACTGTGGAGCCTTCACACATGTCACTGTGGGGTCTGTGGAGCCTTCACACATGTCACTGTGGGGTCTGTGGAGCCTTCACACATGTCACTGTGGGTCTGTGGAGCCTTCACACATGTCACTGTGGGTCTGTGGAGCCTTCACACATGTCACTGTGGGGTCTGTGGAGCCTTCACACATGTCACTGTGGGGTCTGTGGAGCCTTCACACATGTGACTGTGGGCTCTGTGGAGCCTTCACACATGTCACTGTGAGTCTGCGGAGCCTTCACACGTCACTGTGAGTCTGCGGAGCCTTCACACATGTCACTGTGGGTCTGCGGAGCCTTCACACATGTCACTGTGGGTCTGTGGAGCCTTCACACATGTCACTGTGGGTCTGCGGAGCCTTCACACGTCAGGGTGGGGTCTGTGGAGCCGACACACATGTCACTGTGGGTCTGTGGAGCCTTCACACATGTCAGTGTGGGGTCTGTGGAGCCTTCACACATGTCACTGTGGGGTCTGTGGAGCCTTCACACATGTCACTGTGGGGGTCTGCGGAGCCTTCACACATGTCACTGTGGGGTCTGGGAGCCTTCACACATGTAACTGTTGGCTCTGTGGAGCCTTCACACATGTCACTGTGGGGTCTGCGGAGCCTTCACACATGTCACTGTGGGGTCTGGGGAGCCTTCACACATGTCACTGTGGGGTCTGGGGAGCCTTCACACATGTCACTGTGGGGTCTGCGGAGCCTTCACACATGTCACTGTGGGGTCTGGGGAGCCTTCACACATGTCACTGTGGGGTCTGCGGAGCCTTCACACATGTCACTGTGGGGTCTGTGGGGTCTTCACACATGTCACTGTGGGGTCTGTGGAGCCTTCACACATGTCACTGTGGGGTCTGTGGAGCCTTCACACATGTCACTGTGGGATCTGTGGAGCCTTCACACATGTCACTGTGGGGTCTGCGGAGCCTTCACACATGTCACTGTGGGGTCTGTGGGGTCTTCACACATGTCACTGTGGGGTCTGTGGAGCCTTCACACATGTCACTGTGGGGTCTTCACACATGTCACTGTGGGGTCTTCACACATGTCACTGTGGGGTCTGTGGGGTCTTCACACATGTCACTGTGGGGTCTTCACACATGTCACTGTGGGGTCTTCACACATGTCACTGTGGGGTCTGTGGAGCCTTCACACATGTCACTGTGGGTCTGTGGAGCCTTCACACATGTCACTGTGGGGTCTGTGGAGCCTTCACACATGTCACTGTGGGGTCTGCGGAGCCTTCACACATGTCACTGTGGGGTCTGTGGGGTCTTCACACATGTCACTGTGGGGTCTGTGGAGCCTTCACACATGTGACTGTGGGCTCTGTGGAGCCTTCACACATGTCACTGTGAGTCTGCGGAGCCTTCACACATGTCACTGTGAGTCTGCGGAGCCTTCACACATGTCACTGTGGGGTCTGCGGAGCCTTCACACATGTCAGTGTGGGGTCTGTGGAGCCTTCACACATGTCACTGTGGGTCTGTGGAGCCTTCACACATGTCACTGTGGGGTCTGCGGAGCCTTCACACATGTCACTGTGGGTCTGTGGAGCCTTCACACATGTCAGTGTGGGTCTGTGGGAGCCTTCACACATGTCACTGTGGGGTCTGTGGAGCCTTCACACATGTCACTGTGGGGTTCATGCGAGCCTTCACACATGTCACTGTGGGGTCTGGGGAGCCTTCACACATGTCACTGTGGGCTCTGTGGAGCCTTCACACATGTCACTGTGGGGTCTGCGGAGCCTTCACACATGTCACTGTGGGGTCTGGGGAGCCTTCACACATGTCACTGTGGGGTCTGGGGAGCCTTCACACATGTCACTGTGGGGTCTGCGGAGCCTTCACACATGTCACTGTGGGGTCTGTGGGGTCTTCACACATGTCACTGTGGGCTCATGCGAGCCTTCACACATGTCACTGTGGGGTCTGCGGAGCCTTCACACATGTCACTGTGGGGTCTGTGGAGCCTTCACACATGTCACTGTGGGTCTGCGAGCCTTCACACATGTCACTGTGGGGTCTGCGGAGCCTTCACACATGTCACTGTGGGGTCTGCGGAGCCTTCACATGTCACTGTGGGTCTGTGGAGCCTTCACACATGTCACTGTGGGGTCTGTGGAGCCTTCACACATGTCACTGTGGGGTCTGCAACGGAGCCTTCACACATGTCACTGTGGGGTGTGTGGGGCCTTCACACATGTCACTGTGGGGTCTGTGGAGCCTCTTCACACATGTCACTGTGGGGTCTTCACACATGTCACTGTGGGGTCTTCACACATGTCACTGTGGGGTCTGTGGGGTCTTTCACACATGTCACTGTGGGGTCTTCACACATGTCACTGTGGAGCCTTCACACATGTCACTGTGAGTCTGCGGAGCCTTCACACATGTCACTGTGGGGTCCCGCGGAGCCTTCACACATGTCACTGTGGGTCGGCACAGTGCGGGAGCCTTCACACATGTCACTGTGGGGTCTGCGGAGCCTTCACACATGTCACTGTGGGTCTGCAAGTGAGCCTTCACACATGTCACTGTGGGGTCTGCACGGGGCAACCACACATGTCAGTGTGGGGTCTGCGGAGCCTTCACACATGTCAGTGTGGGGTCTGCGGAGCCTTCACACATGTCAGTGTGGGGTCTGTGGAGCCTTCACACATGTCACTGTGGGGTCTGTGGAGCCTTCACACATGTCACTGTGGGGTCTGCGGAGCCTTCACACATGTCACTGTGGGGTCTGGGGAGCCTTCACACATGTCACTGTGGGCTCTGTGGAGCCTTCACACATGTCACTGTGGGGTCTGCGGAGCCTTCACACATGTCACTGTGGGGTCTGCGGAGCCTTCACACATGTCACTGTGGGGTCTGCGGAGCCTTCACACATGTCACTGTGGGGTCCACCATGGAGCCTTCACACATGTCACTGTGGGGTCTGTGGAGCCTTCACACATGTCACTGTGGGGTCTGCGTGAGCCTTCACACATGTCACTGTGGGGTCTGTGGGGTCTTCACACATGTCACTGTGGGGTCTGTGGAGCCTTCACACATGTCACTGTGGGTCTGTGGGCTCTTCACACATGTCACTGTGGGGTCTTCACACATGTCACTGTGGGGTCTGTGGGGTCTTCACACATGTCACTGTGGGGTCTTCACACATGTCACTGTGGGGTCTTCACACATGTCACTGTGGGGTCTTCACACATGTCACTGTGGGGTCTGTGGAGCCTTCACACATGTCACTGTGGGTCTGTGGAGCCTTCACACATGTCACTGTGGGGTCTGTGGAGCCTTCACACATGTCACTGTGGGGTCTGCGGAGCCTTCACACATGTCACTGTGGGGTCTGTGGGGTCTTCACACATGTCACTGTGGGGTCTGTGGAGCCTTCACACATGTCACTGTGGGGTCTTCACACATGTCACTGTGGGGTCTGTGGGGTCTTCACACATGTCACTGTGGGGTCTTCACACATGTCACTGTGGGGTCTTCACACATGTCACTGTGGGGTCTTCACACATGTCACTGTGGGGTCTTCACACATGTCACTGTGGGGTCTGCGGAGCCTTCACACATGTCACTGTGGGGTCTGTGGAGCCTTCACACATGTCACTGTGGGGTCTGTGGAGCCTTCACACATGTCACTGTGGGGTCTGTGGAGCCTTCACACATGTCACTGTGGGGTCTGGGGAGCCTTCACACATGTCACTGTGGGTCTGCGGAGCCTTCACACATGTCACTGTGGGGTCTGTGGAGCCTTCACACATGTCACTGTGGGGTCTGTGGAGCCTTCACACATGTCACTGTGGGGTCTGGGGAGCCTTCACACATGTCACTGTGGGGTCTGTGGAGCCTTCACACATGTCACTGTGGGGTCTGCGGAGCCTTCACACATGTCACTGTGGGGTCTGTGGAGCCTTCACACATGTGACTGTGGGCTCTGTGGAGCCTTCACACATGTCACTGTGAGTCTGCGGAGCCTTCACACATGTCACTGTGAGTCTGCGGAGCCTTCACACATGTCACTGTGGGGTCTGCGGAGCCTTCACACATGTCAGTGTGGGGTCTGTGGAGCCTTCACACATGTCACTGTGGGTCTGTGGAGCCTTCACACATGTCACTGTGGGGTCTGCGGAGCCTTCACACATGTCACTGTGGGTCTGTGGAGCCTTCACACATGTCAGTGTGGGGTCTGTGGAGCCTTCACACATGTCACTGTGGGGTCTGTGGAGCCTTCACACATGTCACTGTGGGGTCTGCGGAGCCTTCACACATGTCACTGTGGGGTCTGGGGAGCCTTCACACATGTCACTGTGGGCTCTGTGGAGCCTTCACACATGTCACTGTGGGGTCTGCGGAGCCTTCACACATGTCACTGTGGGGTCTGCGGAGCCTTCACACATGTCACTGTGGGGTCTGTGGAGCCTTCACACATGTCACTGTGGGTCTGCGGAGCCTTCACACATGTCACTGTGGGGTCTGCGGAGCCTTCACACATGTCACTGTGGGGTCTGTGGAGCCTTCACACATGTCACTGTGGGGTCTGTGGAGCCTTCACACATGTCACTGTGGGGTCTGCGGAGCCTTCACACATGTCACTGTGGGGTCTGTGGGGTCTTCACACATGTCACTGTGGGGTCTGTGGAGCCTTCACACATGTCACTGTGGGGTCTTCACACATGTCACTGTGGGGTCTTCACACATGTCACTGTGGGGTCTGTGGGGTCTTCACACATGTCACTGTGGGGTCTTCACACATGTCACTGTGGAGCCTTCACACATGTCACTGTGAGTCTGCGGAGCCTTCACACATGTCACTGTGGGGTCTGCGGAGCCTTCACACATGTCACTGTGGGTCTGCGGAGCCTTCACACATGTCACTGTGGGTCTGCGGAGCCTTCACACATGTCACTGTGGGTCTGCGGAGCCTTCACACATGTCACTGTGGGGTCTGCAGAGCCTTCACACATGTCAGTGTGGGGTCTGCGGAGCCTTCACACATGTCAGTGTGGGGTCTGTGGAGCCTTCACACATGTCAGTGTGGGGTCTGTGGAGCCTTCACACATGTCACTGTGGGGTCTGTGGAGCCTTCACACATGTCACTGTGGGGTCTGCGGAGCCTTCACACATGTCACTGTGGGGTCTGGGGAGCCTTCACACATGTCACTGTGGGCTCTGTGGAGCCTTCACACATGTCACTGTGGGGTCTGCGGAGCCTTCACACATGTCACTGTGGGGTCTGCGGAGCCTTCACACATGTCACTGTGGGGTCTGCGGAGCCTTCACACATGTCACTGTGGGGTCTGCGGAGCCTTCACACATGTCACTGTGGGGTCTGTGGAGCCTTCACACATGTCACTGTGGGGTCTGCGGAGCCTTCACACATGTCACTGTGGGGTCTGTGGGGTCTTCACACATGTCACTGTGGGGTCTGTGGAGCCTTCACACATGTCACTGTGGGGTCTTCACACATGTCACTGTGGGGTCTTCACACATGTCACTGTGGGGTCTTCACACATGTCACTGTGGGGTCTGTGGGGTCTTCACACATGTCACTGTGGGGTCTTCACACATGTCACTGTGGGGTCTTCACACATGTCACTGTGGGGTCTGTGGAGCCTTCACACATGTCACTGTGGGTCTGTGGAGCCTTCACACATGTCACTGTGGGGTCTGCGGAGCCTTCACACATGTCACTGTGGGTCTGTGGAGCCTTCACACATGTCACTGTGGGGTCTGTGGAGCCTTCACACATGTCACTGTGGGGTCTGTGGAGCCTTCACACATGTCACTGTGGGGTCTGTGGAGCCTTCACACATGTCACTGTGGGGTCTGCGGAGCCTTCACACATGTCACTGTGGGGTCTGTGGAGCCTTCACACATGTCACTGTGGGGTCTGGGGAGCCTTCACACATGTCACTGTGGGTCTGCGGAGCCTTCACACATGTCACTGTGGGGTCTGCGGAGCCTTCACACATGTCACTGTGGGGTCTGTGGAGCCTTCACACATGTCACTGTGGGGTCTGTGGAGCCTTCACACATGTCACTGTGGGGTCTGTGGAGCCTTCACACATGTCACTGTGGGTCTGCGGAGCCTTCACACATGTCACTGTGGGCTCTGTGGAGCCTTCACACATGTCACTGTGAGTCTGCGGAGCCTTCACACATGTCACTGTGGGGTCTGCGGAGCCTTCACACATGTCACTGTGGGTCTGCGGAGCCTTCACACATGTCACTGTGGGTCTGTGGAGCCTTCACACATCTCACTGTGGGTCTGCGGAGCCTTCACACATGTCACTGTGGGGTCTGCGGAGCCTTCACACATGTCAGTGTGGGGTCTGTGGAGCCTTCACACATGTCACTGTGGGTCTGTGGAGCCTTCACACATGTCAGTGTGGGGTCTGTGGAGCCTTCACACATGTCACTGTGGGGTCTGTGGAGCCTTCACACATGTCACTGTGGGGTCTGCGGAGCCTTCACACATGTCACTGTGGGGTCTGGGGAGCCTTCACACATGTCACTGTGGGCTCTGTGGAGCCTTCACACATGTCACTGTGGGGTCTGCGGAGCCTTCACACATGTCACTGTGGGTCTGTGGAGCCTTCACACATGTCACTGTGGGGTCTGTGGAGCCTTCACACATGTCACTGTGGGGTCTGGGGAGCCTTCACACATGTCACTGTGGGGTCTGCGGAGCCTTCACACATGTCACTGTGGGGTCTGGGGAGCCTTCACACATGTCACTGTGGGGTCTGCGGAGCCTTCACACATGTCACTGTGGGGTCTGCGGAGCCTTCACACATGTCACTGTGGGGTCTGGGGAGCCTTCACACATGTCACTGTGGGGTCTGCGGAGCCTTCACACATGTCACTGTGGGGTCTGCGGAGCCTTCACACATGTCACTGTGGGGTCTGCGGAGCCTTCACACATGTCACTGTGGGGTCTGCGGAGCCTTCACACATGTCACTGTGGGTCTGTGGAGCCTTCACACAAGTCACTGTGGGTCTGCGGAGCCTTCACACGTCAGTGTGGGGTCTGCGGAGCCTTCACACATGTCACTGTGGGTCTGTGGAGCCTTCACACATGTCACTGTGGGGTCTGCGGAGCCTTCACACATGTCACTGTGGGGTCTGTGGAGCCTTCACACATGTCACTGTGGGGTCTGTGGGGTCTTCACACATGTCACTGTGGGGTCTGTGGAGCCTTCACACATGTCACTGTGGGGTCTGCGGAGCCTTCACACATGTCACTGTGGGGTCTGCGGAGCCTTCACACATGTCACTGTGGGGTCTGTGGGGTCTTCACACATGTCACTGTGGGGTCTGTGGAGCCTTCACACATGTCACTGTGGGGTCTTCACACATGTCACTGTGGGGTCTTCACACATGTCACTGTGGGGTCTTCACACATGTCACTGTGGGGTCTGTGGGGTCTTCACACATGTCACTGTGGGGTCTTCACACATGTCACTGTGGGGTCTGTGGAGCCTTCACACATGTCACTGTGGGTCTGTGGAGCCTTCACACATGTCACTGTGGGGTCTGCGGAGCCTTCACACATGTCACTGTGGGTCTGTGGAGCCTTTACACATGTCACTGTGGGGTCTGTGGAGCCTTCACACATGTCACTGTGGGGTCTGTGGAGCCTTCACACATGTCACTGTGGGGTCTGTGGAGCCTTCACACATGTCACTGTGGGGTCTGTGGAGCCTTCACACATGTCACTGTGGGGTCTGTGGAGCCTTCACACATGTCACTGTGGGGTCTGGGGAGCCTTCACACATGTCACTGTGGGTCTGCGGAGCCTTCACACATGTCACTGTGGGGTCTGTGGAGCCTTCACACATGTCACTGTGGGGTCTGTGGAGCCTTCACACATGTCACTGTGGGGTCTGTGGAGCCTTCACACATGTCACTGTGGGGTCTGTGGAGCCTTCACACGTCACTGTGGGTCTGGGGAGCCTTCACACATGTCACGGGGGGTCTGCGGAGCCTTCACACATGTCACTGTGGGGTCTGCGGAGCCTTCACACATGTCACTGTGGGTCTGCGGAGCCTTCACACATGTCACTGTGGGTCTGTGGAGCCTTCACACATCTCACTGTGGGTCTGCGGAGCCTTCACACATGTCACTGTGGGGTCTGCGGAGCCTTCACACATGTCAGTGTGGGTCTGCGGAGCCTTCACACATGTCACTGTGGGTCTGTGGAGCCTTCACACATGTCAGTGTGGGGTCTGTGGAGCCTTCACACATGTCACTGTGGGGTCTGTGGAGCCTTCACACATGTCACTGTGGGGTCTGCGGAGCCTTCACACATGTCACTGTGGGCTCTGTGGAGCCTTCACACATGTCACTGTGGGGTCTGCGGAGCCTTCACACATGTCACTGTGGGTCTGTGGAGCCTTCACACATGTCACTGTGGGGTCTGGGGAGCCTTCACACATGTCACTGTGGGGTCTGGGGAGCCTTCACACATGTCACTGTGGGGTCTGCGGAGCCTTCACACATGTCACTGTGGGGTCTGGGGAGCCTTCACACATGTCACTGTGGGGTCTGCGGAGCCTTCACACATGTCACTGTGGGGTCTGCGGAGCCTTCACACATGTCACTGTGGGGTCTGAGGAGCAATCACACATGTCAGTGTGGGGTCTGCGGAGCCTTCACACATGTCACTGTGGGGTCTGCGGAGCCTTCACACATGTCAGTGTGGGGTCTGTGGAGCCTTCACACATGTCACTGTGGGTCTGTGGAGCCTTCACACATGTCAGTGTGGGGTCTGTGGAGCCTTCACACATGTCACTGTGGGGTCTGTGGAGCCTTCACACATGTCACTGTGGGGTCTGCGGAGCCTTCACACATGTCACTGTGGGCTCTGTGGAGCCTTCACACATGTCACTGTGGGGTCTGCGGAGCCTTCACACATGTCACTGTGGGTCTGTGGAGCCTTCACACATGTCACTGTGGGGTCTGGGGAGCCTTCACACATGTCACTGTGGGGTCTGGGGAGCCTTCACACATGTCACTGTGGGGTCTGCGGAGCCTTCACACATGTCACTGTGGGGTCTGGGGAGCCTTCACACATGTCACTGTGGGGTCTGCGGAGCCTTCACACATGTCACTGTGGGGTCTGCGGAGCCTTCACACATGTCACTGTGGGGTCTGGGGAGCCTTCACACATGTCACTGTGGGGTCTGCGGAGCCTTCACACATGTCACTGTGGGGTCTGCGGAGCCTTCACACATGTCACTGTGGGGTCTGTGGAGCCTTCACACATGTCACTGTGGGGTCTGCGGAGCCTTCACACATGTCACTGTGGGGTCTGCGGAGCCTTCACACATGTCACTGTGGGTCTGCGGAGCCTTCACACATGTCACTGTGGGGTCTGCGGAGCCTTCACACATGTCACTGTGGGGTCTGTGGAGCCTTCACACATGTCACTGTGGGTCTGTGGAGCCTTCACACATGTCACTGTGGGGTCTGCGGAGCCTTCACACATGTCACTGTGGGGTCTGTGGAGCCTTCACACATGTCACTGTGGGGTCTGTGGGGTCTTCACACATGTCACTGTGGGGTCTGTGGAGCCTTCACACATGTCACTGTGGGGTCTGCGGAGCCTTCACACATGTCACTGTGGGGTCTGCGGAGCCTTCACACATGTCACTGTGGGGTCTGTGGGGTCTTCACACATGTCACTGTGGGGTCTGTGGAGCCTTCACACATGTCACTGTGGGGTCTGTGGAGCCTTCACACATGTCACTGTGGGGTCTTCACACATGTCACTGTGGGGTCTTCACACATGTCACTGTGGGGTCTGTGGGGTCTTCACACATGTCACTGTGGGGTCTTCACACATGTCACTGTGGGGTCTTCACACATGTCACTTCACATTCATTTACACACAGTCAGATTGAGAGAAATCTTTCCACAATCTCCATTTGCCTCACACATGAAGAGGAAACAGCACTAATAACAGTATTTTTCTCCTGGTTCCTCATTTCCAGTGCAGTGTTTGGCTCTGCTGTGTTCAGTGTTCTGGCTCTGCTGTGTTCAGTGGAGCTGCTGTGTTCAGTGTTCTGGCTCTGCTGTGTTCAGTGTTCTGGCTCTGCTGTGTTCAGTGGAGCTGCTGTGTTCAGTGGAGCTGCTGTGTTCAGTGGAACTGCTGTTCAGTGGAGCTGCTGTGTTCAGTGGAACTGCTGTGTTCAGTGGAGCTGCTGTGTTCAGTGGAGCTGCTGTGTTCAGTGGAACTGCTGTGTTCAGTGGAGCTGCTGTGTTCAGTGGAGCTGCTGTGTTCAGTGGAGTTGCTGTGTTCAGTGGAGCTGCTGTGTTCAGTGGAACTGCTGTTCAGTCTCATGACGTCTGTTTGTATTAGAGAAATAAATGAAATTAAATTAAATTTAGAAATACATGACGTCAAAGCTTCTCAAATCTATGACATTTGACTTTTGTGCAATGATAGTATTTAAAATGGCCACCGCCTTTCCCGTTCATGCCGTGTGACGGGAATGAGGCGGGTCGGATATTCCCGTTCATGCCATGTGACGGGAATGAGGCGGGTCGGATATTCCCGTTCATGCCATGTGACGGGAATGAGGCGGGTCGGATCTACGGTAAAGGGACAGAATCTGATGGGACTTGAAGCAGGATTTCCACATCGTGCTTCACTTCTGCTATTTGACTGAAGATGAGTGGAAGAAGCACCAGTGACGCATGAAGGAACTCACCGTCACCGTCACCGTCACCGTCACCGTCACCGCCCAACAATTCTGCAACATCGAACCAAACTACACCAGCAGTTCTTAGAAAATCATTCATAATATTTGGTCAATATTATGTGGTCCATTTGGGTCATAGAAAGTGCAGCAGTGTGTACAGGTCGGCCATTTTACTGTGGCAGCTTGTGTGTAGCAGTGTGTACAGGTCGGCCATTTTACTGTGGCAGCTTGTGTGTAGCAGTGTGTACAGGTCGGCCATTTTACTGTGGCAGCTTGTGTGTAGCAGTGTGTACAGGTCGGCCATTTTACTGTGGCAGCTTGTGTGTAGCAGTGTGGACAGGTCGGCCATTTTACTGTGGCAGCTTGTGTGTAGCAGTGTGCACAGGTCGGCCATTTTACTGTGGCAGCTTGTGTGTAGCAGTGTGGACAGGTCGGCCATTTTACTGTGGCAGCTTGTGTGTAGCAGTGTGTACAGGTCGGCCATTTTACTGTGGCAGCTTGTGTGTTGTAATGGCCCAAGTCGAGCTCTTAAAACAGTAAAGAAAGTGGGAGGAGTGTGTTTGTTCCTCTTTGTGTCTCAGCAAAGTTTCCTACATGACAAGAGTCAGTTTGACTTTGACCCACAGGTCCTTGAACGTCATATTCATGACATTTCTCTGTTTGATTTCTGTTTTGTTTGTCATCTTGCCGTCCATAAAACATCAGGAGAAGGTGTTTTCCTGGTGTGGTTTCACACAGCAGAAGCTCTCATCCATAGGGCTCAGAATAATATAAAGTTAGGGCTGTTGTCATAGTAACATCATATCAACAATCAAAGAATATTCTGTCTTTTGGACGGTCGCCCTTCCTCAAAATGGCGCATTATAACAAGGTTTGAACGTTTTCCAAGCAATATACCAGGGACCTTAAATCCATGAACAGGGTCGGCTCTAAGCTTATGAAAGTTTTCTAAGCAATTTACTTCTTCCTGATTCCTGACTCTTTACCCCCATTTCACACTGCTCACTCCCCGGGCTCATAAGCTCGTGTTTCATAGTAAACAGAGGGTTGCAACAAAATACAGTCAATATATTAGTGGGAGAAAATACTTGCCAAAAAAATCTGTATAGTTCAATATTCAAGTTCAATATTCAGCCCAAAAATGTAATGTCTTATTAACATAGAAGTGGAAGTGAAAACAATAAATTAAAGTCTGAAGGGAATTGTCCAGAAAAAAGAAGAAATTGGCCTTTATTAACACAATAGTAACACATACTAATAACAACACAATCTCTCCTTTTCAAAGGGGCAGCAGCACATGTCAGGAGCATTACACCTGCAATATTTAAAACATTAAAGGACTTCAACACATTTCCTATTTAAAGGGCGATAATTGGAAACCATTGAAGAAACTGTGCCACTGTTTGACATTAAAGGTCATTAAAGGGCAAAACGGACTCTTGTCAACTTAAAGCCATCTGACAGTGACATCCAAAAACATCCAGAGTTTTGTGTTTTGTTTCATTCACATGTTTGAATGAACCTTTGATATCAACATTTCCAAAGCTCCAAATGCTCTGCTGCACCTGACTTCATGTACTGCTGGTTTTCAAGTTTTCAACATGTGTGAATGAAACAAAAAAAATGGAGTTTTGTTTCACTCTGGGTGATAAAAGTCCTATTGTCTTGAAAACACAGTGGGCAGTGGCGTTATTTACAGCACCACAGAACATGTGGCTGACATTCCCCAAAAGGAAAGTACAGGTTTAGAAATCATTCAGAGCAGACGAGTCTGTGACTATCCTCACGTTCCCCACTTCACCTTTACCGACAGTCTAAGGTTCACCTGTGCACTAATCATGTGTCTGATGAGCATCTGGATGTGGCACCTGTGAGGTGGGATGGATTATCTGAGCAAAGCAAAAGTGCCACTATCACATTTAGACAGATTTGTGAACAATGTTTGAGAGAAATGGGAATATTGTGTATCTGGAATGAATTTTAGATCTTTGAGTCCATCTCATGACAAATGGAGCAAAAACAAAAGTGTTGTGTTTATATTTTTGTTGAGTGTATAAGCTCCTCCGGCTCAGGCTCCACCCCGGACACACCTGGGCTCCTCCGGCTCAGGCTCCACCCCGGACACACCTGGGCTCCTCCGGCTCCGGCTCCACCCCGGACACACCTGGGCTCCTCCGGCTCCGGCTCCACCCCGGACACACCTGGGCTCCTCCGGCTCCGGCTCCACCCCGGACACACCTGGGCTCCTCCGGCTCCGGCTTCTACCCGGACACACCTTGGCTCCTCCGGCTCCTGCTACACCCTGGACACACCTGGGCTCCTCCGGCTCAGGCTCCACCCGGGACACACCTGGGCTCCTCCGGCTCCACCCGGACACTCCTGGGCTCCTCCGGCTCCGGCTTCACCCCGGACACACCTGGGCTCCTCCGGCTCCGGCTCCACCCCGGACACACCTGGGCTCCTCCGGCTCCGGCTCCACCCCGGACACACCTGGGCTCCTCCGGCTCCAGCTCCACCCCGGACACACCTGGGCTCCTCCGGCTCCGGCTCCACCCTGGACACACCTGGGCTCCTCCGGCTCCACCCCGGACACACCTGGGCTCCTCCGGCTCCACCCCGGACACACCTGGGCTCCTCCGGCTCAGGCTCCACCCCGGACACACCTGGGCTCCTCCGGCTCCGGCTCCACCCCGGACACACCTGGGCTCCTCCGGCTCCGGCTCCACCCCGGACACACCTGGGCTCCTCCGGCTCCGGCTCCACCCCGGACACACCTGGGCTCCTCCGGCTCAGGCTCCACCCCGGACACACCTGGGCTCCTCCGGCTCAGGCTCCACCCCGGACACACCTGGGCTCCTCCGGCTCCAGCTCCACCCCGGACACACCTGGGCTCCTCCGGCTCAGGCTCCACCCCGGACACACCTGGGCTCCTCCGGCTCCGGCTCCACCCTGGACACACCTGGGCTCCTCCGGCTCCACCCCGGACACACCTGGGCTCCTCCGGCTCAGGCTCCACCCTGGACACACCTGGGCTCCTCCGGCTCCACCCCGGACACACCTGGGCTCCTCCGGCTCCGGCTCCACCCTGGACACACCTGGGCTCCTCCGGCTCCGGCTTCACCCCGGACACACCTGGGCTCCTCCGGCTCCAGCTCCACCCTGGACACACCTGGGCTCCTCCGGCTCAGGCTTCACCCCGGACACACCTGGGCTCCTTCGGCTCCGGCTTCACCCCGGACACACCTGGGCTCCTCCGGCTCCGGCTCCACCCCGGACACACCTGGGCTCCTCCGGCTCCGGCTCCACCCCGGACACACCTGGGCTCCTCCGGCTCAGGCTCCACCCCGGACACACCTGGGCTCCTCCGGCTCCGGCTCCACCCAGGACACACCAGGGCTCCTCCGGCTCCACCCCGGACACACCAGGGCTCCTCCGGCTCCACCCCGGACACACCTGGGCTCCTCCGGCTCCGGCTCCACCCCGGACACACCTGGGCTCCTCCGGCTCCTCCACCCCGGACACACCTGGGCTCCTCCGGCTCCGGCTCCACCCCGGACACACCTGGGCTCCTCCGGCTCCGGCTCCACCCCGGACACACCTGGGCTCCTCCGGCTCCACCCCGGACACACCTTGGCTCCTCCGGCTCCACCCCGGACACCCCTTGGCTCCTCCGGCTCAGGCTCCACCCCGGACACACCTGGGCTCCTCCGGCTCAGGCTCCACCCCGGACACACCTGGGCTCCTCCGGCTCCGGCTCCACCCTGGACACACCTGGGCTCCTCCGGCTCCACCCCGGACACACCTGGGCTCCTCCGGCTCAGGCTCCACCCTGGACACACCTGGGCTCCTCCGGCTCCACCCCGGACACACCTGGGCTCCTCCGGCTCCGGCTCCACCCTGGACACACCTGGGCTCCTCCGGCTCCGGCTTCACCCCGGACACACCTGGGCTCCTCCGGCTCCAGCTCCACCCTGGACACACCTGGGCTCCTCCGGCTCAGGCTCCACCCTGGACACACCTGGGCTCCTCCGGCTCCAGCTCCACCCTGGACACACCTGGGCTCCTCCGGCTCCGGCTTCACCCCGGACACACCTGGGCTCCTCCGGCTCAGGCTCCACCCTGGACACACCTGGGCTCCTCCGGCTCCAGCTCCACCCTGGACACACCTGGGCTCCTCCGGCTCCACCCCGGACACACCTGGGCTCCTCCGGCTCCGGCTCCACCCTGGACACACCTGGGCTCCTCCGGCTCCGGCTTCACCCCGGACACACCTGGGCTCCTCCGGCTCCGGCTCCACCCTGGACACACCTGGGCTCCTCCGGCTCCGGCTTCACCCCGGACACACCTGGGCTCCTCCGGCTCAGGCTCCACCCTGGACACACCTGGGCTCCTCCGGCTCCAGCTCCACCCTGGACACACCTGGGCTCCTCCGGCTCCACCCTGGACACACCTGGGCTCCTCCGGCTCCGGCTTCACCCCGGACACACCTGGGCTCCTCCGGCTCAGGCTCCACCCTGGACACACCTGGGCTCCTCCGGCTCAGGCTCCACCCTGGACACACCTGGGCTCCTCCGGCTCCGGCTTCATCCCTGCCTCCAGCCACCACATCTGAGGGTCCACAACACTCGACGCCTCAGGTGTCCCCACGGGACTGCGATTTGGTGTTTGGTTTGTGAATCCAGGTCCGGGGTTTAGGTGAATGTCACCACCAAGTAAAAGAATCACAAAGCAAAGTCCAACAAACCCTTTGTTCCCAAACACATGAGTTTTTCTCTCTGTTACGTCATTTAATAAACTGGGCAACACCCTGTCCATGGTTAGAATGGTAGAATATACAGTGTACTGGCTCCACCACAGTAAATATACAGTGTACTGGCTCCACCACAGTAAATATACAGTGTACTGGCTCCACCACAGTAAATATACAGTGTACTGGCTCCACCACAGTAAATATACAGTGTACTGGCTCCACCACAGTAAATATACAGTGTACTGGCTCCACCACAGTAAATATACAGTGTACTGGCTCCACCACAGTAAAGAGCCCGATGACTCCTGCTGACACTAATGCTGCTGACACTGATGCTGCTGACACTGATGCTGCTGACACTAATGCTGCTGACACTAATTCTGCTGACACTAATGCTGCTGACAATGATGCTGCTGCTGACACTAATGCTGCTGACACTAATTCTGCTGACACTAATTCTGCTGCTGACACTAATGCTGCTGACACTAATTCTGCTGACACTAACGCTGCTGCTGACACTAATGCTGCTGACACAAATTCTGCTGACACTGATGCTGCTGACACTGATGCTGCTGCTGACACAAATTCTGCTGACACTAATTCTGCTGACACTAATGCTGCTGCTGACACTAATGCTGCTGACACTGATGCTGCTGCTGACACTAATGCTGCTGACACTAATTCTGCTGACACTAATTCTGCTGACACTAATGCTGCTGACACTAATGCTGCTGACACTAATGCTGCTGACACTAATGCTGCTGACACTAATGCTGCTGACACTGATGCTGCTGCTGACACTAATGCTGCTGACACTGATGCTGCTGCTGACACTAATGCTGCTGCTGCTGGAGCCACTGTAGGGGGCAGCAGAGCCACCAACAAGCGCATCAACAAAAATCCCGAGTACATTCATGTACATGTCTTTTTTACCCGGGATCTTTGACCAGGCGGTTTTCTTGCGGTTTCCATGTTTTAGTTTGGAAAAGGCGAAAACTGCTCCACGCCGGCCGCCATTTTAAAAGTGATTATAGTACAAAAAAAATATGAAGTGCAAAATAACCCGGTTTATAAAGAGCTGTTCTACACTGTGGCCTCAGGTAAAGTTCTTTAGTACACGGCACATTGGCCCTGAGGAAAGTCTGAATAATGAATGAATGAATGAACAGTGTTTTGCACGTTCTAAACTCGGGGCCCGGACCGCGGACTAAACCAGGACTAAACCAGGACTAAACCAGGACTGAACCAGGACTGAACCAGGACTAAACCAGGACTGAACCAGGACTAAACTAGGACTAAACCAGGACTAAACCAGGACTAAACCAGGACTAAACCAGGACTGAACCAGGACTAAACCAGGACTGAACCAGGACTAAACTAGGACTAAACCAGGACTAAACCAGGACTAAACCAGGACTAAACCAGGACTGAACCAGGACTAAACCAGAACTGAACCAGGACTAAACCAGGACTAAACCAGGACTAAATCAGGACTAAACCAGGACTAAACCAGGACTAAACCAGGTCTAAACCAGGACTAAACCAGGTCTAAACCAGGTCTAAACCAGGTCTAAACCGGGACTTTCAGCAGATTTCAGCCAAACAAAAGCGTCACGTTTACTCCAAACAAACTTTGTTTTATTTTATTAAATTTTTTTTGCTAAATTGGAAACAAATATCCAAAAACTGAAGATAAAAAGATCAAACATTTAAATATATTTAAAAATCATTTAAAAAGTGACAAAAGTTTTTAAAGTGCTGGAGTGCCTGAGGAGACTACATTTCCCATCATGCCTCAGACTTCCTGTTCAGGGCCAGTACTTCCTGTTCAGGGCCAGTACTTCCTGTTGGGCTCTGGAGACGCTCGGAAATATTCCTCTGGACTCACGGTCTTCACCCCCCCGAAGTAATCCAGGACCCAGACCTGAAACCAGACCAGAACCAGCTCAGAACCAGACCAGGACTAAACCGGGTCTAAACCAGGACTAAACTGGGTCTAAACCAGGTCTAAACCATGACTCACCAGGGTGATGTTGAACTTGGCGAAGAACCATCCGTGGTCGTGGGGCCAGTCCATCATTTCCGGGTGTCGACTGAACAAAGATTTTTTAGCAAAATCCGCCTCCGACCCGTTCACCTGCAGAACCAGACCAGAACCAGGTCAGAACCAGACCAGAACCAGACCAGAACCAGGTCAGAACCAGACCAGAACCAGACCAGGACCAGGTCAGAACCAGACCAGAACCAGGTCAGAACCAGACCAGAACCAGGTCAGAACCAGACCAGAACGAGACCAGAACCAGGTCAGAACCAGACCAGAACCAGGTCAGAACCAGGTCAGAACCAGACCAGAACCAGGTCAGAACTAGGTCAGAACCAGGTCAGAACCAGGTCAGAACCAGGTCAGAACCAGGTCAGAACTAGGTCAGAACCAGACCAGAACTAGGTCAGAACCAGGTCAGAACCAGACCAGAACCAGGTCAGAACCAGACCAGAACCAGGTCAGAACCAGGTCAGAACCAGACCAGAACCAGGTCAGAAACAGACCAGAACCAGACTAGAACCAGGGCTCTACAGTTCGCCCATTTCACTCACATTTGGGAGCAAATATTTGGGTGAAAGACGAAAACAGAGAAAAACAGAGGAAACCAGGAAAACAGAGGAAACCGGGAAAACAGAGGAAACCGGGAAAACAGAGGAAACCGGGAAAACAGAGGAAACCGGGAAAACAGAGGAAACCGGGAAAACAGAGGAAACCGGGAAAACAGAGGAAACCAGGAAAACAGAGGAAACCAGGAAAACAGGAAAACAGATGAAAACAAGAAAACAGATGAAAACAAGAAAACAGAGGAAAACAGGAAAACAGAAGAAAACAGGAAAACAGAAGAAAACAGGAAAACAGAGGAAAACGGGAAAACAGAGGAAAACAGAGGAAACCAGGAAAACAGGAAAACAGAAGAAAACAGGAAAACAGAGGAAACCAGGAAAACAGAGGAAACCAGGAAAACAGAAGAAAACAGGAAAACAGAGGAAAACAGAGGAAAACAGGAAAACAGAGGAAAACAGGGAAACAGAGGAAAACAGGAAAACAGATAAAAACAGGGAAACAGAGGAAAACAGGAAAACAGAAGAAAACAGGAAAACAGAAGAAAACAGGAAAACAGAGGAAAACAGGAAAACAGAAGAAAACAGGAAAACAGAGGAAAACAGGAAAACAGAAGAAAACAGGAAAACAGAGGAAAACAGGAAAACAGAAGAAAACAGGAAAACAGAAGAAAACAGGAAAACAGAGGAAAACAGGAAAACAGAGGAAAACAGAGGAAAACAGGAAAACAGAGGAAAACAGGAAAACAGAGGAAAACAGGAAAACAGAGGAAAACAGAGGAAAACAGGAAAACAGAAGAAAACAGGAAAACAGAAGAAAACAGGAAAACAGAGGAAAACAGAGGAAAACAGGAAAACAGAAGAAAACAGGAAAACAGAGGAAAACAGGAAAACAGAGGAAAACAGGAAAACAGAAGAAAACAGGAAAACAGAGGAAAACAGGAAAACAGAGGAAAACAGGAAAACAGACGAAAACAGGGAAACAGAGGAAAACAGGAAAACAGAGGAAAACAGGAAAACAGAGGAAAACAGGAAAACAGAAGAAAACAGGAAAACAGAAGAAAACAGGAAAACAGAGGAAAACAGGAAAACAGAGGAAAACAGGAAAACAGAGGAAACCAGGAAAACAGAGGAAACCAGGAAAACAGAGGAAAACAGGAAAACAGAAGAAAACAGGAAAACAGATGAAAACAAGAAAACAGAGGAAAACAGGAAAACAGAGGAAAACAGGAAAACAGAAGAAAACAGGAAAACAGAGGAAAACAGGAAAACAGATGAAAACAAGAAAACAGAGGAAAACAGGAAAACAGAAGAAAACAGGAAAACAGAAGAAAACAGGAAAACAGAGGAAAACAGGAAAACAGAGGAAAACAGGAAAACAGAAGAAAACAGGAAAACAGAGGAAAACAGGAAAACAGAGGAAAACAGGAAAACAGAGGAAAACAGGAAAACAGAGGAAAACAGAGGAAAACAGGAAAACAGAGGAAAACAGAGGAAAACAGGAAAACAGAAGAAAACAGGAAAACAGAAGAAAACAGGAAAACAGAGGAAAACAGGAAAACAGAGGAAAACAGGAAAACAGGAAAACAGAAGAAAATAGGAAAACAGGAAAACAGAGGAAAACAGGAAAACAGAGGAAAACAGGAAAACAGACGAAAACAGGGAAACAGAGGAAAACAGGAAAACAGGAAAACAGAAGAAAATAGGAAAACAGAGGAAAACAGGAAAACAGAAGAAAACAGGAAAACAGAGGAAAACAGAAGAAAACAGGAAAACAGAGGAAAACAGGAAAACAGAGGAAAACAGGAAAACAGAGGAAAACAGGAAAACAGGAAAACAGAGGAAAACAGGAAAACAGAGGAAACCGGGAAAACAGGAAAACAGGAAAACAGAGGAAAACAGAGGAAAACAGAAGAAAATAGGAAAACAGAGGAAAACAGGAAAACAGAAGAAAACAGAAGAAAACAGGAAAACAGAGGAAAACAGGAAAACAGAGGAAAACAGGAAAACAGGAAAACAGAGGAAAACAGAAGAAAATAGGAAAACAGAGGAAAACAGGAAAACAGGAAAACAGAAGAAAACAGGAAAACAGAGGAAAACAGAAGAAAACAGGAAAACAGAGGAAAACAGAAGAAAACAGGAAAACAGAGGAAAACAGGAAAACAGAAGAAAACAGGAAAACAGGAAAACAGAGGAAAACAGAGGAAAACAGAAGAAAACAGGAAAACAGAGGAAAACAGAGGAAACAGGAAAACAGAGGAAAACAGGAAAACAGGAAAACAGAGGAAAACAGAGGAAAACAGGAAAACAGAGGAAAACAGGAAAACAGAGGAAAACAGGAAAACAGAAGAAAACAGGAAAACAGAAGAAAACAGGAAAACAGAAGAAAACAGGAAAACAGAGGAAAACAGGAAAACAGAAGAAAACAGGAAAACAGAGGAAAACAGGAAAACTGAAGAAAACAGGAAAACAGAAGAAAACAGGAAAACAGAAGAAAACAGGAAAACAGGAAAACAGAAGAAAACAGGAAAACAGAAGAAAACAGGAAAACAGGAAAACAGAGGAAAACAGGAAAACAGAAGAAAACAGGAAAACAGAAGAAAACAGAAGAAAACAGGAAAACAGAAGAAAACAGGAAAACAGGAAAACAGAAGAAAACAGGAAAACAGAGGAAAACAGGAAAACAGAGGAAAACAGGAAAACAGAGGAAAAAAGAAAACAGGAAAACAGAAGAAAACAGGAAAACAGGAAAACAGAAGAAAATAGGAAAACACAGGAAAACAGAGGAAAACAGGAAAACAGACGAAAACAGGGAAACAGAGGAAAACAGGAAAACAGAACAGGAAAACAGAAGAAAACAGGAAAACAGAGGAAAACAGGAAAACAGAGGAAAACAGGAAAACAGAGGAAAACAGGAAAACAGAGGAAAACAGGAAAACAGAGGAAAACAGGAAAACTGAAGAAAACAGGAAAACAGAAGAAAACAGGAAAACAGAGGAAAACAGGAAAACAGAGGAAAACAGAGGAAAACAGGAAAACAGAGGAAAACAGGAAAACAGGGGGCTCTGGGCAGTAGTAGTAGTATTTGCAGTAGTAGTATTTGCAGTACCTGTAGTACGGAGCCGGACAGGATGACGTGGGTGCACAGGGGGCTCTGGGCAGTAGTAGTAGTAGTAGTATTTGCAGTACCTGTAGTACGGAGCCGGACAGGATGACATGGGCGCACAGGGGGCTCTGGGCAGTAGTAGTAGTATTTGCAGTAGTAGTATTTGCAGTACCTGTAGTACGGAGCCGGACAGGATGACGTGGGCGCACAGGGGGCTCTGGGCAGTAGTAGTAGTATTTGCAGTAGTAGTATTTGCAGTACCTGTAGTACGGAGCCGGACAGGATGACGTGGGCGCACAGGGGGCTCTGGGCAGTAGTAGTAGTATTTGCAGTAGTAGTATTTGCAGTACCTGTAGTACGGAGCCGGACAGGATGACGTGGGCGCACAGGGGGCTCTGGGCAGTAGTAGTAGTATTTGCAGTAGTAGTATTTGCAGTACCTGTAGTACGGAGCCGGACAGGATGACGTGGGCGCACAGGGGCTCTGGGCAGTAGTAGTAGTATTTGCAGTAGTAGTATTTGCAGTACCTGTAGTACGGAGCCGGACAGGATGACGTGGGCGCACAGGGGGCTCTGGGCAGTAGTAGTAGTATTTGCAGTAGTAGTATTTGCAGTACCTGTAGTACGGAGCCGGACAGGATGACGTGGGCGCACAGGGGGCTCTGGGGGTCGTAGCCTGAGTCTCTGCAGAAGTCGGTTTGAGCCAAAGACACAGACAAAGACGAGACGGGATTCACCTGTGAACAGGTACAACATGTACTACGAGTACTACGAGTACTAAATACATGTACTACGAGTACTATATACATGTACTACGAGTACTACGAGTACTATATACATGTACTACGAGTACTACGAGTACTACGAGTACTATATACATGTACTACGAGTACTATGAGTACTATATACATGTACTACGAGTACTATATACATGTACTACGATTACTACGAGTACTATATACATGTACTACGAGTACTACGAGTACTATATACATGTACTACGAGTACTACGAGTACTATATACATGTACTACGAGTACTACGAGTACTATATACATGTACTACGATTACTACGAGTACTATATACATGTACTACGAGTACTACGAGTACTATATACATGTACTACGAGTACTACGAGTACTATATACATGTACTACGAGTACTACGAGTACTATATACATGTACAACGAGTACTACGAGTACTATATACAAGTACTACGAGTACTACGAGTACTATATACATGTACTACGAGTACTACGAGTACTATATACATGTACTACGAGTACTACGAGTACTATATACATGTACTACGAGTACTACGAGTACTATATACATGTACTACGAGTACTATATACATGTACTACGAGTACTACGAGTACTATATACATGTACTACGAGTACTACGAGTACTATATACATGTACTACGAGTACTATATACATGTACTACGAGTACTACGAGTACTATATACATGTACTACGAGTACTACAAGTACTATATACATGTACTACGAGTACTACGAGTACTATATACATGTACTACGAGTACTACGAGTACTATATACATGTACTACGAGTACTACGAGTACTACGAGTACTATATACATGTACTACGAGTACTATATACATGTACTACGAGTACTACGAGTACTATATACATGTACTACGAGTACTACGAGTACTATATACATGTACTACGAGTACTACGAGTACTATATACATGTACTACGAGTACTACGAGTACTACGAGTACTATATACATGTACTACGAGTACTATATACATGTACTACGAGTACTACGAGTACTACGAGTACTATATACATGTACTACGAGTACTATATACATGTACTACGAGTACTACAAGTACTATATACATGTACTACGAGTACTATATACATGTACTACGAGTACTACGAGTACTATATACATGTACTACGAGTACGAGTACTATATACATGTACTACGAGTACTATGAGTACTATATACATGTACTACGAGTACTACGAGTACTATGAGTACTATATACATGTACTACGAGTACTACGAGTACTATGAGTACTATATACATGTACTACGAGTACTATATACATGTACTACGAGTACTACGAGTACTACGAGTACTATATACATGTACTACGAGTACTACGAGTACTATATACATGTACTACGAGTACTACGAGTACTATATACATGTACTACGAGTACTACGAGTACTATATACATGTACTACGAGTACTATATACATGTACTACGAGTACTACGAGTACTATATACATGTACAATTGGCCGTGTGTCTGAGGGCAGGAGCTGCAGCATCAGAGACTTTGTGCACTGGTGTGGACGGAACCACCTGTGCCCCGGGCAAGACTCCCCTAATGCCCCGGGGCAAGACTCCCCATATTGCCCCGGGGCAAGACTCCCCCTAATGCCCCGGGGCAAGACTCCCCCTAATGCCCCGGGGCAAGACTCCCCCTAATGCCCCCGAACCCTAACTCTACCCCACCTCTGACCCCTGCACAGATCCTCCACCGCTGTCACTGTTCAGCTCTGTGCAGTCGTCATGTCTGTGCCACTGGCCTGTGAAAACCTGCACTGTTTTTGTATCTATAGTATTTATATTCATCTCCGGTGACGTCATTTCCGGTGAGTGAATTCTGTTTTGCAGCACTGTTACTAGCGTCTCTCTACTGAATCTGTTAATCCACGAATCCAACATCTAAACTAGTGCCTGAGCACTTCGTCAAACCATCGAAGTTTATTCAGCATCTAGTGCTCCGTAATTCGTGGTCTAAGCCTCTCTCTCTCTGTAGTTTCAGCTTGTAGTTTCAGCCTGATCTAGCCTAGCCTAGCATCATGGCTAAAACTCTTGCCCCCCTTTCCTGTTCTAGTTGCCACATGTGGAGTGAGAGCCCTGGCTTATTTGATAGTGACAGGGACAGTTGTGCTAAGTGCAAACGCAGATCCGCTCATTGGAGGCGCTGAAGATCCACAAGGATCTGTGCTTGGTCCAATCCTGTTTACTCTGTATATGTTGCCATTAGGTAACATTATCAGAAAACATGGCATTAATTTCCACTGCTATGCTGATGACACTCAGCTGTACTTATCAATGAAACCTAATCAGATCAAATGGATAAGCTCAGTGCCTGTGTGAAGGACATCAAAACCTGGATGACCCTGGATTACCTGCTCTTAAACCCTGAAAAAACAGAGGTCATTGTTGTCGGTCCTAAAGGTCAGAGAGATTCTCTGTCAGACCAGATAATCTCACTTGACAATGTGAGTATAGCCTCTAGCTCTACTGTAAAAAACCTTGGAGTCGTATTTGACCAAAATCTCTCATTCACAGCTCATATAAACCAAGCTTGTAAAACTGCATATTTTCACCTGCGAAACAGAACTAAAATCAGAAATATTTTGCCTAAAAATGATGCTGAAAAACGTATCCATGCATTTGTTACATCCAGACTAGATTACTGTAATTCTCTGCTCACCGTCTGCACTAAAGGTACTTTAAGAAGCTTCCAGTTGGTCCAAAATGCAGCGGCCAGAGTCCTAACAGGAACTAAAAGACGTGATCACATCAGTCCTGTGTTAAAATCACTGCACTGGCTTCCTGTCGAGTTTAGAATTAAATTCAAAGTTCTCCTCCTGACATACAAAGCCTTAAACAATATGGCCCCATCATATCTTCAGGATGCCATTGTCCCCTATCAGCCAAATAGAGCACTTCGCTCTCAGAATGCAGGATTATTAGTGGTTCCTAGAGTGTCTAAAAGTACAGTGGGGGGGAGAGCCTTCAGTTACCAAGCTCCTGTGTTATGGAATCAACTCCCTGTTGGTGTTAAACAGGCTCCACAGTCTCTTTATTTAAGACCAGGCTTAAAACCTTCCTCTTCGGAATAGCTTATGACCAGGTTACTTAGTTGATGTCACTAAGATAAGCTGCTGCAGGAGATAACAAGCTGGGGGAAGTGTGGCAACCTGAGCACTGTCCTCTGTTTCCTCCTATTTTCTCATCAGCATCACTCACTATGTTCTCATCTGTAGTTTGTTCATTGCTATTCACATGTTGTCCCCTGTCCCACTCCCCCTGTGGAGTGGAACTCTTTCAGACGCCTGATGGCAGCTGGACCTCTCTCCTCCTCCTCCTCGCCCCTCTCCTCCTCCTCGCCCCTCTCCTCCTCCTCGCCCCTCTCCTCCTCCTCGCCCCTCTCCTCCTCCTCCTCGCCCCTCTCCTCCTCCTCCTCGCCCCTCTCCTCCTCCTCCTCCTCCTCGCCCCTCTCCTCCTCCTCGCCCCTCTCCTCCTCCTCCTCCTCCTCCTCCTCGCCCCTCTCCTCCTCCTCCTCGCCCCTCGCCCCTCTCCCCTCTCCTCCTCCTCCTCGCCCCTCTCCCCTCTCCCCTCTCCTCCTCGCCCCTCTCCTCCTCCTCCTCGCCCCTCTCCTCCTCCTCCTCGCCCCTCTCCTCCTCCTCGCCCCTCTCCTCCTCCTCCTCCTCCTCCTCCTCCTCGCCCCTCTCCTCCTCCTCCTCCTCGCCCCTCTCCTCCTCCTCCCTCTCCTCCTCGCCCCTCTCCTCCTCCTCGCCCCTCTCCTCCTCCTCCTCCTCCTCGCCCCTCTCCTCCTCCTCGCCCCTCTCCTCCTCCTCCTCGCCCCCTCTCCTCCTCCTCCTCACCCCCTCTCCTCCTCCTCCTCCTCCTCTTCTTTTTCCCAGGACTCTGGGTTTTTTGGAGTTTTTCCTTGCTGAGAAGGAGGGTCTAAGGACAGGGGATGACTGGACCATGTTTCATTTGCTGCTTTACATGAATGTTGTTTATTCCTGTTCTCATATGTCTGTGTGTATGTTTTACTCATCCATATCTTGGAACGACCTTAGAGGTGTCCTGGAGTTACTGTGACTGTTGAATTTCTCCACTCTGAGATCAGTAAAGTCCCGTCTTATCTTATGTGACCATGTGACCCTGTGACCCTGTGACCATGTGACCCTATGAAATGCTGAGTCGCTCTGACAGAAACTTTAAGAGAAATTTTTTACAGCATCATAAAAGTGAAGGAACAACAACAGACTGAAGTCCAGGTTCCTAGTCCCAGTCCGGGTCTCACCTGCAGGTCCTGCACGGAGATCTCCAGGGGGGTGAGGTACAGGTAAGGGACCCCTGAGCTCTGGAGTTGGGGCCCGTCGCTGATGGAAAACACGTTGGAGAACGGCTGCCCCTCGACCGGGGCCCGAGACGCCACCGTGGCCAGAGACGCCCAATCGCACAGGTGCACGACGAACCTCGCCATGCGCGCCACCTGCAACACACCGCCCGTCACTCAGGCGCCACCCGCAACACACCGCCCGTCACACAGGCGCCACCCGCAACACACCGCCCGTCACACAGGCGCCACCCGCAAGTCCAGGTAACAGGCTCAGTCTAAAGCTAAAGTCCAGGTAACAGGCTGAGTCTAAAGCTAAAGTCCAGGTAACAGGCTCAGTCTAAAGCTAAAGTCCAGGTAACAGGCTCAGTCTAAAGCTAAAGTCCAGGTAACAGGCTGAGTCTAAAGCTAAAGTCCAGGTAACAGGCTCAGTCTAAAGCTAAAGTCCAGGTAACAGGCTGAGTCTAAAGCTAAAGTCCAGGTAACAGGCTCAGTCTAAAGCTAAAGTCCAGGTAACAGGCTCAGTCTAAAGCTAAAGTCCAGGTAACAGGCTGAGTCTAAAGCTAAAGTCCAGGTAACAGGCTGAGTCTAAAGCTAAAGTCCAGGTAACAGGCTGAGTCTAAAGCTAAAGTCCAGGTAACAGGCTGAGCTAAAGCTAAAGTCCAGGTAACAGGCTCAGTCTAAAGCTAAAGTCCAGGTAACAGGCTGAGTCTAAAGCTAAAGTCCAGGTAACAGGCTCAGTCTAAAGCTAAAGTCCAGGTAACAGGCTCAGTCTAAAGCTAAAGTCCAGGTAACAGGCTCAGTCTAAAGCTAAAGTCCAGGTAACAGGCTGAGTCTAAAGCTAAAGTCCAGGTAACAGGCTGAGCTAAAGCTAAAGTCCAGGTAACAGGCTCAGTCTAAAGCTAAAGTCCAGGTAACAGGCTCAGTCTAAAGCTAAAGTCCAGGTAACAGGCTGAGAGAAAAGGAAAGTACAGGTAACAAGCGAATTCTAAAGCTAAAGTCAAGGTAACAGGCTCAGTCTATAGCTAAAGTCCAGGTAACAGGCTCAGTCTAAAGCTAAAGTCCAGGTAACAGGCTCAGTCTAAAGCTAAAGTCCAGGTAACAGGCTGTGTCTAAAGCTAAAGTCCAGGTAACAGGCTCAGTCTAAAGCTAAAGTCCGGGTAACAGGCTCAGTCTAAAGCTAAAGTCCAGGTAACAGGCTCAGTCTAAAGCTAAAGTCCAGGTAACAGGCTGATTCTAAAGCTAAAGTCCAGGTAACAGGCTCAGTCTAAAGCTAATGTCAAGTTAACTGGCTTAGCTAAAGCTAAAGTCCAGGTAACAGGCTCAGTCTAAAGCTAAAGTCCAGGTAACAGGCTCAGTCTAAAGCTAAAGTCCAGGTAACAGGCTGAGCTAAAGCTAAAGTCCAGGTAACAGGCTGAGTCTAAAGCTAAAGTCCAGGTAACAGGCTCAGTCTAAAGCTAAAGTCCAGGTAACAGGCTCAGTCTAAAGCTAAAGTCCAGGTAACAGGCTGAGCTAAAGCTAAAGTCCAGGTAACAGGCTGAGTCTAAAGCTAAAGTCCAGGTAACAGGCTCAGTCTAAAGCTAAAGTCCAGGTAACAGGCTCAGTCTAAAGCTAAAGTACAGGTAACAGGCTCAGTCTAAAGCTAAAGTCCAGGTAACAGGCTCAGTCTAAAGCTAAAGTCCAGGTAACAGGCTCAGTCTAAAGCTAAAGTCCAGGTAACAGGCTGAGTCTAAAGCTAAAGTCCAGGTAACAGGCTCAGTCTAAAGCTAAAGTCCAGGTAACAGGCTGAGATAAAGCTAAAGTACAGGTAACAGGCTCAGTCTAAAGCTAAAGTCCAGGTAACAGGCTCAGTCTAAAGCTAAAGTCCAGGTAACAGGCTGAGCTAAAGCTAAAGTCCAGGTAACAGGCTCAGTCTAAAGCTAAAGTCCAGGTAACAGGCTCAGTCTAAAGCTAAAGTCCAGGTAACAGGCTGAGCTAAAGCTAAAGTCCAGGTAACAGGCTCAGTCTAAAGCTAAAGTCCAGGTAACAGGCTCAGTCTAAAGCTAAAGTCCAGGTAACAGGCTGAGTCTAAAGCTAAAGTCCAGGTAACAGGCTGAGTCTAAAGCTAAAGTCCAGGTAACAGGCTCAGTCTAAAGCTAAAGTCCAGGTAACAGGCTGAGTCTAAAGCTAAAGTCCAGGTAACAGGCTCAGTCTAAAGCTAAAGTCCAGGTAACAGGCTCAGTCTAAAGCTAAAGTCCAGGTAACAGGCTGAGCTAAAGCTAAAGTCCAGGTAACAGGCTCAGTCTAAAGCTAAAGTCCAGGTAACAGGCTCAGTCTAAAGCTAAAGTCCAGGTAACAGGCTGAGTCTAAAGCTAAAGTCCAGGTAACAGGCTCAGTCTAAAGCTAAAGTCCAGGTAACAGGCTGAGCTAAAGCTAAAGTCCAGGTAACAGGCTCAGTCTAAAGCTAAAGTCCAGGTAACAGGCTCAGTCTAAAGCTAAAGTCCAGGTAACAGGCTGAGCTAAAGCTAAAGTCCAGGTAACAGGCTCAGTCTAAAGCTAAAGTCCAGGTAACAGGCTGAGTCTAAAGCTAAAGTCCAGGTAACAGGCTCAGTCTAAAGCTAAAGTCCAGGTAACAGGCTCAGTCTAAAGCTAAAGTCCAGGTAACAGGCTCAGTCTAAAGCTAAAGTCCAGGTAACAGGCTCAGTCTAAAGCTAAAGTCCAGGTAACAGGCTCAGTCTAAAGCTAAAGTCCAGGTAACAGGCTGAGTCTAAAGCTAAAGTCCAGGTAACAGGCTCAGTCTAAAGCTAAAGTCCAGGTAACAGGCTGAGCTAAAGCTAAAGTCCAGGTAACAGGCTCAGTCTAAAGCTAAAGTCCAGGTAACAGGCTCAGTCTAAAGCTAAAGTCCAGGTAACAGGCTGAGTCTAAAGCTAAAGTCCAGGTAACAGGCTGAGTCTAAAGCTAAAGTCCAGGTAACAGGCTCAGTCTAAAGCTAAAGTCCAGGTAACAGGCTCAGTCTAAAGCTAAAGTCCAGGTAACAGGCTCAGTCTAAAGCTAAAGTCCAGGTAACAGGCTGAGCTAAAGCTAAAGTCCAGGTAACAGGCTCAGTCTAAAGCTAAAGTCCAGGTAACAGGCTCAGTCTAAAGCTAAAGTCCAGGTAACAGGCTGAGTCTAAAGCTAAAGTCCAGGTAACAGGCTCAGTCTAAAGCTAAAGTACAGGTAACAGGCTCAGTCTAAAGCTAAAGTCCATACCTGGTCGTGCGGGGGGATCTGGAGGCTGCAGGCGGGCACAGAGGACACCGGAGACCCGAAGAACCAGCACAGAACCCCAAGGACCAGCGCAGCCCGAGCCCGGACAGGAGCGCTCATTTTCGTCTATGAGTCTGAGGACGAGTCGGTGAAAAGAACCGCGGCTGGAGTACGAATCCAAACAGACGTAAACAAGTCCCACATGTGTCCCTCCGATAAGACTCCGGAAGCAGATAAGGACACGGACACTGTCACAGTAAAACACTGAGACTGCGGCCAAAGAACTGTAATAAAACCTAATTAAACCTCGCTCACGGGCCGAAATAGCCACTTCTCCGCCTCACGAACCGTTTAATTAAAGATGAAATTGTTTAAATATAGTTTAAATACGTGGTCTGAGGTTAGCTCTTTAGCTTTAGCCACCGGATATGCACTTTCAAAATAAGAGTCAATGTTATGAAACGTGAACTGCGCTGACGCCGCGCGGTCGCGAGGGGGCGCCCTGGCTCTGATTATTAATTATTATTATTATTATTATTATTATTATTATTATTATTATTATTATTATTATTATTATTATTATTATTATTATAAAGCTCTTATGTTTGCGTGTGTATTACAGATTCAGAGTCAGAGGGAAGTTTATCATCAGTAACAGAATTCCACAGAATCGAAACTGCGATTTCACCAGAAACTCCAGAATTACACACACACACACACACACACAGGAAACACACACACACACAGGAAACACACACACACACAGGAAACACACACACACAGGAAACACACACACACAGGAAACACACACACAACAAACTGACAAATAAATCGAGAAAAACTCTTTTATTACAAAAACAAACCGTTAAAATAAACAGAAATAAAGAGTGAGCAGAGTGTGTGTGTGTGTGTGTGTTACAGGTGTGTGTGTGTGTGTTACAGGTGTGTGTGTGTGTTACAGGTGTGTGTGTGTGTTACAGGTGTGTGTGATACAGGTGTGTGTGTGTTACAGGTGTGTGTGTGTGTGTGTTACAGGTGTGTGTGTGTGTGATACAGGTGTGTGTGTGTGTTACAGGTGTGTGTGTGTGTGTTACAGGTGTGTGTGTGTGTGTTACAGGTGTGTGTGTGTTACAGGTGTGTGTGTGTGTGTTACAGGTGTGTGTGTGTGTGTTACAGGTGTGTGTGTGTGTTACAGGTGTGTGTGTGTGTGTGTTACAGGTGTGTGTGTGTGTGTGTGATACAGGTGTGTGTGTGTGTGTGATACAGGTGTGTGTGTGTTACAGGTGTGTGTGTGTGTGATACAGGTGTGTGTGATACAGGTGTGTGTGTGTTACAGGTGTGTGTGTGATACAGGTGTGTGTGTGTGTGTGTGTTACAGGTGTGTGTGTGTGATACAGGTGTGTGTGATACAGGTGTGTGTGATACAGGTGTGTGTGTGATACAGGTGTGTGTGTGTGTGTGATACAGGTGTGTGTGTGTTACAGGTGTGTGTGTGATACAGGTGTGTGTGTGTGTGTTACAGGTGTGTGTGTGTGATACAGGTGTGTGTGTGATACAGGTGTGTGTGTGTGTGTGATACAGGTGTGTGTGTGTGTTATGTGTGTGTGTTCTTGATCTCAGGGATGTAGACTTTCTCTCGACAAGCGTCACTGCGGCACAAACACGGCACTTCCTGTATCCCCGTCTCCACTTCCTGTGAGGGGGCGGAGTTATAGTCCCAGGTGAGCTCCGTACCTGCCTTCAGCGCCCTGTGGAAACACCTGGTTTAGACCCAGTTTAGTCCCAATTTAGACCTGGTTTAGACCCAGTTTAGTCCCAATTTAGACCTGGTTTAGACCCAGTTTAGTCCCGATTTAGACCTGGTTTAGTCCAGATTTAGAACCAGTTTAGTCTCGGTTTAGTCCCGGTTTAATCCCGGTTTAGTCCTGGTTTAGTTCTGGTTTAGTCCCGGTTTAGTCCCAGTTTAGTCCCGGTTTAGTCCTGGTTTAGTTCTGGTGTAGTCCCAGTTTAGTCCCGGTTTAGTTCTGGTTTAGTCCTGGTTTAGTCATGGTTTATTCCCGGTTTAGTCCTGGTCCAGTCCCGGTTTAGTCCTGGTTTAGTCCCGGTTTAGTTCTGGTTTAGTCCCAGTTTAGTCCTGGTCCAGTCCCGGTTTAGTCCCGGTTTAGTTCTGGTTTAGTCCTGGTTTAGTCCCGTTTTAGT
The DNA here is from genome assembly GCA_030686955.1 of Odontamblyopus rebecca. Lineage (NCBI taxonomy): Eukaryota > Metazoa > Chordata > Actinopteri > Gobiiformes > Gobiidae > Odontamblyopus > Odontamblyopus rebecca. Next base: position 41,707,721 of record CM060662.1, on the reverse strand, counting down.
TCTGGTTTAGTCCCGGTTTAGACCCAGTTTAGTCCCGATTTAGACCTGGTTTAGTCCAGATTTAGAACCAGTTTAGTCTCGGTTTAGTCCCGGTTTAATCCCGGTTTAGTCCTGGTTTAGTTCTGGTTTAGTCCCGGTTTAGTCCCAGTTTAGTCCCGGTTTAGTCCTGGTTTAGTCCTGGTGTAGTCCCAGTTTAGTCCCGGTTTAGTTCTGGTTTAGTCCTGGTTTAGTCATGGTTTATTCCCGGTTTAGTCCTAGTTTAGTTCTGTTTTAGTCCCAGTTTAGTCCTGGTCCAGTCCCGGTCCAGTCCCGGTTTAGTCCTGGTTTAGTCCCGGTTTAGTCCTGGTTTAGTCCTGGTTTAGTTCTGGTTTAGTCCCGGTTTAGTTCTGGTTTAGTCCTGGTCCAGTCCCAGTTTAGTCCTGGTTTAGTTCTGTTTTAGTCCCAGTTTAGTCCTGGTCCAGTCCCGGTTTAGTTCCGGTTTAGTCCTGGTTTAGTTCTGGTTTAGTCCCAGTTTAGTCCTGGTCCAGTCCTGGTCCAGTCCCGGTTTAGTCCTGGTTTAGTCCCAGTTTAGTCCTGGTTTAGTCCCAGTTTAGTCCTGGTTTAGTTCTGGTTTAGTCCCAGATTAGTCCTTGTTTAGTCCCGGTTTAGTCCTGCTTTAGTCCTGGTTTAGTTCTGGTTTAGTCCCGGTTTAGTTCTGGTTTAGTCCTGGTCCAGTCCCAGTTTAGTCCTGGTTTAGTTCTGTTTTAGTCCCAGTTTAGTCCTGGTCCAGTCCCGGTTTAGTCCCGGTTTAGTCCCGGTTTAGTTCTGGTTTAGTCCCAGTTTAGTCCTGGTCCAGTCCTGGTCCAGTCCTGGTTTAGTCCTGGTTTAGTCCCGGTTTAGTCCTGGTTTAGTCCCAGTTTAGTCCTGGTTTAGTTCTGGTTTAGTCCCAGTTTAGTCCTGGTCCAGTCCCGGTCCAGTCCCAGTTTAGTCCTGGTTTAGTCCCGGTTTAGTCCTGGTTTAGTCCTGGTTTAGTCCTGGTTCAGTCCTGGTTTAGTCCTGGTTCAGTCCTGGTCCAGTCCCAGTTTAGTCCTGGTCCAGTCCCGGTCCAGTCCCAGTTTAGTCCTGGTCCAGTCCCAGTTTAGTCCTGGTTTAGTCCCGGTTCAGTCCTGGTTTAGTCTTGGTTCAGTCCCGGTTTAGTCCTGGTTCAGTCCTGGTCCAGTCCCGGTCCAGTCCCGGTCCAGTCCTGGTTCAGTCCCGGTCCAGTCCTGGTTCAGTCCCGGTCCAGTCCTGGTTCAGTCCCGGTCCAGTCCTGGTCCAGTCCTGGTCCAGTCCTGGTTTAGTCCTGGTTCAGTCCTGGTCCAGTCCCAGTTTAGTCCTGGTCCAGTCCCGGTCCAGTCCCAGTTTAGTCCTGGTCCAGTCCCAGTTTAGTCCTGGTTTAGTCCCAGTTTAGTCCTGGTTTAGTCCCGGTTTAGTCCCGGTTTAGTCCTGGTTTAGTTCTGGTTTAGTCCCAGTATAGTCCTGGTCCAGTCCCGGTCCAGTCCCAGTTTAGTCCCGGTTTAGTCCCGGTTTAGTCCCGGTTTAGTCCCGGTTTAGTCCCGGTTTAGTCCCGGTTCAGTCCCGGTTTAGTTCCGGTTTAGTCCTGGTTCAGTCCTGGTTTAGTCCTGGTTCAGTCCTGGTTTAGTCCCGGTTTAGTCCCGGTTTAGTCCCGGTTTAGTCCCGGTTTAGTCCCGGTTTAGTCCCGGTTTAGTCCCGGTTCAGTCCCGGTTCAGTCCCGGTTCAGTCCCGGTTCAGTCCCGGTTCAGTCCCGGTTTAGTCCCGGTTTAGTCCCGGTTTAGTCCCGGTTTAGTCCCGGTTCAGTCCCGGTTCAGTCCCGGTTCAGTCCCGGTTCAGTCCTGGTTTAGTCCTGGTTCAGTCCTGGTTCAGTCCTGGTTTAGTCCTGGTTTAGTCCTGGTTCAGTCCTGGTTCAGTCCTGGTTTAGTCCTGGTTTAGTCCTGGTTTAGTCCTGGTTCAGTCCTGGTTTAGTCCTGGTTCAGTCCTGGTTCAGTCCTGGTTTAGTCCTGGTTTAGTCCTGGTTCAGTCCTGGTTTAGTCCTGGTTCAGTCCTGGTTTAGTCCTGGTTCAGTCCTGGTTTAGTCCTGGTTCAGTCCTGGTTCAGTCCTGGTTTAGTCCTGGTTCAGTCCTGGTACCTCTTGGTGAAGAAGGAGATGTTCGGGAACTTTTTGTCGTGTGAATCGGTGAAAACGTTTTGGACGAAGAGCGTCGGGTCACAAGAATGCTGCAAAAAGAGGAGAGGAAGAGGAGAGGAGGAGGAGAGGAGGAGGAGGAGAGGAGGAGAGGAGGAGCAGGAGAGGAGCGGAGGAGAGGAGGAGGAGGAGAGGAGGAGAGGAGGAGGGGAGGAGGAGGAGAAGGAGGAGGAGGAGAGGAGGAGGAGGGGAGGAGGAGAGGAGGAGGGGAGGAGGAGGAGGAGGAGGAGGAGGAGAGGTGGAGAGGAGGAGGGGAGGAGGAGGAGGAGGAGAGGAGGAAAGGAGGAGAGGAGGAGAGGAGACGGAGAGGAGGAGAGGAGGAGGAGGAGGAGAGGAGGAGGGGAGGAAGAGGAGGAGGAGAGAGGAGGAGGAGGAGGAGGAGGAGGAGGAGGAGGAGGAGGAGGAGGAGAGGAGGAGGAAGAGGAGGAGGAAGAGGAGGAGGAGGAGGAGGAGGAGAGAGGAGGAGGAGGAGAGAGGAGAGGAGGAGGAGAGAGGAGGAGAGAGGAGGAGAGGAGAGGAGGAGGAGGAGAGGAGGAGGAGGAGGAGGAGGAGAGGAGGAGGAGGAGGAGGAGAGGAGGAGGAGAGGAGGAGGAGAGGAGGAGGAGCATGAGGAGGAGAGGAGGAGGAGAGGAGGAGGAGAGGAGGAGGAGAGGAGGAGAGGAGGAGGAGAGGAGGAGGAGGAGAGGAGGAGAGGAGGAGGAGAGGAGGAGGAGGAGGAGGAGGAGGAGAGGAGGAGGAGGAGGAGAGGAGGAGAGGAGGAGGAGAGGAGGAGGAGGTGCGTTGTGTTAAACGGTTAAACTCTGTGTGCTGGTCGTTCGTGTCGTTCTCACGTTGAAGAAGCGGCTCACGTTTCCCTCTTTACTCGCGTCAATCAGGTAAAAGTCCAGCCCCAAAGTCCCCGTCCGGTCCTGGGGCCGTTTGGTCCCATTCACCACAGGGAGGCCAGAGGGGGGCGCTGTCTGCTCCTGGAACACACCGGGAGGGCATCTGACACACCACACAGGGAGGGCATCTGACACACGGGAGGGCATCTGACACACGGGAGGGCATCTGACACACGGGAGGGCATCTGACACACGGGAGGGCATCTGACACAGGAGAGGGCATCTGACACACGGGAGGGCATCTGACACAGGAGAGGGCATCTGACACACGGGAGGGCATCTGACACACGGGGAGGGCATCTGACACAGGAGAGGGCATCTGACACACGGGGAGGGCATCTGACACACGGGAGGGCATCTGACACACGGGAGGGCATCTGACACACGGGAGGGCATCTGACACACGGGGAGGGCATCTGACACACGGGGAGGGCATCTGACACACGGGAGGGCATCTGACACACGGGAGGGCATCTGACACACGGGAGGGCATCTGACACACGGGAGGGCATCTGACACACAGGGAGGGCATCTAACACACGGGAGGGCATCTGACACACCCTCACCTGTGCTGTGACATCACTTCCTCTCTGGATGACGGGCACGTGGGCGGAGTCGGCGGAAGGGGGCGGGCTCAGTGGTGACGGGAGCCACTCAGTGACGAGCTGCACCTCATCATCAGCAGGAAGCTCCGCCCTCCTCTGCTTCGGGGGCGGGGCCTCCAGCTGGCCGTCACTCCTCTGCAGGACCACGCCTACGACGACAGGACGCCATGACGACAGACGCCATTTTACAACACGACAGGACGCCATGATGACAGGACGCCATGACGACGGACGCCATTTTACAACACGACAGGACGCCATGATAACAGGACGCCATTTTACAACACGACAGGACGCCATGATGACAGGACGCCATTTTACAACACGACAGGACGCCATGATGACAGGACGCCATGACGACGGACGCCATTTTACAACACGACAGGACGCCATGATGACAGGACGCCATTTTACAACACGACAGGACGCCATGATGACAGGACGCCATTTTACAACACGACAGGACGCCATGATGACAGGACGCCATTTTACAACACGACAGGACGCCAGGACTAAACCAGGTCTAAACCAGGTCTAAACCAGGACTAAACCAGGTCTAAACCAGGTCTAAACCAGGTCTAAACCAGGACTAAACCAGGACTAAACCAGGACTAAACCAGGTCTAAACCAGGTCTAAATCAGATCTAAACCAGGTCTAAACCAGGCCTAAACCAGGTCTAAACCAGGCCTAAACCAGGTCTAAACCAGGCCTAAACCAGGTCTAAACCAGGTCTAAACCAGGACTAAACCAGGACTAAACCAGGTCTAAACCAGGACTAAACCAGGTCTAAACCAGGACTAAACCAGGTCTAAACCAGGACTAAACCAGGACTAAACCAGGTCTAAACCAGGTCTAAACCAGGTCTAAACCAGGACTAAACCAGGACTAAACCAGGTCTAAACCAGGTCTAAACCAGGTCCAAACCAGGTCCAAACCAGGTCTAAACCAGGTCTAAACCAGGCCTAAACCAGGCCTAAACCAGGTCTAAACCAGGCCTAAACCAGGACTAAACCAGGACTAAACCAGGACTAAACCAGGACTAAACCAGGTCTAAACCAGGTCTAAACCAGGACTAAACCAGGACTAAACCAGGACTAAACCAGGACTAAACCAGGACTAAACCAGGTCTAAGCCAGGACTAAACCAGGTCTAAACCAGGACTAAACCAGGACTAAACCAGGACTAAACCAGGACTAAACCAGGTCTAAACCAGGTCTAAACCAGGTCTAAACCAGGCCTAAACCAGGTCTAAACCAGGCCTAAACCAGGTCTAAACCAGGACTAAACCAGGACTAAACCAGGTCTAAACCAGGACTAAACCAGGTCTAAACCAGGTCTAAACCAGGACTAAACCAGGTCTAAACCAGGTCTAAACCAGGACTAAACCAGGACTAAACCAGGACTAAACCAGAACTAAACCAGGACTAAACCAGGTCTAAGCCAGGACTAAACCAGGTCTAAACCAGGACTAGACCAGGACTAAACCAGGTCTAAACCAGGTCTAAACCAGGACTAAACCAGGACTAAACCAGGACTAAACCAGGTCTAAACCAGGACTAAACCAGGACTAAACCAGGTCTAAACCAGGACTAAACCAGGTCTAAACCAGGTCTAAACCAGGACTAAACCAGGACTCACCTGCGTAGACACAGATGAACGTTCCCTGGTCGAGGTCGTCTTTACAGCGCACTCCCCAGCCCCGGCCTGGACTCTGGTTCTGGTCCTGTTCTGTTGTCAGGTCTGGATCCTGGTCTGGACCCTGGTCTGGGCCGGGGCTGGTCCTGTAGACCTGCAGACGGACCCTCAGACCCCTCTGGACCACTCGGTTCTGACAGAGACCCGGATCACAGCCGCACCAGGGACCACACTCAAAGATCCTGCAAGAGACGAGACGCATTTGTACGAGTGCGAGTACTGCAAATACTACTACTACTGCAAATACTACTACTGCAAATACTACTACTGCAAATACTACTACTGCAAATACTACTACTGCAAATACTACTACTGCAAATACTACTACTGCAAATACTACTACTGCAAATACTACTACTGCAAATACTACTACTGCAAATACTACTACTGCAAATATTAGTACTACTACTGCTACTACTACTGCAAATATTAGTACTACTACTGCCACTACTACTGCAAATACTACTACTGCAAATACTAGTACTGCAAATACTAGTACTGCAAATACGAGTACTGCTACTGCTACTACTACTGCAAATATTACTGCTACTACTGCAAATACTACTACTGTAAATACTAGTACTACTACTGCTACTACTACTACTACTACTACTACTACTGCTACTACTACAAATGCCCAATCAAATGCTCAAATGCCCAACCAGAGAGGAGAGGACGCTGGATCACTGTTACAGCACGATAAGTGGGGCTTATCACGCAGTGCCCCGCGCTGCACTCGGACTTTCTGACCACGTAATGATCCACCTTATCCCCGCGTACAGACAGAGACTGAAACACTCTAAACCTGTCGTGAGGACGACGAAAAGGTGGAGCAGCGAGGCTATGGAGGAGCTGCGCACGTGTTTGGAAACCACAGACTGGGACGCTATGAGGGCTGCCTCTGACAGTTTGGATGAGTACACGGACACTGTCACCTCGTATATCCACTTCTGCGAGGACAGCATTGTGCCATCACGCACCAGGGTGAGTTATAACAATGACAAACCCTGGTTTACTCCCAAACTCAAACAGCTGTGGCTAGCAAAAAGGGAGGCTTTCAGAAGTGGGGATAAAGACCTCTACAAGGACGCCAGGTACCGGTTTAGCAGGGAAGTGGGCACTGCTAGACTCCAGTTCTCTCAGAATATGCAGCAGCAGATTTCAGAGGACGACTCGGCTTCTGTGTGGAGGAGTTTTAGGAAAATCACCAACTACAAACCTAAAACTCCACACTCCACGGATGACCTGTCCCTAGCCAACAGTCTTAACGACTTCTACTGCCGTTTTGATGAGTCATCAAGCAGCTCTCACACCTCCAACTGTCCCAACAATAGAGACAATAGAGACAACCCGGACACTCATCCCCCCACCGTCTCCCCCTCACCAGAGCCATCTCCACCCTTTCACATTCATGAGGCAGATGTGAAGAAGCAGTTCAAGAGGATGAATGTCCGGAAGGCGTCAGGCCCAGATGGCGTGTCTGCTGCCACCCTGAGACACTGTGCTAACGAGCTGCCCCAGTGTTTACGGACATCTTCAATTCTTCACTGCAGGCTTGTCATGTGCCTGTCTGCTTCAAAACTTCCACCATTGTTCCTGTCCCCAAGAAGCCAAGGACCACCGGACTCAATGACTACAGACCTGTGGCTCTGACATCTGTGGTCATGAAGTCATTGGAGCGCCTGGTTCTACCCCACCTCAAGACCCTCACGGCCCCCCTCCTGGACCCCCTGCAGTTTGCCTACAGAGCCAACAGGTCTGTAGACGACGCCATCAACATGGCTCTACACTTCACCCTGCTGCATCTGGACTCCCCAGGAACCTACGCCAGGATCCTGTTTGTGGACTTCAGCTCTGCCTTCAACACCATCCGCCCTGACCTCCTCCAAGGCAAGCTGTCCCAGATGAACGTGCCTGATCCTCTCTGCAGGTGGATCACTGACTTCCTGACAGACAGGAAGCAGCACGTGAGGCTGGGGAAGAATGTCTCGGACTCCCGGACCATCAGCACCGGCTCTCCCCAAGGCTGTGTTCTTTCTCCTCTGCTCTTCTCCCTGTACACCAACTGCTGCACCTCTTCCCATCAGTCTGTCAAGCTCATCAAGTTTGCAGATGACACCACGGTCATCGGGCTCATCTCGGACGGGGATGAGTCTGCCTACAGGACAGAGGTTGATCGTCTGGTGTCCTGGTGCAGCCAGAACAACCTGGTGCTTAATGCCCAGAAGACAGTGGAGATGATTGTGGACTTCAGGAAGCACACAGCCCCACTCCCCTCCATCATCCTGACCGACACCCCCATCACCACTCTGGACTCATTCCGCTTCCTGGGGATCACCATCACCCAGGACCTCAAATGGGAGCCCACCATCACCTCCATCATAAAGAAGGCCCAGCAGAGGATGTACTTCCTGAGGCAGCTGAAGAAATTCAACCTGCCAGCACGGACAATGGTGCAGTTCTACACTGCCATCATCGAGTCCATCCTCACCTCCTCCATCACCGTGTGGTATGCTGGAGCCACCACCAGGGACAAACAGAGACTGCAACGTGTTGTGCGCTCTGCTGAGAAGGTGATTGGTTGCAGCCTTCCATCTCTACAGGACCTGTACACTTCCAGGACTCGGACACGTGCAGGTCGAATTGCAGCTGATCCTTCT
>CM060662.1:41672155-41697155 GCA_030686955.1 Odontamblyopus rebecca | reverse complement strand
TATTATTATTACTATTGTTATTATTATTGTTATTGTTATTATTATTACATATTATTATTATCATATTATTATTATTATTATTATTATTATTATTATTATTATTATTATTACTATTATTATTATTATTATCATATTATTATTATTATCATATTATTATTACCGCTACTACTGCTACTACTACTACTACAGTGGACTAAACCAGGACCAACCCTGGACAAAACCTGGACTAAACCTGGACTAAACCTGGACTAAACCTGGACTAAACCTGGACCAAACCTGGACTACCCCAGCGTACCCGGTGTGTTTGGGCGCAGGCAGGCGTTGGTGCTGGTATCCTTCGCCTGCGTTGAGCCGTGCGCAGTCGCAGTCGTAGCCGCACCGCCCCCTGCAGTCGCAGAAGGCCGAGTACAGCAGGGGGGGGCGGGACAGGAAGCACCCGCGAGGCCAACGCTCACGCCGGTACCTGAACACCGGGGGGCGCTCTCCCGATGCACACAGCTCCACCGGCACCAGCTCCTGCCCCCGACTCAGGTCCGGACCAGAGACCGGACCAGAGACCGGACCAGGGACCGGACCAGAGATGGGACCAGGGACCGGGCCAGAGACCGGACCAGAGACCGGACCAGGGACCGGACCAGAGATGGGACCAGGGACCGGGCCAGAGACCGGACCAGAGACCGGACCAGGGACCAGACCAGGGACCGGACAAGGGACCGGACCAGGGACCGGACCAGGGACCGGACCAGGGACCGGACCAGAGACGGGACCAGAGACGGGACCAGGGACCGGGCCAGAGACCGGACCAGAGACCGGACCAGAGACCGGACCAGGGACCGGACCAGGGACCGGACCAGGGACCGGACCAGGGACCGGACCAGAGACCGGGCCAGAGACCGGACCAGGGACCGGACCAGGGACCGGACCAGGGACCGGACCAGGGTCTAGCCCAGGACTAAGGGGCTCCACACAGACGCAGGGGTTGAAGCAGAACAGGTCCAACTGAAAGAGAATCAGTAAAACCGGGTCAGGACGGTTTTCGTGTCAGGTTCTTGTTTTCATTGACTCTGAGACGCTTCAGGCTCGAGCGAGTTTATTTTAAGAGAATTCGTCAACTTAATAAAAGTGTTTTTATCTCTTTTTTGCAGTGAACAGGTCTAAACCAGGTCTAAACCAAGTCTAAACCAGGTCTAAACCAGGTCTAAACCAGGACTAAACCAGGACTAAACCAGGACTAAACCAGGTCTAAACCAGGACTAAACCAGGTCTAAACCAGGACTAAACCAGGTCTAAACCAGGACTAAACCAGGACTAAACCAGGTCTAAACCAGGTCTAAACCAGATCCAAACCAGGTCTAAACCAGGACTACACCAGGTCTAAACCAGGTCTAAACCAGGTCTAAACCAGGACTAAACCAGATCTAAACCAGGTCTAAACCAGGAATACACCAGGTCTAAACCAGGACTAAACCAGGTCTAAACCAGGTCTAAACCAGGTCTAAACCAGGACTAAACCAGGACTAAACCAGATCTAAACCAGGTCTAAACCAGGAATACACCAGGTCTAAACCAGGACTAAACCAGGTCTAAACCAGGTCTAAACCAGGTCTAAACCAGGACTAAACCAAGTCTAAACCAGGTCTAAACCAGGTCTAAACCAGGACTAAACCAGATCTAAACCAGGTCTAAACCAGGTCTAAACCAGGTCTAAACCAGGACTAAACCAGGACTAAACCAGATCTAAACCAGGTCTAGTCTGACCTGCAGGAGGTGGAAGCTCTGGGTCTGGAGCAGGAAGTCCATTACAGTGTCAGGCCCAGAGAGGCGGAGCCCACAAGGCGCCAGGTACAACACGCCGCGCTCTGATTGGTCCGTCTGCTCCTCGCTGCGCTCTGATTGGTCCATCTGCTCCACGCTGCGCTCTGATTGGTCCGTCTGGTCCTTGCTGCGCTCTGATTGGTCCGTCTGGTCCTCGCTACGCTCTAATTGGTTGGAGCGGTAAAAGCCGTATGCCAGAGGGATCTGCAGAGGGTTCAGCGCCCAGAGCCCAGACTGAGGCATGATGGGTAATGTAGGCACACAGGACTACAACAGAGACAAGAACACACATGTCAGATGCCCTCCCGTGTGTCAGATGCCCTCCCGTGTGTCAGATTGTGACAGATGCCCTCCCGTGGGTCAGACCTTGCTGCAGCAGTGTTCCTCGTACACAGGGGGCGCTGGAGGGCCTGGAGCAGGAGGAGCTGTGGAGGGGGCAGTGTCTGTGAGGAACAGAGGGTCAGAGGTCAAAGGTCAGGGGTCAAAGGTCAGGGTCAAACAGATGAGACGTACCTGAGCCAATCACAACCTGCACGACGGAGGGCGGGGTCAAAGACGGCCAATCAAACACCTCCAGCAACTTCAGACTCTGCACCAGGTCTGAACCAATGAGAGACGAGTTACTAGGACTACTAACCCTAACCGACTAACCCTCCTACTACTAACCCTAACCAACTAACCGTAACCAACTAACTCTCCTACTACTAACCCTAACCACTACCTAACACTAACCAACTAACCATAACCAACTAACCCTAACCAACTAACCATAACCAACTAACATAACCAACTAACCCTAACCGACTAACCCTAACCGACTATCCCTAACCGACTAACCCTAACCAACTAACCCTCCTACTACTAACCCTAACCAACTAACCGTACCCAACTAACTCTCCTACTACTAACCCTAACCAACTAACCGTAACCAACTAACTCTCCTACTACTAACCCTAACCACTACCTAACACTAACCAACTAACCATAACAAACTAACCCTAACCAACTAACATAACCAACTGACCCTAACAGACTAACCCTAACCAACTAACCCTAACCAACTAACCGTAACCAACTAACTCTCCTAATACTAACCCTAACCAACTAACTGTAACCAACTAACTCTCCTACTACTAACCCTAACCACTACCTAACATTAACCAACTAACCATAACCAACTAACCCTAACCAACTAACCACCAACTAACATAACCAACTAACCCTAACCAACTAACCCTAACCAACTAACCCTAACCGACTAACCCTAACCGACTAACCCTAATCAACATTTTAATTGACTAACCTAACCGACAATTTTTACCGACTTAATTGATTAATTTAATTAATTTACCCTAACCGACTAACCTTAACCGACTAACCCTAACAACTAACCCTCCTACTACTAACCCTAACCAATTAACCCTAATCGACTAACCCTAACCAATTAACCCTAATCGACTAACCCTAACTGATTAACCTAATTAATTACCTAATCAATTTTAACCTAACCAATTTTAATTGACAATTAATTAATTAACCTAACCAATTTAACGACAATTTTAATCAATTAACCTAATTAATTAACCTAATTAATTAACCTAATTAATTAATTAACCTAACCTAATTAACTAATTCCTAACCAACTAATTTAACGACACCCTAACCGACCTAATCCTAACCCTAATTAATTCTAACCTAATTAATTAACCTAACCAATTTTAACCTAACCTAATTGACTAACCTACTAATTCTAATTTAACCTAATTGATTAACCTAACTAACTAACCTAAAATTAACCTAATTAACCAACCTAACCAATTAACCTAACCAACCCTAACGACTAACCCTAACAATTCTAATTTACTAACCCTAATTGATTAACCCTAACTAACTAACCCTAATCAACTAACCCTAACCAACTAACCCTAACCGACTAACCCTAACCAACTAACCCTAACCGACTAACCCTAACCGACTAACCCTAATCAACTAACCCTAACCAACTAACCCTAACCAACTAACCCTAACCAACTAACCCTAACCGACTAACCCTAACCGACTAACCCTAACTAACTTACCCTAACCGACTAACCCTAACCAAGTAGGAGCTCACACGTCACAATATAAAAACAGTAAAAATATAAACGGTGATAATAAAGTTTAAATAAGCAGAAAAGCAGGAAACACAACAGAATTATATAAATATAAATGTACAGATTAAATATAAACGTCAGAAATAAAACATAAAACAGAAACAGAGATCGACACGACACAGGGAGTATTATCTGTGACATAAGGTGAGTTGTACAGTTGTAGGGAGTATTATCTGTGACATAAGGTGAGTTGTACAGTTGTAGGGAGTATTATCTGTGACATAAGGTGAGTTGTACAGTTGTAGGGAGTATTATCTGTGACATAAGTGAGTTGTACAGTTGTAGGGAGTATTATCTGTGACATAAGGTGAGTTGTACAGTTGTAGGGAGTATTATCTGTGACATAAGGTGAGTTGTACAGTTGTAGGGAGTATTATCTGTGACATAAGTGAGTTGTACAGTTGTAGGGAGTATTATCTGTGACATAAGGTGAGTTGTACAGTTGTAGGGAGTATTATCTGTGACATAAAGGTGAGTTGTACAGTTGTAGGGAGTATTATCTGTGACATAAGGTGAGTTGTACAGTTGTAGGGAGTATTATCTGTGACATAAGTGAGTTGTACAGTTGTAGGGAGTATTATCTGTGACATAAGGTGAGTTGTACAGTTGTAGGGAGTATTATCTGTGACATAAGGTGAGTTGTACAGTTGTAGGGAGTATTATCTGTGCCATAAGGTGAGTTGTACAGTTGTAGGGAGTATTATCTGTGCCATAAGGTGAGTACAGTACAGTTGTAGGGAGTATTATCTGTGCCATAAGGTGAGTTGTACAGTTGTAGGGAGTATTATCTGTGCCATAAGGTGAGTTGTACAGTTGTAGGGAGTATTATCTGTGCCATAAGGTGAGTTGTACAGTTGTAGGGAGTATTATCTGTGCCATAAGGTGAGTTGTACAGTTGTAGGGAGTATTATCTGTTACATAAGTGAGTTGTACAGTTGTAGGGAGTATTATCTGTTACATAAGTGAGTTGTACAGTTGTAGGGAGTATTATCTGTGACATAAGTGAGTTGTACAGTTGTAGGGAGTATTATCTGTGACATAAGGTGAGTTGTACAGTTGTAGGGAGTATTATCTGTGACATAAGGTGAGTTGTACAGTTGTAGGGAGTATTATCTGTGACATAAGTGAGTTGTACAGTTGTAGGGAGTATTATCTGTTACATAAGTGAGTTGTACAGTTGTAGGGAGTATTATCTGTGACATAAGTGAGTTGTACAGTTGTAGGGAGTATTATCTGTGACATAAGTGAGTTGTACAGTTGTAGGGAGTATTATCTGTGACATAAGTGAGTTGTACAGTTGTAGGGAGTATTATCTGTGACATAAGTGAGTTGTACAGTTGTAGGGAGTATTATCTGTGACATAAGGTGAGTTGTACAGTTGTAGGGAGTATTATCTGTGACATAAGGTGAGTTGTACAGTTGTAGGGAGTATTATCTGTGACATAAGTGAGTTGTACAGTTGTAGGGAGTATTATCTGTGACATAAGGTGAGTTGTACAGTTGTAGGGAGTATTATCTGTGACATAAGTGAGTTGTACAGTTGTAGGGAGTATTATCTGTGACATAAGTGAGTTGTACAGTTGTAGGGAGTATTATCTGTGCCATAAGGTGAGTTGTACAGTTGTAGGGAGTATTATCTGTGCCATAAGGTGAGTACAGTTGTAGGGAGTATTATCTGTGACATAAGTGAGTTGTACAGTTGTAGGGAGTATTATCTGTGCCATAAGGCGAGTTGTACAGTTGTAGGGAGTATTATCTGTGACATAAGGTGAGTTGTACAGTTGTAGGGAGTATTATCTGTGACATAAGGTAAGTACAGTTGTAGGGAGTATTATCTGTGACATAAGTGAGTTGTACAGTTGTAGGGAGTATTATCTGTGCCATAAGGTGAGTTGTACAGTTGTAGGGAGTATTATCTGTGCCATAAGGTGAGTACAGTTGTAGGGAGTATTATCTGTGCCATAAGGTGAGTTGTACAGTTGTAGGGAGTATTATCTGTGCCATAAGGTGAGTTGTACAGTTGTAGGGAGTATTATCTGTGACATAAGTGAGTTGTACAGTTGTAGTGAGTATTATCTGTGCCATAAGGTGAGTTGTACAGTTGTAGGGAGTATTATCTGTGCCATAAGGTGAGTTGTACAGTTGTAGGGAGTATTATCTGTGCCATAAGGTGAGTTGTACAGTTGTAGGGAGTATTATCTGTGACATAAGTGAGTTGTACAGTTGTAGGGAGTATTATCTGTGCCATAAGGTGAGTTGTACAGTTGTAGGGAGTATTATCTGTGACATAAGTGAGTTGTACAGTTGTAGGGAGTATTATCTGTGCCATAAGGTGAGTTGTACAGTTGTAGGGAGTATTATCTGTGCCATAAGGTGAGTTGTACAGTTGTAGGGAGTATTATCTGTGACATAAGTGAGTTGTACAGTTGTAGGGAGTATTATCTGTGACATAAGGTGAGTTATACAGTTGTAGGGAGTATTATCTGTGACATAAGGTGAGTTGTACAGTTGTAGGGAGTATTATCTGTGCCATAAGGTGAGTTGTACAGTTGTAGGGAGTATTATCTGTGACATAAGTGAGTTGAACAGTTGTAGGGAGTATTATCTGTGACATAAGTGAGTTGTACAGTTGTAGGGAGTATTATCTGTGCCATAAGGCGAGTTGTACAGTTGTAGGGAGTATTATCTGTGCCATAAGGTGAGTTGTACAGTTGTAGGGAGTATTATCTGTGCCATAAGGTGTGTTGTACAGTTGTAGGGAGTATTATCTGTGACATAAGTGAGTTGTACAGTTGTAGGGAGTATTATCTGTGCCATAAGGTGAGTTGTACAGTTGTAGGGAGTATTATCTGTGACATAAGTGAGTTGTACAGTTGTAGGGAGTATTATCTGTGCCATAAGGTGAGTTGTACAGTTGTAGGGAGTATTATCTGTGCCATAAGGTGTGTTGTACAGTTGTAGGGAGTATTATCTGTGACATAAGGTGAGTTGTACAGTTGTAGGGAGTATTATCTGTGACATAAGGTGAGTTGTACAGTTGTAGGGAGTATTATCTGTGCCATAAGGTGAGTTGTACAGTTGTAGGGAGTATTATCTGTGACATAAGGTGAGTTGTACAGTTGTAGGGAGTATTATCTGTAACATAAGGCGAGTTGTACAGTTGTAGGGAGTATTATCTGTGACATAAGGCGAGTTGTACACTTGTAGGGAGTATTATCTGTGCCATAAGGCGAGTTGTACAGTTGTAGGGAGTATTATCTGTGACATAAGTGAGTTGTACAGTTGTAGGGAGTATTATCTATGCCATAAGGTGAGTTGTACAGTTGTAGGGAGTATTATCTGTGACATAAGATAAGATAAGATAAGATAAGATATCCTTTATTTGTCCCACAATGGGGAAATTTCAGTGTTGCAACGCACAGTAAAGAGAACAGCAAGAAACAGTAGCAGCAATAGAGTACAGTTAAGTTAAAAATAGACAAACACTATAAGGATCTAAAGACAATATATACACAATATATACAATAAATTGCAATCAAAAAGCTATATATACAATAAATTACTATCTTACATTATTGCACAGGGTCCCAGTATTGCACAGGCAGCAGAGTTAGCAGTGTTCATTGTAAAGTCTGACAGCAGCAGGAAGGAAAGACCTGCGGAACCTCTCCTTCACACAGCGAGGGTGGATCAGTCTGTCACTGAAGCTGCTCTCCAGAGCAGACAGGGCCCTGAAGAGGGTGAGACTCCAGGTCCAGCATAGAAGTGAATCTGGCCAGGACCCTTCTGTCCCCCACCTCCTGCACCGAATCCAAGGCACAGCCCAGGACAGAGCTGGACTTCCTGATGACTTTGTCCAGTCTCCTCTTGTCCCTCTCTGTGATGCTGCTGCTCCAGCAGACCACACCGTACAGGATGGCTGATGCCACCACAGAGTCGTAGAAGGTCCTCAGGAGGGCCCTTTCACTCCAAAGGACCTGAGTCTCCTCAGGAGGTAGAGCCTGCTCTGGCCCTTCCTGTACAGTGCATCTGTGTGGTGAGTCCAGTCCAGTTTGTTGTTCAGATGAACACCCAGGTACTTGTATGAGTCCACTCTCTCAATGTCCCTTCCCTGGATGTTCACTGGTGGGGGGGCAGTGGAGCGGTGTCTGCGGAAGTCCACCACCATCTCCTTGGTCTTCCCGGCGTTGATGAGAAGGTGGTTCCGCTGACACCAGTCCACAAAGTCCTGCGTTAGTCCCCTGTACTCTGCGTCATCGTCGTCCGTGATGAGTCCGATAATGGCAGAGTCATCAGAGAACTTCTGCAGGACGCAGCTGTCCGTGTTGTGCCTGAAATCTGCAGTGTAGAGGGTGAAGAGGAAGGGCGCCAGGACAGTGCCCTGGGGCGCCCCTACACTGCAGGTCCGAACATCAGACACACAGTCCCGGGTCCTCACAAACTGGGGCCGGTTTGTGAGGTAGTCCAGGATCCAGTCTGCCAGGTCGCAGTCCACCCCGGCTGCCTCCAGCTTGTCCCCCAGAAGCAGCGGCTGGATGGTGTTGAAAGCACTGGAGAAGTCAAAGAACAGAATCCTCACAGTGCTGCCGGGCTTCTCCAAGTGAGAGAGGGAGCGGTGTAACAGGAAGATGACGGCGTCCTCCACTCCGATGCCAGGCCGGTATGCGAACTGCAGTGGGTCCATTGCTGAGCTCACGGTGGAGCGGAGGTGGCCCAGGACCAGTCTCTCCAGTGTCTTCATCAGATGTGATGTGAGAGCCACCGGCCTGAAGCTGCTGAGGTCCTTGGCGTGCGGTGTCTTTGGCACCGGTACCACACAGGAGGTCTTCCACAGCTGTGGTACCGTCCTCAGCCTTAGGCTCATGTTGAAGACGTGCCCCATGACTCCACACAGCTCATCTGCGCAGGATCTCAGGAGCCTGGAGCTAATGTTGTCTGGTCCCGCTGCCTTCCTCGCCTTGATCTTCTTCAGCTCTCCCCTCACCTGGGCTGTAGTGAAGGACAGAGCTGGGCAGGAAGGTGGTGTGCTGGGGGGAGGGGTGCCTCCCTCTGCAGTAGTGGAGAGTTTCAGAGCTGGAGCAGAGGTGTGAAGAGGTGCAGAGGTGTGAACAGTAGCAGCTGTCTGTCCATTCATGGAGGTGGTGGTGTGCAGCTGTGCGGGGGGAGGGGTGGGTGCTTGATCAAACCTCAAAAAGTGTTGGTTCAAATCATTAGCCCATTGCAGGTCACCCTCCGCCTGGACAGGGGGTGTTTTGAAGCCTGAGATGGTTTTCAGGCTTCTCCACACCCCCTGGATGTTCTGATTCTGGAGTTGCAGCTCCATCTTCCTCCGATACTGGGCCTTTGCTTTCCTGATCTTCCTCCTCAGCCTCTTCTGTGCAGACCTCAGCTCCTCTTTGTTCCCTGACCTAAAAGCCCTCTTCTTGTCCTTTAGCAGGGCTTTTATGTCAGTGTTAATCCACGGCTTGTTGTTAGGAAAACACCGCACCGTGCGAGATGGTCCAGTGTTCTCGTAGCAGAAGTTGATGTAGTCCGTGATGCACTCTGTCATCGCATTAATGTCCTCCCCATGCGGGTCACAGAGCTCTGCCCACACAGTGGTGTCAAAGCAGTCTCTCAGAGCCTCCTCGCTCTCAGGAGTCCACCTTTTCACCACACGTGGCACAACAGGCTGCCTGTGTACAATAGGAACGTACACAGGTCGCAGATGGACAATGTTGTGGTCCGCTCTTCCCAGGAGGCAGTGCAGATGCAGAGTAAGCCTCCTTGGCATTTGCAAAAAACAGGTCCAGAGTTTTATTGTCCCTTGTGTGGCATTTAATGTACTGGGTGAACGTGGGCAGCACCGTCTTGGGGGAGCTGTGGTTGAAGTCTCCTGACACTAGGAAGAGAGCCTGGGGATGCTGGGTCTGTAGTCGACTGGTGCAGGAGAGCAGCGCTTCACAAGCATTATCAGCGTTAGCAGAGGGGGCACATACACAGCTATCACAATAACATGTGAAAACTCCTCGGTAGGTAATAGGGCCTCATGCTAACCGCCAGCAGTTCAATGTCCTTGTTACACATCTGCTCCTTCACTGTACAGTGTCCAGGTTTGCACCACGCTCCATTCACAAACACAGCCAGGCCCCCTCCTCTCCTCTTACCGCACTCAGCCGTCCGATCCGCGCGGATCAGGTGAAAGTTCTCCATAGCGATGGCTGAGTCAGTAATGTTCGGGGTTAGCCATGTCTCCGTGAACAGCATGATGCAGCTGTCCCTGTACTCCCGCTGGAACCGCGTGAGCGCGGTCAATTCATCCGCCTTGTTCTGAATTGACCGCACGTTCCCCGTGATGACAGAGGGGAGGACGGGCCGGGCGCGTCGCTTCTTTTCCCGGTGTTTTCGTCCCGCGCGGCATCCTCGTCGCGTCTTCCTGAGAATCTCCGCAGGGATCTCGTGTCGGTCTCTGGGGAGAACCGCCACGCTGCGGAGGGCAATCAGCTGATCCTTAGTGTAGACAATGGGCGCTCTCGGACCCACGCACATTGTCGCAAAAATGTCCCGTAAAGTCCACAAAGGTGTCCAATTAAAGTGCAAACTGCTGCGTTCGTGCGCCCTATTTTTTACACACCTATATTTACAAAAGTGTTCACAAAACTAGCAGTATAGACAGCAAAAAGTAAAGAAAAGTACGAAAAGAGTGGAGCGTTGCAAACCAGCTGCTGACTCGCGCCTGCGCCGGTTGTACAAGGTGAGTTGTACAGTTGTAGGGAGTATTATCTGTGACATAAGGTGAGTTGTACAGTTGTAGGGAGTATTATCTGTGACATAAGGTGAGTTGTACAGTTGTAGGGAGTATTATCTGTGACATAAGGTGAGTTGTACAGTTGTAGGGAGTATTATCTGTGCCATAAGGTGAGTACAGTTGTAGGGAGTATTATCTGCCCTTGTACCTTTGCTCGTGGCTCCACTCTTGAGTCGGGTCTGGAGCAGGTTCAGGTGGATCTGGAGCTCAGAGAAAACAGAGTCCACATCCTGAGACAACCAGAACAGCCTGGCCCGATCTGGACAGGGACAGACCAGGTAAAACCAGGACTAAACCAGGACTAAACCAGGACCGAAACAGGACCAAACCAGGACTGAACCAGGACCAAACCAGGACCAAACCAGGACTGAACCAGGACCAAACCAGGACTAAACAGGACTGAACCAGGTTTAAACCAGGACTGAACCAGGACTGAACCAGGACTGAACCAGGACTAGACCAGGACTGAACCAGGACTGAGCCAGGACTGAACCAGGCAAAACCAGGACTAAACCAGGTAAAACCAGGACTAAACCTAGACTAAACCAGGAAATGAAGATTAAATCTGACTCACCGATCTGAGACAGTTCTGTGTCCGCCTCGTCCATGTTTTTAGCCTCAGATGCTAACAGATGCTAACGCTCCTTAAACCGCCACAAAAGTGCTTTTAAAACCATTTAAAGTGATCCAGACAGACGAACAACCGCGAATGCGCCTGCCGTAAACCTCTGCTGCCTTAACGTGCGGGGAAACTCTCTTCTGTCGAGTTTATCACGACCTTTAAGATTCAGAAAACACAAAACACGAACACATGAGCATGTCCATTCAGAGCGCGCATTGGCCCGTCACGGCCTCCGTACATCATGTAAACAAACGAACAAAACGTTAATTTTAACTTTACCTTTAATAAAAAATACTACTAATAATAATAATATAAAACCATCCTTTTGGGTTATTGTTGTATTGTCAGAAAACCCATGGCATTGTGCTGCTTTAATACATCAAGTAAAACAAAAAACAAAACAGTTTTTAAAATTACGTTTTATCGACTCGTATTCTCCTGAAAGTTAAATTACAGATCATTTCGTAAAAATCAATATATATATTTCTATATGGTCGTATCTTTTCCATAAGATGTTAAACACGTAAGTTTATGTTTTATTTGTTTCATAAAGCGATAAACCTGAAATCAGACGAAAAGCACTTCCGGTCCTTTCCCTGTGCACTTCCGCTGTTTTATAAGACTTAAATAAAAGTTGTGTAACAAAGATCAGCCGCAGGTACGAGCCGTGACAGGTGAGCATTTACTCTGTGCCTCATTATTTAATGTACAACAGCAGGGATGATCAATTCTACAGCGGTTTAAGAGGTATTAATTTGGTATTTGCGCCGCACTCGGACCGTGTGAAACTTTCCTCATGTCCAGACGCTGAGTCCTCATCATATACGTGTCAGTTATACGGTCTGTGGTCCAGACGCTGAGTCCTCATCATATACGTGTCAGTTATACGGTCTGTGGTCCAGACGCTGAGTCCTCATCATATACGTGTCAGTTATACGGTCTGTGGTCCAGACGCTGAGTCCTCATCATATACGTGTCAGTTATACGGTCTGTGGTCCAGACGCTGAGTCCTCATCATATACGTGTCAGTTATACGGTCTGTGGTCCAGACGCTCGGGCTCAGGGCCACAGGTTCTTCTGCTCTGAAGTTTCAGGGGAAAGTCTTGTGTTTGTGTTCAGCTCTTTTCCACATGTTTCTGAGCTCAGAGTGTTTGGTTCCTTGTCTCGGGGCTGGATACTCAGGACGTCCTCCAGACTCAGAAAAGTAACGGGTTTTCTTTATTCTGGGGAATCTGTCCTTTGGCTTTTCAGATCACCCAGAGAAAGTGTCTGTTAACCCCTAAAGACCTAAGGGCAATTTTAGTACATTTCTCCTCGCCTGCTTTTACAGTAAGAGTTAAAGGATAATGTAATAACCAATGGAAGAAAATAAGAGTTAAAAATAATATTAAGTGAAAGAAAAAATAAGAAAAATTAGAGCAGAGTAAGGAATAACGGCTCTCTCTTTTTTCCTTTCTCTTCAATCTCTGCCCTCCTTCTGCCCCTCCCCTCTTTCCCCTCTTTCTTTCCTTCTCTCTTTTTCTCTCTTTCTCTCTTTTTAGGTGACATCAGGGCATAGGCCAATATTCATTGAAACTGATGAGGAGAGCTATGATGAGTTATGTTGTAAAACAGTGAGTTCTTGGGTTTGGTCAATAATTGAAAATATCCAGTTGATTTATTGATTGTTTAAAGGTCGCCGCACACCACAGGTATTGGCTGCGATTTCTTTCCCTGAGTTCAGGGAGGCAAAATCACAAGACAAAAAGTCTTGTGATTTTGAAGTCGCTGCTCCTCATGTGGAGTCAGTGTCAGATCGAAACCACCAAACATCAACAACACAATGGAAACAGCAGATAAACCAGTGCAGAGTCAGGGGCAGAGGAGCGACAGAGACGTAACAGACAAACTCGGGATATAGTGAAAATAAAGACTTTATTACACAGCTAATGTAAAGTGGCACATTTAAAGTGCAGCGTCTGATCCACATTATCCATAGAAATTGTCCTCCGCAAATAATGACTCCAGTCCACAAACCCGTAGTGATGTGGAGATGAAGCCCCATGAAGCACTGAAGCTTCCATCCAGTTTCTCCACTCCTGAGCCGATGCTACAAGGTGCTTCATTTGCTCCACTGCGCCATCAAGTGGCCAAAAAATGTATAACAGGCAGAGTTCTAATAGTACGATCAACATGATCATCATGGTTCTGATGGACAGATTAAATAGAACAAATGAATGATTAAATATTTGATGTGTTTGTGATATCATCATAAGTTGTGAATTTCTTAACATGGAGTCTGTTTTCATGATACAATGGTCAGGTTAAAGAAAAAGAAGGAACAAATTGGAGAGATGGATGTAATGTAATAACCCAAAACCACAAAATGTGAGGGGGAGTCTATTGTGTTTCTCTGGCCCTTATGTTTCGAGTCATGCGCCAAATCCACGAACCATTTCTTAAACCTGTCACATGGTGCGGCCGGTTCACGAGGCTTCGATTGTCACCGCACACGTCACCGATATGAGCCTCGATACTTCACCAAAGCCTTCCTGGACTCGCCACACGCTTCGAAGCCTCGACACGGAGGACACATCACTACAAACCCGCTCTGTGAATCCAGTTTGAAGAGTTTGAAGTAAAAAGGCGAAAGTTGTTCCTCGTGTTTGTTTATAGAGCGTAAAGCTGCAGATCAGCCACAGTGACTCTACTTCCTGTGGACTTTATCTCCTCTTTTCTGCTTTAAAAATCCTGGATCTGAAGTATTGCTCCACATTTCACTCATAATAATCCCACAGTTTGACTTGTGTCTAAAGTGGAAGTGCAGAGTCTGATCTTTGAACACTTCAGAGTCTCAGAGCGACTGGTTTTACTGTAGACAGGAAACAGCTGAGGCCATCACAGCTTTATATCCTGTGCTCCACACACAGATCCCACTGCATCTGGGAGCGTTTTAAGGTTCTCCTCGTGTGTGTGGTGTTTGCGTTCGTGTCGCATGTGTAAAAATGATTTAAGACTGGAAAATCCTCTAGTGTGTAGCGGCTTTTATGGTACAATATAAATCAGTGTAATCTGGCTGTTGTCTTCGATCTTAGTGCGGGACATTATCACATTCTCAAATCTGAAACTATCAGTGTTTTTTTGTTCCCCCTGAGCTCCCTCCTTGTTTTACCCCTCCTCGTTTTTCTGAGGCCCTCGCCCTGATGTTAAACATAAACCAATGACTATCTCTCCCTTTGACCCTTTTACATGAAACATTCTGAATCTGCAGTGTTATGTAGATGAAGTTCCTCCTGCTTCTTCACTTCTCTGTTCCTTATAGGGACGTCTCACCCATCTCCTCGTACCTCTGTCCTTGATGTTTGGGGCTCGAACATTCCAAACACACCTATAAGTCTTCAGCTGTCAAACAGTGCACACAGTATCACAGCCTAAAGAACATTCATATGGTTACACATACAAATATAACTTAAACTTTAAGTGAACACATTATCCTGCATATTTATATTTACTGTGTTCATAATAACATGTGCATATAACCACCTCCCTTGAAAACATTTATCAAACTTTGCTCAGAACAGACGACTCGATCCACACCGTCGACAACAAACAGAAACTGTACGATTCCACAAAGATCCTCGGCCTTTTCATTTCTAACTCTTAAACAGTGGAATAAACCTCCAGACTCTGAAACAGTCTGGAGACATTCATCATTCTACTCCAAACCTAAAAAAGCACATTCTGGACAATCAAATGTGCCGACATCAGTCGAGCTCATTATACTGGACATTTTTATGAACAAATCAGAATCAGAATCAGAATTACTTTTATTCATCCCCGAGGGGAAATTTTCTTTGTTACAGATGCAACCGACTAAGAGCCTGTAGTTCGAAACAATTTACAAAAATAAGATAAATACAATAAGATAAAAGATAAAATAGCTCTCTCTGGGAAATTATTTACATCATTGACATATTTATGACTACATACATGTGTGAGCAGGAATAGGATGAAAAGGATTGAGTAGTTTGTGATTTAAAGTGCAGCGTTCAACAGTTTGATGGCGACAGGACAGATTTCCTGTGTCTCTCAGTGGAGCAGCGGCAGCCACAGTCTATGGCTGAAAGAGCTCCTCTGATTGGCCAGCACCTTGTGGAGGGGGCGGGAGGGAGGGGGAGGGGGCGGGAGGGGGAGGGAGGGAGGGGGAGGGAGGGGGAGGGAGGGGGCGGGAGGGGGAGGGGAGGGAGGGGAGGAGGGAGGGGAGGGAGGGGGCGGGAGGGGAGGGGGAGGGAGGGGAGGGAGGGGGAGGGAGGGGCGGGAGGGGAGGGAGGGGAGGGAGGAGGGAGGGAGGGAGGGAGGGAGGGAGGGGAGGGAGGGGAGGGAGGGGGAGGGAGGGGGAGGGAGGGGGAGGGAGGGGGCGGGGGGGGGAGGGGGAGGGAGGGAAATTCAGCACAACTACATTTAATCTCATTATTGCTGTGATTTTAGGACGTCAGGTTTTAGGAATTGTGATGTTTTATTGTGTCTTTTTATTGCTCTATTGTAAATTGTAAATATTTAGTGTGTTCACCTGCAGAGGGAAAGTAGCAGGAGCTAAATCTGCTGCAGTTCATCTCTTCTTTTATAAAGATTAATACATTTTGCACATGGTCCCTGACAAATAAAGAGTAAACTAAACTATACTTCAAACTTGATTAATTTGGCCTGTTTTCTTCCATGGTCTGAAGGATAATGATGATATCATGTAGTGGAGTGAGGTGTATTTATGTCAAATACAGTTGCAGATACATTGCTGTGACGTCGAGGTTTTAGTCATTTGATGTTTCATGAAACACTTATAATAGGCTTATTTACTCTGTGTATTGACAGTATTTCTGTTTTATCTTATTTTGGTCCCGTGGGAACTCGTCCAGACGGCAGAACCGTGCTGTGACCATAAACCAGAGCCGAGCCACAGCGACTGGATGGGACCTGCTGAACACCGCGAAAACAAAAAAGGCTAGTGTTTAGTTTTGGTTTTATCCACAAATTCACTGCACTTACACCTGTTTCCAGAGTCATATTAATACAGATTCTTCTGGATTCCACACAAGTACTTTGTTTGCGCTCTTTTTTATAAGTACTTTGTCTTAGTCAGTGACACTCGCACAAACTCTTGGCAACAGATGAAGCTTTTACTTACAGGGACTTGTTTCTTCCTCTGGGGTCTTTTCTTTGGGTTTCACTGCTGCATTCTGTGCCTTTTGAGAGATGTTTAGTGCCAGGTTAAACCGCCTGCATTTTGGGGGGTTTATGGTTTGACTGTGGTTTATTTACATGGGCGTTTCATTCATTGTGGTATTTTTATGCATGCAGCTGTATAATCTTAATTTTAACTGTGACATTTTACGCATATAGTTATTTTAATTAGTGTTTTTTATGATAGGGTTTTTTCGCTCTGACTGATATGGTTACTTCTGTTTATTGTTTTGGGTAAACCTGTTTTATTGTATTTGTAGACGGGGGTCAATGAACGAATAAATATAGAATTAAATACACAAATGAATTAGTTAATGCTTAGGTAAACAGTGCACAAATAAACAAATAATTAAATATATACAAAAAAAAGTCACTGTTTGCAAGAGGGTTTTGTTTTTTCTTTTTGAAAGTGGACATCATGAATGAAATGTTCTGGCGAGCTGCAGTGGATCGATATATCAGCACAGGCGTAAATGATGCGGAGCTTTTCGCCGCTGGCCGGGGGCGAATGTGGCGTCCTTTAAAAGACACTTTTCCAACAAATCTCCATCCAGATTGTATTCTTATCGAACCGTTGGGGCAGCAGGGAAATCCGAGCACTTACAGCTCAAGAGCTTTTCAGACTTGGCGAAATGTTACGGGACAAGACCCCGACACCAATCGAACGAAGCAATCGGTTCTTCGGGCTCAAATAGGAATGGGATTCCCACTGCCAGTAAAGAGCAAACTCACCCAAGTTGTTGGTCTGGGGAATATGAGGAAAGGTGTTTATACGGATCATATCGCACACAAACTGTATCAGAAAAAGCGACGAGGAAGAAAAGAGCCAGACCAAGACATGCTCAGGAAACTGAACCAGATCCGACTTGCTGACATTAAGAAAAAAGACAAGACACAAGCTGTGGTTGTACAAACTCAGCCACAAGTGAATCATCCACCACAGCCAGGACCTGCTCCAGTCTCGCCGTTTATCCGACCAGTTCCCACTCAGGTCCGAAGCTGCAGAAGAAGAGGAAGAGGAGTCAACTTCAACCAAAACCAACAAAATCCTCCAGAAGCCTGTTACAACTGTAGACGACTGGGACACTTTGCTCGTGAATGTAACTATGAAAGGATCGGCTTCCGAGGAGGCTTCAGAGGAGGCTTCCGAGGAGGCTTCCGAGGAGGCTTCAGAGGAGGCTTCCGAGGAGGCTTCCGAGGAGGCTTCCGAGGAGGCTTCCGAGGAGGCTTCCGAGGAGGCTTCCGAGGAGGCTTCCGAGGAGGCTTCCGAGGAGGCTTCCGAGGAGGCTTCAGAGGAGGCTTCCGAGGAGACTTCCGAGGAGGCTTCCGAGGAGGTTTCAGAGGAGGTTTCAGAGGAGGCTTCCGAGGAGGCTTCAGAGGAGGCTTCCGAGGAGGTCACATGGGACAGTCTCCTCCACCTCAGGCTCCAGGACCAGTAAATCTGTACACTGGTCCAGAAAACCGGACGGGGAGGTGTCAGCTGGTAGCATCACAACTGGAAACAGATGCAGTGATCACAGTGGAAGTAAATGATTGTCCTTTAAACCTGATGGTCGCCTCCGGAGCTGCGTTCACTTGTCTACGGCCTAAAGATGCTATAAATCTCCCCATGTCTGAACATTTCATACGGACAGTCGGGTTTGAGGGTGTCAAACAGCTGATTCGTCTCACTAAACCAGTACAGCTCCGATATAAAAATCAAAGTATCACAATCCCTGTACTAGTGTCAGAAAAAACACCAGTGTCGCTTTTGGGAAGGGACGCTTTCTGCAAAATGAGGCGCACTATTCACTGTCTGGAGGACCTGCCAGAAGAAGTTCAACACAAACTATTACTGACTTCAGAGACCTCGACCGTGTACTGGCTTGGAAATCTGAGCCCAGAATTGCTGGAAGCAGCCAAACTGTGGGAGAAATTCATCATTGCTAATCTGTCTAATGTAAAAACTCCTGAATACCAACCACACTGCACGCTGAAGTATTTCAAAAAGACGATTCAGTCAAATTCAGAAGAGTGGCTGAGTCAGCAACCAGAACAAGTCCAGCTCAGCTCAAGCTATATTATTGTGGGACCTCAAGGAGCAGCAATGAAAATGGACTTTAATGACTATCTGACCCAAGAGTTTGACATAAAGAACTGTGTTCCACATGTGACTTTGGTGACAGCTGATGGTTATGAACTGAAGCATATCAGAGCAATGATGGAGGAAGCAGAGAAAGTGAATTTCATTCCCCTGAAAGAAAATCTTACAATCTGGAGAAGTGATGATCAACGATTCCTGAAAATTATGATCTTTGCACAAGGCCACGGGACGCCTCAAACTGTCACAAAAACAAATGAGTCGATATTCGATGTTTCACACCCGCAACACCTGAAAGAAGAAATGTTGCAGCAAGTTCCTAAATGCCTGTGGTCCAAACACAGCACCGACATCGGACTGGTCAAATCCGCTCAGCCAGTGCGAGTTGAACTGAGACCAGAGGCCAGACTTCCTTGGATAAACCAACACCCACTGAAAGAAGAAGCAATCAAAGACATTGAACCACAGATTGAAGGACTAGTGAAAGCAGGAGTTCTTCAGACGACAGGGAATCCTCAGAGTAATGCACCATTACTGCCTCCGATGAAACTGGACAAACGTGATTGCCTGGTGCAGGACTTCAGAGCACTTAACGAGGTGGTAGGAGATATTCCAGCAGAAGCCCCAGATCCCCACACCGTCCTCTCACAAATTCCTCCAGAAGCTTCACATTTCACAACAATAGATCTCAGCGGTGCATTCTTCAGCGTACCTCTAAGTGCTGAGAGTCAAGGTCTGTGTGGTTTTACCTTCAAAGATCAGCACTACATTTATAAACGTTTGCCGCAAGGATTCAAGCACTTGCCACATTTTTTCAGTTGCATTTTGAAGAATGATTTGATCGGAATTGAACAACAATTGAGCAGCACAGTTATTCACTATGTCGGTGATATTGTGCTCTGTGCACCGGACAAGGAAACATGCCACAAAGACTCCATAAAGTTACTGCAAATCCTGGCTGAAAACGGACACAGAGTTTTACTAAAGAAATTACAGTATTGTCAAGAGAACGTCGTTTATCTGGGCCACGCAATTTCTAAAGGGCACAGACGCGTGGCGGACAGTCATCTGGAGGCCATTCGCAAGGCCCCAAAACCAAGGACCGTCAGAGAAATGATGACATTTTTGGGAATTGCCAGCTATTCGTCTGCGTGGATCGAGGACTATGCTGGTCTCACAGGACCTTTAAGAGCGATGATTAAAGAGGCGGGAAACTCAAAGCTCCATGGAGGTCTTACCTGGACACATGATGGACTTGTTTCATTTGAGACTGTAAAGCAGAGACTGCAAGAAGCGCCGGCTTTGGCACTTCCGGACTATTCTAAAAACTTTCTGCTATATGTGTCCACCTCGACGGGGGGCAAATCTGCATGTGCGGTTCTCTGCCAGCCGACAGGGACAGGGGTAAAACCTCAGCCCATTTCTTACTACGCCACCACTTTTTCAGACGTGGAGTTGGGTTTTCCGCTCAGCTACAGAGCAATGGTGGGGGTTCAGTTAATGTATGAGAAGGCCTCAGCCATAACGATGGGTTATCCTGTAACGATCCTTACCCATCATGACCTTAGAAATCTTTTGACTTATGGCAAATATACACTGACTAAGTCCAGACTCAGGGACTATCAGAGACTTTTAGAGCAGGAAGATGTCACATTGTTAGGGTGTTCCAATGTAAACCCCGCTGAAACTTTACCAACGTCAGCAGACGGGGAACCACATGACTGTACCCAGGAAGTAGAAAGGTTTGGCAAACTGAGGTCAGACCTGCAGGCCCTTCCTTTGAGAGAGCCTGAAGTCGAGTTTTGGACGGATGGGTCCTGTTATCGTACAGGAGACCATCTGAGAGCAGGATATGCAGTGGTGAGAGCCCGGGGAGATGATTTTGAGGTGGTGAAGGCTGAAATAGTACCACAGCCTGCATCAGCCCAATTGGCTGAACTTGTAGGTTTGACTGAGGCGTGTTTGCTGGGAGAGGGAAGGCGTCTAACTGTATATACGGATTCTGCTTATGCACATAATGTTTGTCATGTGTATGCAGTGGAATGGAAAAATCGGGGGTTTAAAAAAACAGACGGGGCTCCCATACAGCATCAGGCCCAAATAATGAAGCTGTTAGAGGCGGTGATGAAGCCTACAGAAATAGCCATAGCTAAATGTGCAGCACATACGATGGATGCGTCTAGAGTAACTCGAGGTACCAAAGCAGCTGATGAAGCGGCTAAAGCTGTAACTGCAGCAAATGGAGTTGGTGAAACCTTTTTGGTCACACATGAGGTGGATTTGGAAGAGAAACTTACTCTTCGAGACCTGATTTCAATGCAAGAGTCTGCGTCCTTATTGGATAAGCAGCTCTGGCGAGATGGAGGCGCCGTGCGGGACTGTACTGGCCTGTGGTGGAGCCGTGAGGGGCTGATTGTGGCTCCACCAAAACTGTTGGGTCTGATGATTCAGGAGGCACATGGCATGGCCCATGTGCCAAGAGGGGAGGTCAAGAGAAAAATCACAAAAGAATATCAGTTTTGGGCTCCCCATTTGCTTGAACTAATAGACTATTTTATCGGTAAATGTGTCATCTGTTTAAAAAATGACAGTCGAAGGGGAGCACCTGTTTCTCCAGGTTACATCCCAACTCCAGCAGGCCCCATGCGGGAGCTGGTAATCGATTTTGTTGATATGATCAGGCCAATAGGAGGTAAGAGGTTTATGCTAGTGGTCGTTGACAGATTTTCAAGGTGGACAGAGGCCTGTCCAACAAAGCGAAATGATGCTCACTCTGTTGCCAATTTTTTGTGTCGAGAAGTCGTCACTCGATGGGGTCTTCCCGATAGAATCTCATCAGACGGTGGCAAAGAATTTGTGGACAAAACGATGCGACTAATTTTGCAAAAGTTAGGGATTAAGCAGCGTCTTGGATCAGTTTACCATCCCCAAAGTGGAGGCACCTGCGAGAGAATGAAGGGCGTCTTGAAAAAGTGCATTGTCAGAATGTGTCAGCACACAGGTTTAAACTGGGCGGCGGCGCTTCCATCAGCTTTAATGGTCTGTCGTGATTTGCATGTGACGCCACATGAGTTACTTACGGGAAGGCGGCTGCCAGCTCCATGTTTGCGCACTAGTGGCAAGGGTCCGAGTCTGAGCTTGCTGGACAGTGAAATGCGAGTCTACATAAAATATATGTCTGAGTTACATAAGAAAATACTGACGTATGTTGCAGATAAGCCAAAACAGGAGGAAGATCAGGAAACTGAGCAAAGGAAAGAACTAGTGCAGCCTGGAGACCAGGTGTTTGTGAACGTCTTTAGAAGAAAATGGTATAACGAGCGTCGTGAAGGACCGTTCGAAGTTGTGCGAAGTACAGGGACAGCGGTCCAGGTTCACGGGTCATCTACGTGGTTTCACTTGTCTCACTGTGTCAAAGTTCTGAAGGAGGAACCATGTTCTCAGAGCCGACATGGGGATGGCCAGAGACGGCCAACAGAGGAGACTGAACAGACTTTGGATATTCCTGGTGATTCTTTGCTCACTGCTGATGCTCTCGGACGGGACTCCCCAGTCGATGGACAAGGACATTTCAGAGACATTGATTTACGATATGTCCCAGGAACAACAGAGCGATCTCCAGACAGACCTGGAGAGCTGGTCAGACCGAGCCCGGCGAGACCAGGAAGAGAAAAGAGAAGAACCAGTCGGCACAGAGACTAAGGTGGAAGTAGCTTTGGGGAAGCACTTTGCTGCCGTGGCTTTGCACTGATGAGAACAGTAATGAAGAACTTTCCGACCGCAATGGGAAGACCCATTTGGGGAAACTTTGGACTTGTCAAGGACAATTGGAATAAGGAAATATGTGTTGCTGAAGCAGACTGAAGAGCTTATAGTCTCCAAATACATAAAGCACAAAAGGACAAGGGCAGGATAAGTGTCTGTATAAAAAAGAGCCTCGTGAACGGTCACGGTTCAATTTTTAGGACAAAAATTGTAATCTTGATGGTGATGGATTCAGATGGATCCACACCAGCAGGAGTCATCATACACAGGAAGTTGTCACGCCTAAACCAGCGGGAGATGTAACAGAGCAGAAGCCTTTTGCTCCACCCTTAGAGACTAAGGTGGTTTACCTGATGTCACCCACATAAACAACAGTCCGCAGTCGTTTGGATTCTGTTTCTGTCCTTCGGGGTTTGGCTGGTGCATCAGTATTTCCTACATGTCATTGTTCTGACGGAGATAATCTTCAGTGGTTTAATAATCTGGGTAAAAGTGTCGTCGTCTGAGGGAAGGGGCTCTGCTCAGGCCTGGGGAAATCCATTTTATATCAAGATCTGAAAGTGGTGAGAAATATGATTCTATCTGCAAACGTTTACATTAGTGCCAGAGAGGAATCGTGGGTTACAGAACACATCAAATAAGTTTATTAGTGAAGGATGAGGTCTCTGCTCTGTTACCTGCCCCCGGGTGCTTTCCTAAAGACTGATTCTGATATAATTACAAATATATTTACAGATTTTACATTTATATTTCATGATGTTTATGTTTGATTGTATTCGGCTGCAGGAAACTCGCTGGTGTTTAGTTTTTTCAGGCACCAGTGGGAGACGTGTGGAATGGACATAAGTGGACTGGAGCTGAACAAAGCGCCGGGGCAAAGCGCCGGGGCAAAGCTCCGGGGCAAAGCGCCGGGGCAAAGCTCCGGGGCAAAGCGCCGGGGCAAAGCGCCGGGGCAAAGCTCCGGGGCAAAGCTCCGGGGCAAAGCGCCGGGGCAAAGCGCCGGGGCAAAGCGCCGGGGCAAAGCGCCGGGGCAAAGCTCCGGGGCAAAGCTCCGGGGCAAAGCTCCGGGGCAAAGCTCCGGGGCAAAGCTCCGGGGCAAAGCTCCGGGGCAAAGCTCAGGGTGGAGGAGCTGATGCGTTCTGAGCTAAAGACGTTCACACTTGGACTTTGGGGTTTACAGATAATCAGTCTGTTCCACTGTACACAAGTGTTTCATTGTCTTGTATTTTTTGTGTTTTCAAAGATCTTTTATGTTCATTTCTACAATGTTTGTTTTAAGTTTATGTGAATGAAAATCCGATTATTCTGTTAAACTCAATGGGACGTCCTTGGAGCTAGTCTAAAATAGAACGGCTGCTGCAGCGGGGCCGACGGGGAGTCTTTTTCCAGCTTTTAAGAGTCACTGCGCTGCTGCTGGTTTTTTCGTTCTCGTCATTGTAGTGAAGGAACAACGTGTGGACGAACCCAAACCCGACTGCAGAGTCCTCATCATATACGTGTCAGTTATACGGTCTGTGGTCCAGACGCTGAGTCCTCATCATATACGTGTCAGTTATACGGTCTGTGGTCCAGACGCTGAGTCCTCATCATATACGTGTCAGTTATACGGTCTGTGGTCCAGACGCTGAGTCCTCATCATATACGTGTCAGTTATACGGTCTGTGGTCCAGACGCTGAGTCCTCATCATATACGTGTCAGTTATACGGTCTGTGGTCCAGACGCTGAGTCCTCATCATATACGTGTCAGTTATACGGTCTGTGGTCCAGACGCTGAGTCCTCATCATATACGTGTCAGTTATACGGTCTGTGGTCCAGACGCTGAGTCCTCATCATATACGTGTCAGTTATACGGTCTGTGGTCCAGACGCTGAGTCCTCATCATATACGTGTCAGTTATACGGTCTGTGGTCCAGACGCTGAGTCCTCATCATATACGTGTCAGTTATACGGTCTGTGGTCCAGACGCTGAGTCCTCATCATATACGTGTCAGTTATACGGTCTGTGGTCCAGACGCTGAGTCCTCATCATATACGTGTCAGTTATACGGTCTGTGGTCCAGACGCTGAGTCCTCATCATATACGTGTCAGTTATACGGTCTGTGGTCCAGACGCTGAGTCCTCATCATATACGTGTCAGTTATACGGTCTGTGGTCCAGACGCTGAGTCCTCATCATATACGTGTCAGTTATACGGTCTGTGGTCCAGACGCTCGGGCTCAGGGCCACAGGTTCTTCTGCTCTGAAGTTTCAGGGGAAAGTCTTGTGTTTGTGTTCAGCTCTTTTCCACATGTTTCTGAGCTCAGAGTGTTTGGTTCCTTGTCTCGGGGCTGGATACTCAGGACGTCCTCCAGACTCAGAAAAGTAACGGGTTTTCTTTATTCTGGGGAATCTGTCCTTTGGCTTTTCAGATCACCCAGAGAAAGTGTCTGTGGCTGAGTCTGTGTCTGTAATAAATGACCTGGATTAGAGTTTTGTCTGTGATCATTTCCTCATCAGTGGACGTCAGTGCTCCTGAGTCTGAGGAAGGAGCTGGTGCTGATTTCAGAACTACATCAGTT
>CM060662.1:41567155-41667155 GCA_030686955.1 Odontamblyopus rebecca | reverse complement strand
AGGTGTGTACAGGTGTGTGTACAGGTGTGTGTACAGGTGTGTGTACAGGTGTGTATAGGTGTGTGTACAGGTGTGTACAGGTGTGTGTACAGGTGAGTATACAGGTGTGTGTACAGGTGTGTGTACAGGTGTGTGTACAGGTGTGTGTACAGGTGTGTGTACAGATGTGTATAGGTGTGTACAGGTGTGTGTACAGGTGTGTGTACAGGTGTGTGTACAGGTGAGTATACAGGTGTGTGTACAGGTGTGTGTACAGGTGTGTGTACAGGTGTGTAGTTGTGACATGGAGGTTCCTGTTCTGTGGTCTTTTTGCAGTGTTCCTGGATCCGGGCTGGGCTCACTCGGTCCTGGGTCGGTCTAGACTCGGTCCAGAACGGGTTCTGATCCGGACTCGCAGGGCCAACGGGTTCCTGGAGGAGCTGAGGGCGGGAAACCTTGAGCGAGAGTGTGTGGAGGAGAAGTGCTCCTATGAGGAAGCCCGAGAGATCTTTCCTCAGAAGCAGCAGCTGGTCAGAACCAAGAGCACTTTATAACGTACTAACAACCCATAACCCCCTAACAACCCAGTAACCAACCCATAACCCCCAAACAACCCATAACCCCCTAACCAACCCATAACCCCCTAACAACCCATAACCCACTAACCAACCCAGTAACAACCCATAATCCACTAACCAACCCATAACCCCCTCACCAACCCATAACCCACTAACCAACCCAGGAACCAACTCATAACAATTCCGTAAACAATTCCATAAAACCATTGACCAATTAGTAATTCAACCCATAACCTCAATTCAACCCAGTAATCAACCCATAACTCATAACCAAATTTATAACCTTTAACCAACCTAGTAATTCCAACCCATATAATTTCAACTTGACCCATAATTTACTAATTAACCAAATTCCTAGTAATAAATTTATAACCCACACCAATTTATAATTTCTTTTACAACCTATAATTTACTAATTCAACCTAATAAATTCAACCTATAATTTTCTTTAACCAACCTAGTAACTAAATTCCATAAATTTACTAATTAAACCTATAATTTACTAACCAATTTTGTAAATTCAATTTATAATTTACTAATTAAATTTATAATTCCTTTTACCAATTTATAAATTTACTAACTAAATTTAGTAATTCAAATTTATAATTTCTAACAAATTTAGTAACCAATTCCATAATTCCATTAAATTACACTTATAATTCTTTAACCAATTTATAACTCAAGCACCAACCTATAACTCCACTAACCAACCTTGTAATTAACCTACAACCAGTAAATTCAAATCTACAATTTCTCAATTAACCCATAAATTCAGTAAATTCAACCTAGTAAATTAAATTCCATAAATTTCTAATAAACTCAGTAACCAACCCGTAATTCACTAATTCAACGAGCAATTCCTCAACTAACGCATAATTCAGTAACCAACCCATAACCTTTTCAATTCAACCCATAATTCTTTAACCAACGATAATTCATTGACCAACCTAGTAACTAAATTCCATAATTCCTTTAACCAAACCTAGTAATTACATATAACCCTAACAACCCATAATTTACTAGCAACCTAGTAATTAAATTTATAATACTCTAATTCAACTAGTAATTAAACCGTAATTCACTAATTCAATTTATAATTTTCAATTTAACCAACGATAATTTCTTCAATTAACCAATTTATAAATTTACTAACTAATTTATAACCCATTAATTAAATTTATAATTTTTAGCAACCCATAATTCATTAACCAACCCATAATTTCTTTAATTAACGCATTAACAATTTATAATTTTCTTTACCAATTTACAATTTACTAATTAAATTTGTAGTAATTCAATTTATAATTTCGGTAAACAATTTATAAATTTACTAATTAAATTTAGTAACTAAATTTATTCAATTCCTCACCAATTTTATACCTAATAACTAAATTTACAATTTTCCCTTAATTCAAATTGGCACCATAATTTACTAATTCAACCTATGACTACACCAACCCATATAATTTACTCAACTACCAATTCCTAGTAATTAAATTCCATAAATTTATTAATTCAATTTATAATTTACTAATTAACCAATTTAGTAATTCAAGCCCATAATAGTAATTCAAATTTATAATTCCTTTAATTCAAATTCCATAATTTACCATTACCAATTAGTAACCAAATTTACAATTTTACTACTAAATTTATAATTTTCCTTTTACCAACTTCCTATAAATTTACTAACGAATTTGTAGTAATCAATTTCCATAATTTTCTAATTCAACCTATATAATTTACTAATTCAATTTATAATTTCTTTAATTCAACCTAGTAATTAAATTTATAATTTACTAATTAAACTAGTAAATTCAATAATTCATTAACCACTAATTTAGTAATTCAAATTTCCATAAATTAGTAATTCAACCTATAAATTTCTTAACCAACCTAGTAAATTTCCATATAAATTTACTAACCAAATTTAGTAAATTCACCCATAAATTTACTAATTAAATTTATGACTCAAGCTAAATTTATAATTTACTAATTAAATTTAGTAACCAGCCTATAAATTTAGTAATTAAATTTTATAATTCCTTTAACCAATTTATAATTTACTAAATTAACTTAGTAACCAATTTATAATTTACTAATTCAAACTAGTAATTAAATTTATAATTCACTAATTCAAATTTAGTAATTAACTCCATAAATTTAGTAACTAAATCTCCATAAATCTAGTAATTAAATTCCATAAATTTACTAACCAAATTTATGTAATTCAAATTTATAAATTTACTAATTCAAATTTAGTAATTTATTAACTAAATTTAGTAATGACCTAACCTATAATTTACTAATTCAACCTAGTAAATTTATAACCTAGTAAATTAACCCATAACCTTTTACCAACCCATAATTTACTAAATTGAATTTACAATTTACTAAAATTCACCTATGACTACACCAATTATACAATTTACTAATTACACCAAATTTAGTGTAAAGTTTATAATTTAGTAATTCAAATTTATAATTTTTTAATTTATCACTTACTAATTCACCAATTAGTAATTCAAATTTATAAATTTACTAACCAAATTTATACCAAATTTATAAATTTACTAATTTAACGAATTCTAGTATCAATTTATAATTTTCTAATTAAATTTATACCTAGTAATTAAATTTATAATTTCTTTAATTAAATTTAGTAATTACAATTTATACCTAGTAATTCAAATTTATAATTCTTTAATTGGAATTTAGTAATTAAATTTATAATTTACTAATTAATTTATAAATTTACTAATTAAATTTATGACTAATTCAATTTATAATTTTCAATTAAATTTATAATTCCTAATAAATTTATAATTTACTAACCAACCCAGTAACCAACCCATAACCCACTAACCAACCCAGTAACCAACCCATAACCCACTAACCAACCCAGTAACCAACCCATAACCCACTAACCAACCCATAACCCCCTAACCAACCCATAACCCACTAACCAACCCAGTAACCAACCCATAACCCACTAACCAACCCATAACCCACTAACCAACCCATAACCCACTAACCAACCCATAACATAGCCATAATCAACCCATAACCCGTAGATTACCACGGCTACTGACCTGACCTGAACAGACACTTTTCAAACCGGCCAATCGAACAGCGAGGGGCTGTTTAAACCGGCCAATCGAACAGCGAGGGGCTGTTTAACCTGGCCAATCAGACGCAGACTGTGATTAAATGTTTCTGTGTTTTTCAGGAGGTGTTTTGGACCAGATACAAGGGTAAGTATAATGATGTTTTGTACATTTATGCCCCGGGGGCCTCCACCAGGCACCAGCCCCTACATGTACAGTACACACAAGTAGCACATGTGTAGTACATGTGTAGTACTTGTGTAGTACTTGTGTAGTACTTGTGTAGTACTTGTGTAGTACTTGTGTAGTACATGTGTAGTACTTGTGTAGTACATGTGTAGTACTTGTGTAGTACTTGTGTAGTACATGTGTAGTACATGTGCAGTACATGTGCAGTACATGTGCAGTACATGTGCAGTACTTGTGCAGTACTTGTGCAGTACTTGTGCAGTACATGTGCAGTACTTGTGTAGTACATGTGAAGTACATGTGAAGTACTTGTGTAGTACTTGTGTAGTACATGTGTAGTACTTGTGTAGTACTTGTGTAGTACATGTGTAGTACATGTGTAGTACTTGTGTAGTACATGTGTAGTACATGTGTAGTACATGTGTAGTACTTGTGTAGTACTTGTGTAGTACTTGTGTAGTACATGTGTAGTACATGTGTAGTACATGTGTAGTACATGTGTAGTACTTGTGTAGTACATGTGTAGTACTTGTGTAGTACATGTGAAGTACTTGTGTAGTACTTGTGTAGTACTTATGTAGTACTTGTGTAGTATTTATGTAGTATTTATGTAGTATTTATGTAGTACTTGTGTAGTACTTGTGTAGTACATGTGTAGTACATGTGTAGTACATGTGTAGTACTTGTGTAGTACATGTGTAGTACTTGTGTAGTACTTGTGTAGTACTTGTGTAGTACATGTGTAGTACATGTGTAGTACTTGTGTAGTACTTGTGTAGTACTTGTGTAGTACTTATGTAGTACTTGTGTTCTGTGTTTGTGTTTGAGCCGGGGACCCCTGTGACTCCGCCCCCTGTCAGAACGGAGCCACGTGCACGAGCCTCGTGACCAGCTTCACCTGTAAATGTGCACCTGGTTACCACGGACACCTGTGTGATAAAGGTACTGCACTAATGTACCGCAATACGCCTACTGCTACTGAAATACTGCAATAGTACTTCTGTAATACTACTACCACTACTACTGCTACTGCTACTACTACTACTACTGCAATACTGCAATACTACTAGTAGGGTAGAAGCAGTAGTAGTAGTAGTAGTAGTAGTAGTAGTAGTGAATGTGTGTGTGTGTGTGTGTGTGTATAGTGTGTGAGTGTGTGTGTGTATAGTGTGTGTGTATAGTGTGTGTGTATAGTTGTGTGCGTGTGTGTATAGTGTGCGTGTGTGTATAGTGTGTGTGTGTATAGTGTGTGTGTGTATAGTGTGTGTGTGTATAGTGTGTGTGTATAGTGTGTATGTGTATAGTGTGTGTGTATAGTGTGTGTGTGTATAGTGTGTGTGTGTGTGTATAGTGTGTGTGTGTGTGTAGTGTGTGTGTGTGTGTGTGTGTGTGTGTCAGTGTGTGTGTATATTGTGTGTGTGTGTGTGTCTGTGTGTGTGTACAGTGTGTGTGTGTGTCTCCTGTGTGTGTGTATAGTGTGTGTGTGTGTGTATAGTGTGTGTGTATATAGTGTGTGTATATAGTGTGTGTGTATAGTGTGTGTGTGTGTGTATACTGTGTGTGTGTGTATACTGTGTGTGTGTGTGTATAGTGTGTGTATAGTGTGTGTGTGTAGTGTGTGTGTATAGTGTGTGTAGTGTGTGTGTATAGTGTGTTGTGTGTGTGTAGTGTGTGTGTATAGTGTGTGTGTAGTGTGTATAGTGTGTGTATAGTGTGTGTGTATAGTGTGTATAGTGTGTGTGTGTGTATAGTGTGTGTGTGTGTGTATAGTGTGTGTGTATAGTGTGTGTGTGTATAGTGTGTGTGTATAGTGTGTGTGTAGTGTGTGTGTGTGTGTGTATAGTGTGTGTGTAGTGTGTGTGTGTGTGTATAGTGTGTGTGTGTGTGTGTGTATAGTGTGTGTGTAGTGTGTGTGTGTGTGTATAGTGTGTGTGTGTGTATAGTGTGTGTGTGTGTATAAAATGTGAAATGTCTGGGCCCCTACAGGGCGTAGTTAGGCCCGGGCCCCTACAGGGTGTAGTTAGGCCCGGGCCCCTACAGGGCGTAGTTAGGCCGGGCCCCTACAGGGCGTAGTTAGGCCCGGGCCCCTACAGGGCGTAGTTAGGCCCGGGCCCCTACAGGGCGTAGTTAGGCCGGGCCCCTACAGGGCGTAGTTAGGCCCGGGCCCCTACAGGGCGTAGTTAAGCCCGGGCCCCTACAGGGCGTAGTTAGGCCCGGGCCCCTACAGGGCGTAGTTAGGCCCGGGCCCCTACAGGGCGTAGTTAAGCCCGGGCCCCTACAGGGCGTAGTTAAGCCCGGGCCCCTACAGGGCGTAGTTAGGCCCGGGCCCCTACAGGGCCTAGGGCCTATTGCTTTCACAATGATGCATCTTTGTCAACTGTCTTGAGCTTCGTCTCCACTTCGTCCCTCGATCGCTCTGTGTTAGCTGTATCCTAGCAACCTGACGGTACGGGACCTGCATATTTGTTGTTGCTAACATGTCATCGTCAACATCAGTGTTGACAAAAGTAGTGTGAAGCACCTCCTGTCCCCAAACTCACTCCTGACATCAGGCTGTATCCAGGCCCCTGAAGGCAGGGGCCATATTTACAGCTGCTAAAATGAATGGAAAACAATGGGGGCCAATGGCCGACCCCGAGGAGATGGAGAATGACCCCACGGTGACCTGAATGACCCCACGGTGACGAGAATGACCCCACGGTGACGTGAATGACCCCACGGTGCCGTGAATGACCCCACGGTGCCGTGAATGACCCCACGGTGACCTGAATGACCCCACAGTGACGTGAATGACCCCACGGTGACGTGAATGACCCCACGGTGACCTGAATGACCCCACGGTGACCTGAATGACCCCACGGTGCCGTGAATGACCCCACGGTGACGTGGGGAAGCTCCAGAGCTTTCAAAAAATGTATAATATGCGTTTCCTATGTTAAAGGATATATTGTTTTTGCTATAAAAAAAATGTTTAAGTTTATTTATTTATTTATTTTATTTATTTTTTCTGCTCTGAACGCTAATTTGACCCCCTAAACACGCTCAAAAACTCACAAAATTATGCCCAAAATTCAGAAGTGCTGAAAAATTTGATAAATTATGTGTTGCATGTGTGGGTATAAAAAGTGGTGTGACAGCGCCACCTGCAAAAGTCTAAATACATTGTGCCACAGGGGTCAAAATCACCGAACATCAACTACAGCCTATGACCCCCTATGACCCACAGCACCTGACCCCCTATGACCCACAGCACCTGACCCCTTATGACCCACAGCACCTGACCCCCTATGACCCCCAGCACCTGACCCCTTATGACCCACAGCACCTGACCCCCTATGACCCACAGCACCTGACCCCCTATGACCCCCAGCACCTGACCCCCTATGACCCCCAGCACCTGACCCCTTATGACCCACAGCACCTGACCCCTTATGACCCACAGCACCTGACCCCCTATGACCCACAGCACCTGACCCCCTATGACCCCCAGCACCTGATCCCCTATGACCCACAGCACCTGACCCCCTATGACCCACAGCACCTGACCCCTATGACCTCCAGCACCTGACCTCTATGACCCCCAGCACCTGACCCCTTATGACCCACAGCACCTGACCCCCTATGACCCCCAGCACCTGACCCCGTATGACCCCCAGCACCTGACCCTTATGACCCACAGCACCTGACCCTTATGACCCACAGCACCTGACCCCCTATGACCTACAGCACCTGACCCCCTATGACCCCCAGCACCTGATCCCCTATGACCCACAGCACCTGACCCCCTATGACCCACAGCACCTGACCCACAGCACCTGACCCCCTATGACCCCCAGCACCTGACCCCTTATTACCCACAGCACCTGACCCCCTATGACACCCAGCACCTGACCCACAGCACCTGACCCCCTATGACCCACAGCACCTGACCCCCTATGACCTCCAGCACCTGACCCCCTATGACCCCCAGCACCTGGGACCCCTATGACCCACAGCACCTGACCCTCTATGACCCCCAGCACCTGACCCCCTATGACTCCCAGCACCTGACCCCCTATGACCCCCAGCACCTGACCCCCTATGACCCCTGTGAGGCCTGAGTGCCGCCAGATAAATTCTCATTCATGAAAAATATTTTACTTTCACAGAATATTCTCCAATTTGGCTCAATGACTCTTCATGTCATCCCGATCAAAAAAGTCAATGACAACCATATGGAATTTTTAACCATGTTGCCATGGTGATGCACGAATACTCCAATGTTATCCTACTGGGAAAATTTCTACAACTTTTTACATTTCAAAGTGATATAACGTCTCACTACTTTCATCGAAGAACGTGAAATTTGGCACAGTGATTCTTCAGGTCAGTCCGAACAAAAAAGTCTGGGGGACAAAGTTGTATTTTGCACGGTGTTGCCATGGCGATGTCCCAAAATGCCCATGTTAGTCAATGTTAACACATCAGCATCTCCAGTGTGTGTGGACAGCAGCACCCGGGGGAGCATCGGCGCCGCCCGGGGGAGCGTCAGCAGCACCCGGGGGAGCGTCGGCGCCGCCCGGGGGAGCGTCAGCAGCACCCGGGGGAGCGTCGGCGCCGCCCGGGGGAGCGTCGGCGCCGCCTGGGGGAGCGTCGGCGCCGCCCGGGGGAGCGTCAGCAGCACCCGGGGGAGTGTCGGCGCCGCCCGGGGGAGCGTCAGCAGCACCCGGGGGAGCGTCGGCGCCGCCCGGGGGAGCGTCAGCAGCACCCGGGGGAGCGTCGGCGCCGCCCGGGGGAGCGTCGGCGCCGCCCGGGGGAGCGTCGGCGCCGCCCGGGGGAGCGTCGGCGCCGCCCGGGGGAGCGTCTGTCTTCTGTCTTCTTCTCAAAATGTTCTTAATTTTTCTAAATTGTCTTACAATTCATTTCCCAATTTTCCATCCAATATTTTCCAAATTTAAAATTTCTTTTCTACCACATTTCAAAAATATTTATCTTAAATTCCTGAATCTTTGATGTCGTTTTCCCATCAGTGCGTTCGTCGCCGTCGTCGTCGACCTGCAGACACAGAAATGGCGGCTGTGAGCACTTCTGCGCAGACGCTACTGAGCGCGCTCAGATGTGCTCCTGCGCAGATGGCTACAGGCAGGAGAAGGACAACGCCAGCTGCACTCCCATTGGTCAGAAAACACTGCAATAAACAATACATACGATTAAGTATGATTTTTAGATTTCAACGATTGTAGGGGACTGTGTGTGTAGGGGACTGTGTGTGTAGGGGACTGTGTGTGTAGGGGACAGTGTGTGTAGGGGACTGTGTGTAGGGGACTGTGTGTGTAGGGGACTGTGTGTAGGGGACTGTGTGTGTAGGGGACAGTGTGTGTAGGGGACTGTGTGTGTAGGGGACTGTGTGTAGGGGACTGTGTGTAGGGGACAGTGTGTGTAGGGGACAGTGTGTGTAGGGGACAGTGTGTGTAGGGGACAGTGTGTGTAGGGGACTGTGTGTGTAGGGGACTGTGTGTAGGGGACTGTGTGTGTAGGGGACTGTGTGTGTAGG
Organism: Odontamblyopus rebecca; assembly: GCA_030686955.1. Classification (NCBI taxonomy): domain Eukaryota; kingdom Metazoa; phylum Chordata; class Actinopteri; order Gobiiformes; family Gobiidae; genus Odontamblyopus; species Odontamblyopus rebecca. Next base: position 41,657,769 of record CM060662.1, on the reverse strand, counting down.
GGACTGTGTGTAGGGGACTGTGTAGGGGACAGTGTGTGTAGGGGACAGTGTGTGTAGGGGACTGTGTGTGTAGGGGACTGTGTGTAGGGGACAGTCTGTGTAGGGGACAGTGTGTGTAGGGGACTGTGTGTAGGGGACAGTGTAGAGGATTGTGTGTGTAGTGGACAGTGTGTGTAGTGGACAGAGTGTGTAGGGGACAGTGTGTGTAGGGGACAGTGTGTGTAGAGGATTGTGTGTGTAGGGGACAGTGTGTGTAGGGGACAGTGTGTGTAGGGGACAGTGTGTGTAGGGGACAGTGTGTAGGGGACTGTGTGTGTAGGGGACTGTGTGTGTAGGGGACAGTGTGTGTAGGGGACTGTGTGTAGGGGACTGTGTAGGGGACAGTGTGTGTAGGGGACTGTGTGTGTAGGGGACTGTGTGTGTAGGGGACAGTGTGTGTAGGGGACTGTGTGTAGGGGACTGTGTGTAGGGGACAGTCTGTGTAGGGGACAGTGTGTGTAGGGGACTGTGTGTAGGGGACAGTGTAGAGGATTGTGTGTGTAGTGGACAGTGTGTGTAGTGGACAGAGTGTGTAGGGGACAGTGTGTGTAGAGGTGTGTAGGGGACAGTGTGTGTAGGGGACTGTGTGTGTAGGGGACTGTGTGTGTAGGGGACAGTGTGTAGGGGACAGTGTGTAGGGGACTGTGTGTGTAGGGGACTGTGTGTGTAGGGGACAGTGTGTGTAGGGGACAGTGTGTGTAGGGGACTGTGTGTGTAGGGGACTGTGTGTGTAGGGGACTGTGTGTGTAGGGGACTGTGTGTGTAGGGGACAGTGTGTGTAGGGGACAGTGTGTGTAGAGGACTGTGTGTGTAGGGGACAGTGTGTGTAGAGGACTGTGTGTGTAGGGGACAGTGTGTGTAGGGGACTGTGTGTGTAGGGGACAGTGTGTAGAGGATTGTGTGTGTAGTGGACAGTGTGTGTAGTGGACAGTGTGTGTAGGGGACAGTGTGTGTAGGGGACTGTGTGTAGGGGACTGTGTGCAGGGGACTGTGTGTGTAGGGGACAGTGTGTGTAGTGGACTGTGTGTAGAGGACAGTGTGTGTAGACAACAGTGTGTGTAGGGGACAGTGTGTGTAGAGGACAGTGTGTGTAGGGGACACGTGTCTCCTGTAGTGGACAGTGTGTGTCGTGTCTCCTCCAGTGCCGTTCCCGTGTGGACGTCTTCAGGTGTTTTTCGCTCCCAGAGTCGTAAACGGACAAGTGTGTCCCAAAGGACACTGCCCCTGGCAGGTAAATACTACTACTGCAACTGCTACTGCTACTGCTACTGCTACTGCTACTACTGCTACTACTGCTACTGCTACTGCTACTGCTACTACTGCTACTGCTACTGCTACTGCTACTGCTACTGCTGCTACTGCTACTGCTACTGCTACTGCTACTACTGCTACTGCTACTGCTACTGCTACTGCTACTACTACTGCTACTGCTACTACTGCTACTACTGCTACCGTCGCTACTACCACTGCCATTGCCACTGCTACTACTGCTACCACTGCCATTACCGCCACCGCTACTGCTACCACTACCACCGCTAATACCACCACTGCTACTGCTACCACCGCTACTACCACTGCCACTGCTACCACGACCACTGCCACTGCCACTACCACTACCGTTACCACCGTTACCACCACCACCACTACTACCGCTACCGCTACTACCAATACCACCACTGCTACCGCTACCACCACCACCACCACAATACCGCCACCGCCACCGCTACCGTTACCACTACCACTACCACTGCTACCACTGCCACTGCCACCGCCACCGCTACTGCCACCGCCACTACCAATACCACCACCGCTACCACCGCCACTGCCACCACTACCACCGCCACCGCTACCGCCACCACCACTACCACCACCGCCACCGCCGCCACCGCCACCACCACTACCACTACCACCACCGCCACCGCTACCACCACCACCGCCACTACCACCGCCACCACCACCACCACCACCACCACCACCGCCACCACCACCACCACCACCACCACCACCGCCATATCATATTACACAATACATTACCGCCATTACTTAATACCGCCACCACTTATTACTATTGCTACTATTATTGTTAATACACGTTATATATTAATACTACTAATATTGTTATTACTATTATTACAGTATTATTGTTATTATTATTGTTATTGTTATTGTTATTAATATTACATATTATTATTACTATATTATTACGTTATTATTATCATATTATTGTTATTGTTATTGTTATTATTGTTATATTACTATTACTATTATTATTACTATTATTTTGTTATTGTTATTGTTATTATTATTAATACTTATTGTTATTGTTATTATTATTGTTATTATTATTATTGTTACTATTATTATTACATCACATTGTTATTGTTATTACTATTAATATTATTGCTATTGTTACTATTATTACTACTACTATTGTTACTATTACATTACTACATATTATTACCATTACTGTTACTAATATCACTACTACTACTACATTGTTACTACTATTACTTACGTTATTATTATCATATTACTACTACTATTACTACTACTGTTACTATTACTACTACTACTACTATTACTTACTATTACTGCTATTACTACTACTACTACTATTACTGTTACTACTACTACATTGTTATTACTAATACTACTACTACTGCTACTACTAATACCACTACTACCACTATACTACTACTACTGCTACTAATACTAATACTACCACTACCACAATACTACTACTACCGTTACATATTAATATTACCAGCTTACTTAATAGCATATTATTATTACTATTATTATTATTATTGCAGCATACATTAATATTATTATTGCGTTATTATTATTATTATTATTATTATTATTAATATTATTATTATTATTATTATTATTGTATTATTATTATTATTGTTATTATTATTATTATTATTGTTATTATTATTATTATTATTGTTATATTATTAATATTGTTATTATTATTATTATTATTACTATTATTGTTATTATTATTATTATTATTGTTATTACTATTATATTACTATTATTATTATTATTACTATTACTATTATTATTACTATTATTAATATTATTATTGTTATTATTACTATTATTACTATTATTATTGTTATTGTTATTACTATTAATATTATTGTTACTACTATTACTATTATTAATTACTACTATCATTTACTACTACTACTACTGCTACTACTACTTACTATTACTATTATTACCATTTAATATGTTATTATTAATACATCATTATTAATACATTAATATTACATTGCTATTACTATTACTACTAATACTATTACTAATTAATTAACTACTGCTACTACTAACACTACCACCATACTAACATCACACACTAATACTACTACTGCTACTAATACTACTGGGCTACCGTTACTACTACTACTGCCACTACTACTACTACTGTTACTGCTAATACTACTAATACTACTAATACTACTACTACTACTTACCACTACTACTGCTACCACTGCTACTGCCACTACTACTACTACTAATACCCACCGCTACCACCACTACCGCTACCACCACCACCGCCACCGCCATTGCCACCGGCACCACCACCACCGCCACCACCGCCACCGCCACCACCTCCACCTCCACCTCCACCACCACCACCACCACCACCACCTGCACCTACACCACCACCACCACCACCACCTCCAGCTCCACCACCTGCACCACCTGCACCGCCACCACCACCACCACCACCACCACCGCCACCACCACCACCGCCACCACCGCCACCACCGCCACTGCTACTACCACTACTACTACTACCACTGCTACCACTGCTACCGCTACTGCCACTACCACTAATACCACTACCGCCACCGCTACCGCTACCACCGCCACTACTACCAATACTAATACTACCACCGCTACTGCCACCACTGCTACCACTACCAATACCACCAATACCAATACCACTACCACTACTGCCACTGCTACCACTACCACCGCCACCACCACCGCCACTGCCACCACCACTACTACTACCACTACCACTACCACTACCACCGCCACCACCACCACCGCCACTAATACCACTAATACCGCTACCACTACCACCGCTACCACCACCAATACCGCCACCACCACCACTACCAATACCACCGCCACCACCACTCTACCACCGCCACTACCACCACCACCACCACTGCCACTACCACCACTACCAATACCACTACCACTACCACCACCGCCACCTACCACCGCCACCACCACCACCGCCACCACCACTAACACCACCACCACCGCCACCACCGCCACCACCACCACCGCTACTACCACCACCGCCACCACCACCGCCACCACCGCCACCACCACCAATAACACCACCACCACCGCCACCACCACCGCCACCACCACCACCGCCACCACCACCAATCACCACCACCACCGCCACCACCACCACCACCACACCACTACTATTGTTATTATTAATATTGGCAATATTATTATATTATTGTTATTATTATTATTATTACTATTACTGTTATTATTACTGTTATTAATATTGGCATATTATTATTACTATTACTATTGTTATTATTATTGTTATTATTATTAATTATTACTGTTATTACTATTAATATTAATATTATTACTATTATTATTATTGCTATTAATATTATTAATATTATTACTATTGTTATTATTATTGTTATTATTATTATTGTTACTAGCATAATATTATTATTATTATTATTATTATTATTATTATTATTATTATTATTATTAATATTATTGTTATTATTATTGTTATTACTATTATTGCTATTATTATTATTGTTATTATTATTATTGTTATTATTATTATTATTATTATTGTTATTATTATTAATATTATTATTATTGTTATTAATATTGTTATTATTGTTATTATTACTGTTACTACTATTATTAATACTATTATTGCTAATATCATTGTTATTATTATTGTTATTATTATTACTATTGTTATTATTACTGTTATTACTATTATTATTGTTATTATTATTATTATTATTGTTATTATTATTATTGTTATTATTATTATTGTTATTATTACTATAATACTACTACTACTACTACTACTAATACTACTACTACTACTACTGCTACTACTGTGGTCTTACCCTCTCTCCCTGTCTCCCTGTCGCTCCTGACGCTCCTGTCGCTCCTGTCGCTCCTGACGCTCCTGTCGCTCCTTTCTCCCCGTCGCTCCTGTCGCTCCTGTCTCCCCGTCGCTCCTGTCGCTCCTGTCTCCCCATTGCTCCTGTCTCCCCGTCGCTCCTGTCGCTCCTGTCGCTCCTGTCGCTCCTGTCGCTCCTGTCGCTCCTGTCGCTCCTGTCGCTCCTGTCGCTCCTGTCTCCCCGTCGCTCCTGTCTCCCCGTCGCTCCTGTCGCTCCTGTCGCTCCTGTCGCTCCTGTCTCCCCGTCGCTCCTGACGCTCCTGTCGCTCCTGTCGCTCCTGTCGGCAGGCGCTCCTGACAGAGAATCACGTGTTCTCCTGTGGGGCTGTGGTTCTGAGTCCTCGCTGGATCCTGACGGCGGCGCATTGTGTCCAACCCAAACCAAACAGCGTGTTCCACATCACCGTCGGTGAGTCCCGGGTTAGTCCTGGGTTAGACCTGGTTTAGACCTGGTTTAGACCTGGTTTAGTCCTGGTTTAGTCCTGGTTCTGGTCTCTCAGGGGAACACGATCGTTCGGTGCCGGAGAACACGGAGCAGAAGCGTCGTGTGATCAAAGTTCTGGTTCACCCGGATTATAACCAGACTTCCTCGGACTCGGACTTGGCTCTGCTCAAACTGGTCCGAGACGTGAAGCTGGGCCAGTACGTGATCCCGGCCTGCCTCCCCGGACCCAAAGAGCCCGGTCCAGTTCCCAGTCCGGTCCCCAGTCCAGTCCCTGGTCCGGTCTCTGGTCCGGTCCCTGGTCCGGTCCCTGGTCCGGTCCCTGGTCCGGTCTCTGGTCCGGTCCCTGGTCCGGTCTCTGGTCCGGTCTCTGGTCTGGTCTCTGGTCTGGTCTCTGGTCCAGTCCCTGGTCCGGTCTCTGGTTCGGTCTCAGGTCTGGCCCGGACTCTGGCCTCGGTCCGGGTCTCCACGGTGTCGGGTTGGGGGCGAGTGGTGCAGCACGGACAAGCAGCAAACGTACTACAACGAGTCAACGTGAGTACTTTTACTGAAGTAGTAGTAGTACTCGTAGTACTCGTAGTACTCGTAGTACTCGTAGTACTCATCTAAATCATGGTGTTCTGCAGGTTCCTCGTGTTCGCACTCTGGACTGTCGAGCTCACACGGGTTTGAACATCTCCAGGAACATGTTGTGCTTCGGGCTTCGCTCTGGGGGCCAGGACTCCTGTGAAGGTGACTCGGGGGGGCCCCTGGTCACGCGCTTCAGAAAGACCTGGTTCCTGACCGGGATCGTGTCCTGGGGCCGGGGCTGCGCCGCCAGGGGCCAGTACGGCGTCTACGCCCGCGTCGCCAACTACCTGCCCTGGATCTACAGCACCATGGACAGCGACTAGAGGCTCGGCTGCAGCGGCTCCAGACCAGGAAATATTCTTTAAATAATGTCGGTTATAACATGTTCTTTTGTTCTGGAGTTTGTTGGCACAAATATTTACAGTGCGATTTTGTGGTTTGGTTTCTCCACCTCTGCTAAATTATTTTAATATCTGATGGGACGAGAACCTCAGAGCGAAGAATGAAACACTGATTTTACTTCACATCTTATCAAATATTCCTCTGATGCCTTCGGGCCGTGGGAGACAAATAATTTGTTAGAACATTTCTGGTTAAACCAATGTTTTTTTTTATTCTCCCGATGATGAACCTGATTCTGCAGGTGAATTTTCCTCTTTTCCACATGGAGCTGTTCAAACAGCACCTTATAAAAGTTCACATGAAAATCACTGTATAAAAACACAACAGTGAATAAAACATATTCACAAATAAAAGGGGCGATTTCAAAGCTGAAATTTAAAAGAATAAAAATTATTCAAAAAGGACATAAACAAAACCTTTTCTCTGAGGCCAAAGAGCGAAAACCTAAAAAAACATTTGTCTAGTTCAGACACATTCTGTTTGGACAAAATAAACTTTGAAAAAAATTACATCCTCTGTAGGAGCTTTGTGTTTATTTTGTTTATTCTAAATGTAGTTTATTATTTTTGTTTGTTAATTAGTTTATTAATTAAGTTTGGTTCATTTGTATAATATAGTTTTTGCTTTGTTAATGTTTATGTCTCGTTTATTCACCTTCAGCACCTTTTCTGTCCGGGGTTAAACTCTGGGGCCCCTGGGGTATAAAGAGGGTGGGGCAGTAGAGCAGGGGCCCCTGGGGTATAAAGACGGTGGGGCAGTAGAGCAGGGGCCCCTGGGGTATAAAGAGGGTGGGGCAGTAGAGCAGGGGCCCCTGGGGTATAAAGACGGTGGGGCAGTAGAGCAGGGGCCCCTGGGGTATAAAGAGGGTGGGGCAGTAGAGCAGGGGCCCCTGGGGTATAAAGAGGTCATTGGTTTTGTTTCCTTAGCGGCGAAAACCTCATGGAGCCAAAAGTGAGAATCTGAGTCATGTTCAGTTCAGTTTGATCATCGCTTTTGTTTATGTTTCTTTGAAAATAGTCACTACATCCTCAGAGCGTCTAAAGTAATAATATTAATAATAAAAATAGCCACAAGCAGCGATGATCGGCCCTCGCTCGTGCCTCTGCTCCGCCCCGGCCACGCTGCCTCTGCACCTGCCCCACAAACACACCTTACCCCCTACGCCCTAACTCCTAAATAAACCCTAACTCCTTACGCTAACCCCTGACCCTAATCTAACCCCAGCCCTAATCCTAACACTAGACTTAACCGTACCCCTAACCCGAACTTTAATCCTCACCCTAACATAATATTAACCCTAACCCCAACCTCTAGCACTTAACCCCACCCTAACTCTAATCCTAACACCACCTTAACCTTAAACCATTTTTCTCAATTTTTGTATGTGTTGTTTTTTTTTTTTTTTTAAACCCAAAATGGCGGGCATGCAGTTTGGGAGGGGGCGTGGTCACAATATACTTTTTTGTTCCTATTCCCATGATGCATCTGTGTACCAAATTTGGTTTGGCTTCGTCAAAGTTTTTCTCAGGACGTCACATTGGCAATGGCAGACATTTGGCCTGTTGCTATGGCAACACGATGAGAAATGGCCTGGGGGCGTCATTGACTTTTTTCATCAAGATCCTGTCACGAATGTGTGCACCAAATTTTACATGTCTATGACAAAGTAAAATTTTATTTTAAAACGAACCCGAAATTTGAGTTGTTGTCACGGCAACACCGTTTGATCTTTTAAAAAGCTTTTAACAACTTTTAATGTCCCACTCGTCGAGATGACACAGAATGATTCTGGTGAGGCTGCGTCAAAAACCCTAGGACGAGTTCGTTAAAGTTCGATGACATGAAAATGCACTTTCAGCGCCATATCGCCCGATCATTCCAATATGGCGGACTTCCTGTTGGTTGCCTAGCAACCACTTTATTTATTAATTTTTTTGTTTGGAATGACAAGACCCATCCACCACCCGAATTTCATTTGTCTACAACAAAGTTCATTTTATAGCCATAGGTGCAATGTATTTTGATTTTGCAGGGGGCGCTGTCGCGCCACTTTTTTGAGGTTTTGGATGTGGAGTATTTGTAAATTCCTACTTTGGCGTTCTTGAATTTTGTGCAAAATTTCATGAGTTTTTGTCGGTGGTAAGTTACCGAACTGTGAAAAAGTGGTTAGAAAAATAAGAAGAAGAAGAAAAAACCAGAACAATAACAATATATACGCCAGGAATGGGGCACATACACATATGGGGCACATGCACATATGGGGCACATACACATATGGGGCACATATACATATGGGGCACATATACATATGGGGCACATACACATATGGGGCACATATACATATGGGGCACATATACATATGGGGCACATACACATATGGGGCACATATACATATGGGGCACATACACATATGGGGCACATATACATATGGGGCACATATACATATGGGGCACATACACATATGGGGCACATATACATATGGGGACATATACATATGGGGCACATATACATATGGGGCACATATACATATGGGGCACATACACATATGGACCACATATACATATGGGGCACATATACATATGGGGACATATACATATGGGGCACATACACATATACATATGGGGCACATACACATATGGGGCACATATACATATGGGGCACATACACATACATATGGGGACATACACATATGGGGCACATATACATATGGGGACATATACATATGGGGACATACACATATGGGGCACATATACATATGGGGCACATACACATGGGGACATATACATATGGGGACATACATATGGGGCACATACACATATGGGGCACATATACATATGGGGCACATACACATATGGGGCACATACACATATGGGGCACATACACATATGGGGCACATATACATATGGGGACATATACATATGGGGACATACACATATGGGGCACATATACATATGGGGCACATACACATGGGGACATATACATATGGGGACATATACATATGGGGCACATACACATATGGGGCACATATACATATGGGGCACATACACATATGGGGCACATACACATATGGGGACATATACATATGGGGCACATACACATATGGGGCACATATACATATGGGGCACATATACATATGGGGCACATACACATATGGGGCACATGTACATATGGGGCACATGTATATATGGACCACATATACATATGGGGACATATACATATGGGGACATATACATATGGGGCACATATACATATGGGGACATATACATATGGGGACATATACATATAGGGACATATACATATGGGGCACATATACATATGGGGCACATATACATATAGGGACATACACATATGGGGCACATATACATATGGGGCACATACACATATGGGGCACATATACATATGGGGCACATACACATATGGGGCACATACACATATGGGGCACATATACATATGGGGCACATACACATATGGGGCACATATACATATGGGGCACATACACATATGGGGCACATACACATATGGGGCACATATACATATGGGGCACATACACATATGGGGCACATATACATATGGGGACATATACATATGGGGACATATACATATGGGGCACATATACATATGGGGCACATACACATATGGGGACATATACATATGGGGACATACACATATGGGGCACATATACATATGGGGCACATACACATATGGGGCACATATACATATGGGGCACATACACATATGGGGCACATATACATATGGGGCACATACACATATGGGGACATATACATATGGGGACATATACATACACATACACATTGTTGATGCGGCCGTTCGTAGCTGTGGCCGTAAGGTCTGCGGTGCCTGTCACGGCGGCAATCCCCGAACCCGGTGGTGGACACCGGAAGTAAGGGATGCCGTCAAGCTGAAGAAGGAGTCCTACCGGGCCTTACTGGCCCGGTGGACTCCTGGGGCAGCTGATGGGTACCGTCGGGCCAAGCGTGCTGCAGCCTGGGTGGTTGCAGACGCAAAAACTCGCGTCTGGGAGGAGTTCGGGGAGGCCATGGAGGAGGACTATCGGACGGCCCCAAGGAAATTCTGGCAAACCGTCCAGCGCCTCAGGAGGGGGAAGCGGTCCTTCACCAACACTGTTTACAGTGCGGGGGGAGAGCTGCTGACCTCGACTGGGGATGTTGTCGGGCGGTGGAAGGAATACTTTGGGGATCTCCTCAATCCCACCGTCACGTCCTCCGAAGAGGAGGCCGAGGCTGGGGACCCAGAGGCGGACTCATCCATCACCCTGGCCGAAGTCACTGAGGTGGTCAGAAAGCTCCTCGGTGGCAAGGCTCCGGGGGTGGATGAGATCCGTCCTGAGTACCTTAAGTCTCTGGGTGTTGTGGGGCTGTCTTGGCTGACACGTCTCTACAACATCGCGTGGCGGTCGGGAACAGTACCTCTGGACTGGCAGACCGGGGTGGTGGTCCCTCTGTATAAGAAGGGGGACCGGAGGGTGTGTTCCAACTACAGGGGAATCACACTCCTCAGCCTCCCCGGTAAAGTCTATGCCAGGGTGCTGGAGAGGAGAGTCCGGCCGATAGTCGAACCTCGGATCCAAGAGGAGCAGTGTGGTTTTCGGCCTGGTCGTGGAACACTGGACCAGCTCTACACCCTCCATCGGGTGCTCGAGGGTTCATGGGAGTTTGCCCAACCAGTCCACATGTGTTTTGTGGACCTGGAGAAGGCATTCGACCGTGTCCCTCGTGGTGCCCTGTGGGGGGTGCTCCGGGAGTATGGGGTCCGGGGCACTTTGCTAAGGGCTGTCCGGTCCCTGTATGACCGGAGCAGGAGCTGTGTTCGCATTGCCGGCAGTAAGTCAGACCTGTTCCCGGTGCATGTTGGACTCCAGGGCTGCCCTTTGTCACCGGTTCTGTTCATTGTATTTATGGACAGAATTTCTAGGCGCAGTCAGGGGCCGGAGGGGGTCCAGTTCGGGGACCACAGGATCTCATCGCTGCTTTTTGCGGATGATGATGTCCTGTTGGCTCCATCGAACCAGGACCTGCAGCACTGGGGCGGTTTGCAGCCGAGTGTAAAGCGGCTGGGGTGAGAATCAGCTGTTCCAAATCCGAGGCCATGGTTCTCGACCGGAAAAAGGTGGATTGCCCTCTCCGGGTGGGTGGGGAGTCTCTGCCTCAGGTGGAGGAGTTCAAGTATCTCGGGGTCTTGTTCACGAGTGAGGGGAGGATGGAGTGTGAGATTGACAGGCGGATCGGTGCGGCGTCGGCAGTGATGCGGTCGCTGTATCGGACCGTTGTGGTGAAGAGGAGCTGAGCCCAAAGGCGAAGCTCTCGATTTACCTCAATCTACGTTCCTACCCTCACCTATGGTCATGAGCTTTGGGGAATGACCGAAAGAACGAGATCGCGGATACAAGCAGCTGAAATGAGTTTCCTCCGCAGAGTGGCCGGGCGCTCCCTTAGAGATAGGGTGAGGAGCTCGGTCACATGGGAGGAGCTCGGAGTAGAGTCGCTGCTCCTCCACGTCGAGAGGAGCCAGCTGAGGTGGCTCGGGCATCTGGTCCGGATGCCTCCTGGACGCCTCCCTCGGGAGGTGTTCCGGGCATGTCCCACCGGTAGGAGGCCCCGGGGAAGACCCAGGACACGCTGGAGGGACTATGTCTCTCAGCTGGCCTGGGAACGCCTCGGGGTCCGTCCGGAGGAGCTGGAGGAAGTGGCTGGGGAGAAGGAAGCTTGGGAGCCCCTGCTTAGACTGCTGCCCCCGCGACCCGGGCCCGGATAAGCGGAAGAAGATGGATGGATGGACATATACATATGGGGACATATACATATGGGGACATATACATATGGGGCACATACACATATGGGGCACATACACATATGGGGCACATACACATATGGGGACATATACATATGGGGCACATACACATATGGGGACATATACATATGGGGCACATACACATATGGGGCACATATACATATGGGGACATATACATATGGGGCACATACACATATGGGGCACATATACATATGGGGACATATACATATGGGGCACATACACATATGGGGACATATACATATAGGGACATATACATATGGGGCACATACACATATGGGGCACATATACATATGGGGACATACACATATGGGGACATATACATATGGGGCACATACACATATGGGGCACATATACATATGGGGCACATACACATATGGGGACATATACATATGGGGCACATACACATATGGGGCACATACACATATGGGGCACATACACATATGGGGCACATATACATATGGGGACATATACATATGGGGCACATACACATATGGGGCACATATACATATGGGGCACATACACATATGGGGCACATACACATATGGGGCACATATACATATGGGGCACATACACATATGGGGCACATACACATATGGGGCACATATACATATGGGGCACATACACATATGGGGCACATACACATATGGGGCACATACACATATGGGGCACATATACATATGGGGCACATATACATATGGGGCACATACACATATGGGGCACATATACATATGGGGCACATATACATATGGGGCACATATACATATGGGGCACATATACATATGGGGCACATACACATATGGGGCACATATACATATGGGGCACATATACATATGGGGCACATATACATGACGAGCACTTTCTCACATACCCAGTGCACGTTTTTTGCGTTTACCTGAGTTAACGATTACAGTTATGCCGCTGTCGCAGTAATGGGCAGTGCCAGTCTGTACTACTGATGCCCTGAGTGTCACTGATGAGTGGCACTGAGTGTTTGATAAGGGGACAAGGCTTTGCTCCAATCTGCACCATCGGCCCCTCCGACCACCACCATCACTCACACACCGCTTTCATACTCGGCAGTGTGGGTGAAGTGTTCTGCCTAAGGACACAACGACGTTTTTGCCACTGGTGCCCCCCTGTGGCACCTGGAATTCCCAGTGTCTCCATCCGAGTACTGACCAGAACCTGCTGAGCTTCTGAGATCTGAGGGATCAGGCTGTGACAAACCGGTGTGGCAAAGTTCACTTTGTGAGACTCAGCGTCTCTGAGACCCAACGAGCTCCAACCACCGGGATTAGTTTGAAGAAGAAGAAACGTTTACATGATCCATGAAGAAATTCATTCGGCTTTAAAATCAGAATAAACCCACTGACTTCAGGATTAAGTTTAATTCAAGAATAATTTTCATTAGAATTAAGAGTTTACATGGACTTTTTAAAGAGGAATTCAGTTTTATTCAGAAATAAATTATTTTTATTCAGATTTAAATTATTTTATTATTATTTATTTTATGGAAACGTGATGATTCATGTGTTTTGGTCAATTCAATTCAATTTATTTTTGTAGCGCCCAAAATCACAGCAGTTTCCTCTAAGGTCGTTCCAAGATATGGATGAGTAAAACATACACACAGACATATCAGAACAGGAATAAACAACATTCATGTAAAGCAGCAAATGAAACATGGTCCAGTCATCCCCTGTCCTTAGACCCTCCTTCTCAGCAAGGAAAAACTCCAAAAAACCCAGAGTCCTGGGAAAAAGAAGAAACCTCGGGGAGAACTACAGTGAAGGAGAGATCCACTCCCATGGACAGACAGGCTATAGATGTCCAGGCCCGTGGGCCAGTTCGGTATGGCCACATCTACCCAGGAGGGGGAAGGAGTCGGCGAGGAGCCAGGCGAGGAGGAGGTAAGGTAAGGTAAGGTTTATTTATATAGCGCTTTACACAGACACATGTCCCCAAAGTGCTTTACACAGCATTTTACAGAGCATTCTTCATTCACTCCATACCCGGCGGTGGTAAGCTACTGTAGCTATAGCCACAGTTGCCCTGGGGCAGACTGACGGAGGCGCGGCTGCCAAGCCAAGCGGCGCCAACGGTCCCTCCGACCACCACCAACACTCACTCACACAACTTTCACATCTACAGTGCATGTTTTGGGTTGATGGGGGAAACCGGAGTGCCCGGAGGAAACCCATCCAGACACGGGGAGAACATGCAAACTCCACACAGAAAGGCCCGGGTGATCCGGGGATCGAACCCGCAACCTTCTTGCTGTGAGGCCTGAGTGTTGCCACTCAGCCACCGTGCCGCCGGAACAGTTGGGGGCTCGTCATCTGGAGGTAGATTAAATGGGAATGTCTGCGAGTGTGCGTGTGTGTGCGCTCCGGTCTTTCTGTGTGTTTGTTCTGCCCTTTTCTCTGGCCTGCACACTAAGTTAAATATCACTTTCCCAGATTGGTTAGGGGGGTGTTCAGCTTGGCTGTATACAGTCATTCCTTCGGACACCCGTTTTTTGTTTTAGTTTGTTATTTTCGGGGTGAATCCTGGGTGGAGTGAATTCTCTGGCGGGGGTAGGCGCAACAGGGCTTTGGCCGCTGTGCTTTGCCTTTAAAGTCGCCTCGAGCCCGACAAGCCCCAGAAGACAGACAGGCTAATTCTCTGGTTAGGTAGGGATCTGGAATAGTGTGTGTGCTGTGTGCATTTGCGGCTGGATATGTGTTTTTTGTTTCGATGATTGTGGGAGTTTGATTGTGGGAGCATAAGTGTGTGTGGGAGTGCGCGTCTGCGAGCGAGTTGTTCAAGAGCGCGCCGCGCCTCAATTGCGCACAGGTGGGAAGCATCAGCTGACATAAAAGGCGAGAGCCACCGTCATTCTGGGGCCAACGGGTCATCGTGCTGCAGCTACCTTTCGTTTTCCTTTGTCCTTGGATTTTTCTGCAGTAGTTCCATTATTTTGTTATTTAAAAATATAAGATCAGTTTTGACTTTTTCCAAGACACCTCCATTCTCCTGTTTTTTCTACATACCCGGTAAAACCATCATTTACTTGTTACTGTGCCAGTACCCCTAGCCATCCCTGGCTCGTAACAGGAGCCGGGCGAGGAGGAGGAGGAGGAGAGGAAGAGGAGATGGGTCCAGCTGCCATCAGGCGTCTGAAAGAGTTCCACTCCACAGGGGCAGTGGGACAGGGGACAACATGTGAATAGCAATGAACAAACTACAGATGAGAACATAGTGAGTGATGCTGATGAGAAAATAGGAGGAAACAGAGGACAGTGCTCAGGTTGCCACACTTCCCCCAGCTTGTTATCTCCTGCAGCAGCTTATCTTAGTGACATCAACTAAGTAACCTGGTCATAAGCTATTCCGAAGAGGAAGGTTTTAAGCCTGGTCTTAAATAAAGAGACTGTGGAGCCTGTTTAACACCAACAGGGAGTTGATTCCATAACACAGGAGCTTGGTAACTGAAGGCTCTCCCCCCCACTGTACTTTTAGACACTCTAGGAACCACTAATAATCCTGCATTCTGAGAGCGAAGTGCTCTATTTGGCTGATAGGGGACAATGGCATCCTGAAGATATGATGGGGCCATATTGTTTAAGGCTTTGTATGTCAGGAGGAGAACTTTGAATTTAATTCTAAACTCGACAGGAAGCCAGTGAAGTGATTTTAACACAGGACTGATGTGATCACGTCTTTTAGTTCCTGTTAGGACTCTGGCCGCTGCATTTTGGACCAACTGGAAGCTTCTTAAAGTACCTTTAGTGCAGACGGTGAGCAGAGAATTACAGTAATCTAGTCTGGATGTAACAAATGCATGGATAAGTTTTTCAGCATCATTTTTAGGCAAAATATTTCTGATTTTAGTTATGTTTCGCAGGTGAAAATATGCAGTTTTACAAGCTTGGTTTATATGAGCTGTGAATGAGAGATTTTGGTCAAATACGACTCCAAGGTTTTTTACAGTAGAGCTAGAGGCTATACTCACATTGTCAAGTGAGATTATCTGGTCTGACAGAGAATCTCTCTGACCTTTAGGACCGACAACAATGACCTCTGTTTTTCAGGGTTTAAGAGCAGGTAATTCAGGGTCATCCAGGTTTTGATGTCCTTCACACAGGCACTGAGCTTATCCATTTGATCTGATTAGGTTTCATTGATAAGTACAGCTGAGTGTCATCAGCATAGCAGTGGAAATTAATGCCATGTTTTCTGATAATGTTACCTAATGGCAACATATACAGAGTAAACAGGATTGGACCAAGCACAGATCCTTGTGGAACACCACAAGCTACTTTAGAGCAGGGAGAGGTGCACTGGTTTACACTAACAAACTGGTACCTATCTGATAGAGAGGATTTAAACCATTTGAGGGCGGTTCCTCTGACACCTATGTCACATTCTGACCTCTGCAGTAGAATGTTGTGATCAATGGTGTCAAACGCTGCACTGAGGTCCAGTAGGACCAGGACTGAAGCCAGCCCGTTATCAGCAGCTAGTAGCAAATCATTTGTCACTTTAAGCAGAGCAGTTTCTGTGCTGTGGTGAGCTCTGAAACCAGACTGACATTTTTCATATAAATTATTGCCCTGCAGATGGTGACAAAGCTGTTTCACCACAACTCGTTCCAGAATCTTTGAGAGAAATGGAAGATTCGAGATAGGTCTGTAGTTGGCTAGTTCATCAGGATTTAAGCTAGGTTTTTTCAAAAGCGGTTTAATTACAGCATATTTAAAGGACTGAGGAACAAAGCCATTTTCTAATGACATATTTATTATGTTATGGATGGAACCTATTATTAGGTGGAGCTTCTTTGAGGAGTTTGACTGGAATAGGGTCGAGCAAACAAGTTGATGGTTTGGACGACATGATGACTGAGGTAATCTCCGCCTCATCGACAGGAGTAAATTTGTCTAATGCTGTTAGAGGATTTATGTGGGATATTGGTGTTACAGACTGGATTTGCTGAATTTGCTCGGGGCTGATTTTTGGAGTGGCTTCGTTGATCTTGTCTCTAATGGTGTAATTTTGTAATCGAAGAATTCAAGAAAGTCACAACTGAACTTCGAAGGGAGAAGAGACTCAGGGGCAGTGTGCGAGTTTGTCAGCCTGGCTACAGTGCTGAACAGAAATCTGGGGTTGCTTTTGTTTACTTCTATTAGGTTTGAATAGTATCTGGTTTGTGCTTTTGGCAGAGCGGCCTTATAAGAGAGCAGGCAGAGCTTCCATGCCTTCAGAGACTGCTCGGAGCGCGAGCGGCGCCAGAGCTTCTCTGTGCGTCTCACGTGTTGTTTGAGTGATCACAGTTCTGGAGTAAACCAAGGAGCCGGAGGTCTTGGTTTAATGCTTTTCTGTTTTAGCGGAGCTGCAACATCGAGAGCAGATTTTAAGGTGAGCATTGTCCTATCAACAAACTGATCCATGATAATTGGATTAAAGTTGTTCTCATTGTCACATGGCATATCATTTAATACTGGCTCCATTATTTCTTTGAACTCGGCGACCGACTTTTCTGATATTGTTCTTTTCATTATAGTTTTCTCCTGCAGAGCTGGATAGTCTTTTAGTACGAATTGAAAGGTAATTAAAAAATGGTCAGAGAGTTTAGGGTTTTGAGGAATTACAAGTAAATCATTAATCTCAATACCATAAGTTAGGACGAGATCAAGAGTGTGATTGTGACAGTGAGTCGGCTTGTTCACACTCTGGGTAAAACCGACCCCATCCAGGAGAGCACCAAAAGCACTGCTGAGGCTCACTGCTGTTATCAACATGAATGTTGAAATCTCCAACTATAACAATCCTTTCCCATTCCAAAACTAAACTTGAAATAAAGTCAGAAAACTCTGTCAGAAACTCGGCATAAGGACCAGGAGGTCGGTAGATTGTTATGAATATAACAGCTTTCTGGTTTTTCCAGTTGGTGCACGTAATAGATAGTGCGAGGCTTTCAAAGGAGCGGAATGTATAATTAGATTTGAGGCTGAGAATTAGGCTGGAGTGAGAAATGACGGCCACACCGCCACCTCCACCTGTGCTCCTGGCACTTTGAAAGTTCACGTGACTTGGAGGTGTAGATTCGTTTAGTCTAACATAATCATTTTCCTGAAGCCATGTTTCAGTTAGAGCTAGAAGATCAATATTAAAGTCGCCAATTAATTCATTTATTAAAAGAGATTTAGAGGAGAGGGACCTGATGTTTAGCAGTCCACATTTTACACACTTATTTTATTTGCGACGCATGTATTTATTTCTATTGAGTTAGGAGATCTGATACCTTTCCTATCAGAGTTTACCTGTGTTTTATTTGTGCTTTTTGTGCGTGGGACATACACAGCCTCAGCCAGTCTGGGAGAATTGTTCATGCAGGGTGGCTCAGAGGAGGCCCCTGTACGTGGGGCTCAGAGGAGGTCCCTGTACGTGGGGCTCAGAGGAGCCCCTGTACGTGGCGCACACACAGTCTCAGCCTGTTTGGAGCTGTTCTCGCTAACAGAGCAGTGCCTCACTAGTCTACTCTGCTCCCTAGCGTCACTGACACTCCCTGAGCTATTCTGTGTGCTAGTCTTACCTGATGGTCATCTAAGGCTAGTGATCATATTCTGAGCTAAGAGGGAGGAGCCAGCCGCTGTGGGATGAATGCCGTCACTACGTATAAGCCTGGGCTTCCCCTCAAATGCCCTCCAGTGTCTATGAAGACACCATTCTGCGGGCACCAATTGGACAACCACTGGTTGACACACAACATTTCACAATTGGCATAATTTGGAAGGGGGCCAGAGAAGTACACGGACTCCGACATCGACTTAGCCAAATCACAAACTGCCGCTATCTGCAACTTCACCACCTCTGACTGACCGCGCCGAGTATCGTTACCCCCCGCGTGTATAACGATCCGGCGGTACCTGTTCTTACTTCTCTTTAAAAGCCTCAGATTCCCCTCGATGTCGCCCAGTCTGGCTCCAGGGTAACACCGTGTGGAAGCTGCAGGCAGTTCCACGTCCCTGACTATGGAGCTCCCTATGACTAGAGTGTCCCGCGTCCAGCTCAGGGGGGCGAACCTGTTCTGGACGGGAAGCTCCCTACTGGTCTCCTGCAGTCCTACTCTCAGCCCTGTGTCCCTGGTCTCCTGCAGTCCTACACTCAGCCCTGTGTCCCTGGTCTCCTGCAGTCCTACTCTCAGCCCTGTGTCCCTGGTCTCCTGCAGTCCTACACTCAGCCCTGTGTCCCTGGTCTCCTGCAGTCCTACACTCAGCCCTGTGTCCCTGGTCTCCTGCAGTCCTACTCTCAGCCCTGTGTCCCTGGTCTCCTGCAGTCCTACACTCAGCCCTGTGTCCCTGGTCTCCTGCAGTCCTACACTCAGCCCTGTGTCCCTGGTCTCCTGCAGTCCTACTCTCAGCCCTGTGTCCCTGGTCTCCTGCAGTCCTACTCTCAGCCCTGTGTCCCTGGTCTCCTGCAGTCCTACTCTCAGCCCTGTGTCCCTGGTCTCCTGCAGTCCTACACTCAGCCCTGTGTCCCTGATCTGCAGTCCTGGTCTTAGCCCTGTGTCCCTGGTCTCCTGCAGTCCTACTCTCAGCCCTGTGTCCCTGATCTGCAGTCCTGGTCTTAGCCCTGTGTCCCTGGTCTCCTGCAGTCCTACTCTCAGCCCTGTGTCCCTGGTCTCCTGCAGTCCTACACTCAGCCCTGTGTCCCTGATCTGCAGTCCTGGTCTTAGCCCTGTGTCCCTGGTCTCCTGCAGTCCTACTCTCAGCCCTGTGTCCCTGGTCTCCTGCAGTCCTACTCTCAGCCCTGTGTCCCTGGTCTCCTGCAGTCCTACTCACAGCCCTGTGTCCCTGGTCTCCTGCAGTCCTACTCTCAGCCCTGTGTCCCTGGTCTCCTGCAGTCCTACACTCAGCCCTGTGTCCCTGATCTGCAGTCCTGGTCTTAGCCCTGTGTCCCTGGTCTCCTGCAGTCCTACTCTCAGCCCTGTGTCCCTGATCTGCAGTCCTGGTCTTAGCCCTGCGCCTGCTTCTAACTGTCACAAACCTGTCCTGTTCTGGTCCCGGCTGCACGGGATCCGCCGGGGGGCTGCTCTCGCTAGCTACGCTCATGCTAACCCGGTCCGCGGTCCCTGCTACTGCCTGACTATAACTCGGCTTCAGCGCCTCCAATGAGCGGATCCATGTTTCTAACTCTGTAACCCTGGCCTCGAGGACGGCCACTACGCTGCACTTAGCACAACTGTCCCTGTCACTATCAAATAAGCCAGGGCTCTCACTCCACATGTGGCAACTAGAACAGGAAAGGGGGGCGAGAGTTTTAGCCATGATGCTAGGCTACGCTAGATCAGGCTGAAACTACAAGCTGAAACTACAGAGAGAGAGAGGCTTAGACCACGAATTACGGAGCACTAGATGCTGAATAAACTTCGATGGTTTGACGAAGTGCTCAGGCACTAGTTTAGATGTTGGATTTGTGGATTAACAGATTCAGTAGAGAGACGCTAGTAACAGTGCTGCAAAACAGAATTCACTCACCGGAAATTACGTTCATCAGTGAACTACAGCCAACAACAACCAGAACAAACAGAACAACCAGAACAACCAGAACAACAACCAGAACAACAACCAGAACGACCAGAACAACAATCAGAACAACCAGAACAACAATCAGAACAACAACCAGAACAACAACCAGAACAACAACCAGAACAACAACCAGAACAACCAGAACAACCAGAACAACAATCAGAACAACAACCAGAACAAGAACCAGAACGACCAGAACAACAACCAGAACAACAACCAGAACAACAACCAGAACAACAATCAGAACAACAACCAGAACAACAATCAGAACAACAACCAGAACAACAACCAGAACGACCAGAACAACAATCAGAACAACAACCAGAACAACAACCAGAACAACAACCAGAACGACCAGAACAACAATCAGAACAACAATCAGAACAACAATCAGAACAACAATCAGAACAACAATCAGAACAACAACCAGAACAACAATCAGAACAACAATCAGAACAACAACCAGAACAACAACCAGAACAACAACCAGAACAAACAGAACAACCAGAACAACCAGAACAACAACCAGAACAACAACCAGAACGACCAGAACAACAATCAGAACAACCAGAACAACAATCAGAACAACAACCAGAACAACAACCAGAACAACAACCAGAACAACAACCAGAACAACCAGAACAACAATCAGAACAACAATCAGAACAACAACCAGAACAAGAACCAGAACGACCAGAACAACAACCAGAACAACAACCAGAACAACAACCAGAACAACAACCAGAACAACAACCAGAACAACAATCAGAACAACAACCAGAACAACAATCAGAACAACAATCAGAACAACAACCAGAACAACAACCAGAACAACCAGAACAACAATCAGAACAACAATCAGAACAACAACCAGAACAACAACCAGAACAACAACCAGAACAACCAGAACAACCACCAGAACAACAACCAGAACAAGAACAACAACCAGAACAACAATCAGAACAACAACCAGAACAACAACCAGAACAACCAGAACAACAACCAGAACAACCAGAACAACAATCAGAACAACAAGCAGAGCAACAACCAGAACAACCAGAACAACCAAAACAACAATCAGAACAACAACCAGAACAACAACCAGAACGACCAGAACAACAATCGGAACAACCGGAACAACAACCAGAACAACAACCAGAACGACCAGAACAACAATCAGAACAACAACCAGAACAACAACCGGAACAACAACCAGAACAAGCAGAACCACCAGAACAGCCAGAACAACGACCAGAGCAACAATCAGAACAACAACCAGAACAACAACCAGAACAACCAGAACAACAACCAGAACAACCAAAACAACCAGAACAACAACCAGAACAACTGGAACAACCAGAACAACCAGAACAACAACCAGAACAACCAAAACAACCACCAGAACAACAATCAGAACAACAAGCTGAACAACAACCAGAACAACAACCAGAACAACAACCAGAACCAAAACAACCACCAGAACAACAATCAGAACAACAAGTAGAACAACAACCAGAACAACAACCAGAACAACCAGAACAACAACCAGAACAACAATCAGAACAACAAGCTGAACAACAACCAGAACAACAACCAGAACAACCAAAACAACCACCAGAACAACAATCAGAACAACCAGAACAACCAGAACAACAACCAGAACAACCGGAACAACAAGCAGAACAACAACCAGAACAACAACCAGAACAACAACCAGAACAACCAAAACAACCACCAGAACAACAATCAGAACAAGCAGAACCACCAGAACAGCCAGAACACCCAGAGCAACAATCAGAACAACAATCAGAACAACAACCAGAACAACCAAAACAACCAGAACAACAACCAGAACAACCAAAACAACCAGAACAACAACCAGAACAACAACCGGAACAACAACCAGAACAACAACCAGAACAGCCAGAACAACCAGAACAACAACCAGAACAACTGGAACAACCAGAACAACAACCAGAACAACCAGAACAACCAAAACAACCACCAGAACAACAATCAGAACAACAAGCTGAAGAACAACCAGAACAACAACCAGAACAACAACCAGAACCGCCAGAACAGCCAGAACACCCAGAGCAACAATCAGAACAACAATCAGAACAACAAGCAGAACAACAACCAGAACAACCAGAACAACAACCAGAACAACCAAAACAACCAGAACAACAACCAGAACAACCAAAACAACCAGAACAACAACCAGAACAACCAAAACAACCAGAACAACAACCAGAACAACCAAAACAACCAGAACAACAACCAGAACAACCAGAACAACAAGCAGAACAACAACCAGAACAGCCAGAACAACCAGAACAACAACCAGAACAACTGGAACAACCGGAACAACAACCAGAACAACCAGGACAACAACCAGAACAACCAAAACAACCACCAGAACAACAATCAGAACAACAAGCTGAAGAACAACCAGAACAACAACCAGAACAACAACCAGAACAAGCAGAACCACCAGAACACCCAGAGCAACAACCAGGACAACAACCGGAACAACAAGCAGAACAACAACCAGAACAAGAACAACAACCAGAACAACCAAAACAACCACCAGAACAACAATCAGAACAACAAGCTGAAGAACAACCAGAACAACAACCAGAACAACAACCAGAACAAGCAGAACCACCAGAACAGCCAGAACACCCAGAACAACAATCAGAACAACAAGCAGAACAACAAGCAGAACAACAAGCAGAACAACAACCGGAACAACCAGAACAACAAGCGGAACAACCGGAACAACCAGAACAACAACCGGTAAAAACAACCAGAACAACCAGAACAACAACCAGAACAACAACCGGAACAACAACCGGAACAACAACCAGAACCACCAGAACAGCCAGAACAACCAGAACAACCAGAACAACAAGCAGAACAACAACCAGAACAACTGGAACAACCACCAGAACAACAAGCAGAACAACAACCAGAACAACCAGAACAACAACCGGAACAACCACCAGAACAACAACCAGACCTCTGCTGCTGTGACCTCCTGCTCTGCTCCACCCAGCGGCTGCTCCAAATCTGTTGTTGGAACATCAAACACTTTGTATATCTCAGGTGATGAGGTGTGGGCCGAGCTGAGAAGGGTGCGACCTGGGAAGGCAGCTGGGCCGGATGGGGTCACACCGAGGATACTGAAGGAGTGCATCTGAGTTAGCTGTGCCTTTTCAAATCCTTTTCAAATGGAGTCTTCAAACTGGGCGGGTGCCTCCCCGGTGGAAAACATCATGCCTCGTGCCGGTCCCTAAAGTAGGCAGATGTGAAGGACTACAGACCAGTCGCCCTTACGTCAGTTATTATGAAGACCTTTGAAAGGACAGTACTCCGGCTCATCAGACCGCAGGTGCAGCAGGTGCTGGATCCTTTACAGTTTGCCTCCCAGGAGCAGGTGGGGGTGGACAGTGCTGTGCTCTACATGCTTCACCAGACTCTGTCCTACACAGATGAGACTGGGTGTTACGTGCGGGTGATGTTTTTCGACTTTACCAGTGCATTCAGTACAATACAACCGCTGCTCCTGAAAGAGAAAATGGAGAGGATGGGAGTGGATCCTGTTTTTATCTGTTGGATCCAGAACTGTCTGACTGAGCGGCCTACAGTATGTCAGACTGGGGCAGTGCCTGTCAAAGACACTGGTGAGCAGCACCGGGGTCCCTCAGGGCACTGTATTATCACCGTTCCTCTTCACCCTGTACACTGTGGACTTTGCATATAAATCTGCATCCTGTCACATTCAGAAATATTCTGATAATACAGCGGTCGTGGCATGTGTAAGAGGAGGGGATGAAGTGGAATACAGAGGTCATCAGTGCGTTTACAGCCTGGAGTAAGAGCAGTGGTCTAATCCTAAATACATCTAAGACCAAGGAGATGATAGTGGACTTTAGCAGGAGGAAGCGTGGACATGTGCCAGTATCAGTAGGAGGAGAGACTATTGAGATGGTGCAGTCGTATAAATACCTCAGAGTCCATCTGGATAATAAACTGGACTGGGCTGAACATGGCAGAGAAGAGCAAAAAAAAGGACAGAGCCGACTCTTCTTTCTGAGAAGACTGAAATCTTTTGATGTCTGCAGTGAGATGCTGCATGTCTTTTATCAGTCAGCTGTAGCAGGTGCTCTTTTCTCTGGGGTTGTGCTGGGGCAGTGGTCTGACTGTAAGAGACAGGAGCTCGACAAGATGATCCGTAAGTGTGTTTCTGTCATGGGGGTGAGAGTGACTCAGTGGGGCCATTGTGGAGAGGAGGATGAGGAGCAGGATCCAGTCCATCCTCAGCAGCAGGAATCTTCTCCACCAGACTGTGGCTCAGAGAAGCAGTGACAGGCTCCTCCCCCTGTGATGTAGAACTGAGAGGTTCAGGAAATCCTTTATTCCTGCTGCTATAAGACTGTTTAACAGCTCTGGCTAATGTGCACCTCATTACTGTCGTTAGCAGCTTTCAACTATTAACTTATTTATTTTATTGCAAATGTGTTTATTTATTTAGGTTTTTAAATTGGTTCTTTGATTTGTGCGTCTTCTTTAATGTTTATGCTACTGGACAACTTGAATTTCTCCTCATGGGGATGAATAAAGTCTATCTATCTCTATCTATCTCTATCTATCTCTATCTATCTATCTCTATCTATCTATCTATCTATCTCTATCTATCTCTATCTATCTATCTATCTCTATCTATCTATCTCTATCTATCTCTATCTATCTCTATCTATCTCTATCTATCTCTATCTATCTCTATCTATCTATCTATCTCTATCTATCTATCTCTATCTATCTCTATCTATCTCTATCTATCTCTATCTATCTATCTCTATCTATCTATCTATCTCTATCTATCTCTATCTATCTCTATCTATCTCTATCTATCTATCTATCTCTATCTATCTCTATCTATCTCTATCTATCTATCTATCTCTATCTATCTCTATCTATCTCTATCTATCTATCTCTATCTATCTCTATCTATCTCTATCTATCTATCTCTATCTATCTATCTATCTCTATCTATCTCTATCTATCTCTATCTATCTATCTATCTCTATCTATCTCTATCTATCTCTATCTATCTATCTATCTCTATCTATCTCTATCTATCTATCTCTATCTATCTCTATCTATCTCTATCTATCTATCTCTATCTATCTCTATCTATCTATCTCTATCTATCTATCTATCTCTATCTATCTCTATCTATCTCTATCTATCTCTATCTATCTCTATCTATCTCTATCTATCTATCTATCTCTATCTATCTCTATCTATCTCTATCTATCTATCTATCTATCTCTATCTATCTATCTCTATCTATCTCTATCTATCTATCTCTATCTATCTATCTCTATCTATCTATCTCTATCTATCTCTATCTATCTATCTCTATCTATCTATCTCTATCTATCTATCTATCTCTATCTATCTATCTCTATCTATCTCTATCTATCTCTATCTATCTCTATCTATCTATCTCTATCTATCTATCTCTATCTATCTCTATCTATCTATCTATCTATCTCTATCTATCTATCTATCTCTATCTATCTCTATCTATCTCTATCTATCTATCTATCTATCTCTATCTATCTATCTCTATCTATCTATCTCTATCTATCTATCTATCTATCTATCTCTATCTATCTATCTCTATCTATCTCTATCTATCTCTATCTATCTATCTATCTATCTATCTCTATCTATCTCTATCTATCTATCTATCTATCTCTATCTATCTATCTATCTATCTCTATCTATCTCTATCTATCTATCTCTATCTATCTATCTCTATCTATCTATCTCTATCTATCTATCTCTATCTATCTCTATCTATCTATCTATCTATCTCTATCTATCTATCTATCTATCTATCTCTATCTATCTCTATCTATCTCTATCTATCTCTATCTATCTATCTCTATCTATCTATCTATCTATCTATCTCTATCTATCTCTATCTATCTATCTATCTCTATCTATCTCTATCTATCTCTATCTATCTATCTCTATCTATCTCTATCTATCTCTATCTATCTATCTATCTATCTATCTATCTATCTATAACAACCAGAACAACAACCAGAACAACCAGAACAACCAGAACAACCGGAACAACAACCAGAACAACAATCAGAACTAGAATGTCGGGTCTTTAGGGTTCAGGTCGAGGTGGACCTGCGGCGGACATGTCGGGTCTTTAGGGTTCAGGTCGAGGTGGACCTGCGGCGGACATGTCGGGTCTTTAGGGTTCAGGTTGAGGTGGACCTGCGGCGGACATGTCGGGTCTTTAGGGTTCAGGTCGAGGTGGACCTGCGGCGGACATGTCGGGTCTTTAGGGTTCAGGTTGAGGTGGACCTGCGGCGGACATGTCGGGTCTTTAGGGTTCAGGTTGAGGTGGACCTGCGGCGGACATGTCGGGTCTTTAGGGTTCAGGTTGAGGTGGACCTGCGGCGGACATGTCGGGTCTTTAGGGTTCAGGTTGAGGTGGACCTGCGGCGGACATGTCGGGTCTTTAGGGTTCAGGTCGAGGTGGACCTGCGGCGGACATGTCGGGTCTTTAGGGTTCAGGTCGAGGTGGACCTGCGGCGGACATGTCGGGTCTTTAGGGTTCAGGTTGAGGTGGACCTGCGGCGGACATGTCGGGTCTTTAGGGTTCAGGTCGAGGTGGACCTGCGGCGGACATGTCGGGTCTTTAGGGTTCAGGTTGAGGTGGACCTGCGGCGGACATGTCGGGTCTTTAGGGTTCAGGTTGAGGTGGACCTGCGGCGGACATGTCGGGTCTTTAGGGTTCAGGTTGAGGTGGACCTGCGGCGGACATGTCGGGTCTTTAGGGTTCAGGTCGAGGTGGACCTGCGGCGGACATGTCGGGTCTTTAGGGTTCAGGTTGAGGTGGACCTGCGGCGGACATGTCGGGTCTTTAGGGTTCAGGTTGAGGTGGACCTGCGGCGGACATGTCGGGTCTTTAGGGTTCAGGTTGAGGTGGACCTGCGGCGGACATGTCGGGTCTTTAGGGTTCAGGTCGAGGTGGACCTGCGGCGGACATGTCGGGTCTTTAGGGTTCAGGTCGAGGTGGACCTGCGGCGGACATGTCGGGTCTTTAGGGTTCAGGTCGAGGTGGACCTGCGGCGGACATGTCGGGTCTTTAGGGTTCAGGTCGAGGTGGACCTGCGGCGGACATGTCGGGTCTTTAGGGTTCAGGTTGAGGTGGACCTGCGGCGGACATGTCGGGTCTTTAGGGTTCAGGTCGAGGTGGACCTGCGGCGGACATGTCGGGTCTTTAGGGTTCAGGTTGAGGTGGACCTGCGGCGGACATGTCGGGTCTTTAGGGTTCAGGTCGAGGTGGACCTGCGGCGGACATGTCGGGTCTTTAGGGTTCAGGTCGAGGTGGACCTGCGGCGGACATGTCGGGTCTTTAGGGTTCAGGTTGAGGTGGACCTGCGGCGGACATGTCGGGTCTTTAGGGTTCAGGTTGAGGTGGACCTGCGGCGGACATGTCGGGTCTTTAGGGTTCAGGTTGAGGTGGACCTGCGGCGGACATGTCGGGTCTTTAGGGTTCAGGTTGAGGTGGACCTGCGGCGGACATGTCGGGTCTTTAGGGTTCAGGTCGAGGTGGACCTGCGGCGGACATGTCGGGTCTTTAGGGTTCAGGTCGAGGTGGACCTGCGGCGGACATGTCGGGTCTTTAGGGTTCAGGTCGAGGTGGACCTGCGGCGGACATGTCGGGTCTTTAGGGTTCAGGTTGAGGTGGACCTGCGGCGGACATGTCGGGTCTTTAGGGTTCAGGTCGAGGTGGACCTGCGGCGGACATGTCGGGTCTTTAGGGTTCAGGTTGAGGTGGACCTGCGGCGGACATGTCGGGTCTTTAGGGTTCAGGTTGAGGTGGACCTGCGGCGGACATGTCGGGTCTTTAGGGTTCAGGTTGAGGTGGACCTGCGGCGGACATGTCGGGTCTTTAGGGTTCAGGTCGAGGTGGACCTGCGGCGGACATGTCGGGTCTTTAGGGTTCAGGTTGAGGTGGACCTGCGGCGGACATGTCGGGTCTTTAGGGTTCAGGTTGAGGTGGACCTGCGGCGGACATGTCGGGTCTTTAGGGTTCAGGTTGAGGTGGACCTGCGGCGGACATGTCGGGTCTTTAGGGTTCAGGTTGAGGTGGACCTGCGGCGGACATGTCGGGTCTTTAGGGTTCAGGTCGAGGTGGACCTGCGGCGGACATGTCGGGTCTTTAGGGTTCAGGTCGAGGTGGACCTGCGGCGGACATGTCGGGTCTTTAGGGTTCAGGTCGAGGTGGACCTGCGGCGGACATGTCGGGTCTTTAGGGTTCAGGTTGAGGTGGACCTGCGGCGGACATGTCGGGTCTTTAGGGTTCAGGTCGAGGTGGACCTGCGGCGGACATGTCGGGTCTTTAGGGTTCAGGTCGAGGTGGACCTGCGGCGGACATGTCGGGTCTTTAGGGTTCAGGTCGAGGTGGACCTGCGGCGGACATGTCGGGTCTTTAGGGTTCAGGTTGAGGTGGACCTGCGGCGGACATGTCGGGTCTTTAGGGTTCAGGTTGAGGTGGACCTGCGGCGGACATGTCGGGTCTTTAGGGTTCAGGTCGAGGTGGACCTGCGGCGGACATGTCGGGTCTTTAGGGTTCAGGTCGAGGTGGACCTGCGGCGGACATGTCGGGTCTTTAGGGTTCAGGTTGAGGTGGACCTGCGGCGGACATGTCGGGTCTTTAGGGTTCAGGTCGAGGTGGACCTGCGGCGGACATGTCGGGTCTTTAGGGTTCAGGTTGAGGTGGACCTGCGGCGGACATGTCGGGTCTTTAGGGTTCAGGTCGAGGTGGACCTGCGGCGGACATGTCGGGTCTTTAGGGTTCAGGTCGAGGTGGACCTGCGGCGGACATGTCGGGTCTTTAGGGTTCAGGTCGAGGTGGACCTGCGGCGGACATGTCGGGTCTTTAGGGTTCAGGTTGAGGTGGACCTGCGGCGGACATGTCGGGTCTTTAGGGTTCAGGTTGAGGTGGACCTGCGGCGGACATGTCGGGTGTTTCTCGTGTTCTTTATGTTTTCTCTGCTTCAGCTCTGTTCATGTTTCATCAATAAAAACTCAGATTTTTTCTAATTTAAATTCTAATTTAAATGGAACAGTTTGATTCTGAAATTTCAAGTACTCAATGTTAGATCCTTTTTCTGTGTAAAACAAGTCTGACATGTTTTAAACTGTGAATCCTGAAGAAACGTCATTATTTAGTGTTTAAAGTTCATCTTTTTATAGTTTAATCCTCGATTAATCAGAATTAACAGTTTAATCCTGGTTTAGACCTGGTTTAGACCTGGTTTAGACCTGGTTCAGGCCTGGTTTAGACCTGGTTTAGACCTGGTTCAGGCCTGGTTTAGACCTGGTTTAGACCTGGTTCAGGCCTGGTTCAGACCTGGTTTAGACCTGGTTTAGACCTGGTTTAGACCTGGTTTGGACCTGGTTCAGACCTGGTTTGGACCTGGTTTAGACCTGGTTCAGACCAGGTTTAGACCTGGTTCAGACCTGGTTTGGACCTGGTTTAGACCTGGTTCAGACCAGGTTTAGACCTGGTTCAGACCTGGTTTAGACCTGGTTCAGACGTAATTTAGACCTGGTTTAGACCTGGTTTAGACCTGGTTTAGACCTGGTTTAGACCTGGTTTAGACATTGTTCAGACCTGGTTTAGACCTGGTTCAGACCTGGTTTAGACCTGGTTTAGACCTGGTTTAGACCTGGTTCAGACCTGGTTTAGACCTGGTTTAGACCTGGTTTAGACATTGTTCAGACCTGGTTTAGACCTGGTTTAGACCTGGTTTAGACCTGGTTTAGACCTGGTTTAGACATTGTTCAGACCTGGTTTAGACCTGGTTTAGACCTGGTTCAGACCTGGTTTAGACCTGGTTCAGACCTGGTTTAGACATTGTTCAGACCTGGTTTAGACCTGGTTTAGACCTGGTTCAGACCTGGTTTAGACCTGGTTCAGACCTGGTTTAGACATTGTTCAGACCTGGTTCAGACCTGGTTTAGACCTGGTTTAGACCTGGTTTAGACCTGGTTCAGGCCTGGTTCAGACCTGGTTTAGACCTGGTTTAGACCTGGTTTAGACCTGGTTTGGACCTGGTTCAGACCTGGTTTGGACCTGGTTTAGACCTGGTTCAGACCAGGTTTAGACCTGGTTCAGACCTGGTTTGGACCTGGTTTAGACCTGGTTCAGACCAGGTTTAGACCTGGTTCAGACCTGGTTTAGACCTGGTTCAGACGTAATTTAGACCTGGTTTAGACCTGGTTTAGACCTGGTTTAGACCTGGTTTAGACCTGGTTTAGACATTGTTCAGACCTGGTTTAGACCTGGTTCAGACCTGGTTTAGACCTGGTTTAGACCTGGTTTAGACCTGGTTCAGACCTGGTTTAGACCTGGTTTAGACCTGGTTTAGACATTGTTCAGACCTGGTTTAGACCTGGTTTAGACCTGGTTTAGACCTGGTTCAGACCTGGTTTATACCTGGTTTAGACCTGGTTTAGACCTGGTTTAGACCTGGTTTAGACATTGTTCAGACCTGGTTTAGACCTGGTTTAGACCTGGTTCAGACCTGGTTTAGACCTGGTTTAGACCTGGTTTAGACCTGGTTTAGACCTGGTTTAGACCTGGTTTAGACCTGGTTTAGACATTGTTCAGACCTGGTTTAGACCTGGTTTAGACCTGGTTTAGACCTGGTTCAGACCTGGTTTAGACCTGGTTCAGACCTGGTTTAGACATTGTTCAGACCTGGTTCAGACCTGGTTTAGACCTGGTTTAGACCTGGTTTAGACCTGGTTCAGACCAGGTTTAGACCTGGTTCAGACCTGGTTTAGACCTGGTTCAGACATAATTTAGACCTGGTTTAGACCTGGTTTAGACCTGGTTTAGACCTGGTTTAGACCTGGTTTAGGCCTGGTTTAGATCTGGTTTAGACCTGGTTTAGACCTGGTTTAGACCTGGTTCAGACCTGGTTTAGACCTGGTTTAGATCTGGTTTAGACCTGGTTTAGATCTGGTTTAGACCTGGTTTAGACCTGGTTTAGACCTGGTTCAGACCTGGTCTTGGGAAAGTCCACAGACTTCAGTCAGAGTCATTAAGGATGTGGAGGTATTGTTTTAGTCCTGATTCAGACCCGGTCTTTGGGGGGTCCTGGCTCAGATCTTGGCTCAGATGCTGGTCCAGATCTCAGGTCTTGGTCCGGTTCTAAGTAGGGTCTCTCTGAAGTGTGGCCACAGGGGGCGCTGCAGACACTCAAACAGCAGGAGACTAACGACTTTCTCATGAGGCTCACACAGAGACCTTTGTGAGGAGGACAAAGGAGCTCAGAGCCGACCATCCGGGACCAGGACTCAGACTGACCCAGGACCATCCGGGACCAGGACCAGGACTCAGACTGACCCAGGACCATCCGGGACCAGGACCAGGACTCAGCTGACCCAGGACCATCCGGGACCAGGACCAGGACTCAGCTGACCCAGGACCATCCGGGACCAGGACCAGGACCAGAACCATCCGGACTCAGGACTGGACCAGGACTAATGTATATATATATGTATATAATGTGTGTATATGGCGTAAACATAGAATATAATATATGTTGAGTATAGTACATATAGAGTGTATATATAGAGGCTAGTACATGTAGAATATATATAGAGTATATCGAGGCTAGTATATATAGAATAGTATAAATATAGTATATAATAATAATAATAATGCATCAGTTTTATATACAGCGCTTTTCTGGACACTCAAAGACGCTTTACAGCTTTATTCATTCACTCAGACCTGGTGGTGTAAACTACTATTGTAGCTACAGCTGCCCTGGGGCAGACTGACGGAAGCGAGGCTCCAATCTGCACCATCGGCCCCTCCGACCACCACCAACACTCACACACACACCA
Organism: Odontamblyopus rebecca; assembly: GCA_030686955.1. Classification (NCBI taxonomy): domain Eukaryota; kingdom Metazoa; phylum Chordata; class Actinopteri; order Gobiiformes; family Gobiidae; genus Odontamblyopus; species Odontamblyopus rebecca. The sequence goes on along the minus strand of CM060662.1, from coordinate 41,624,720 downwards.
CTTTCATACTAGGCAATGTGGGTAATGTGCCTTGCCTAAGGACACAACAACAGTTTTTGCCACTGGCCCCACTGTGGCACCTGGAATTCCTTGTGGTCTCCCATCCAAGTACTAACCAGGCCCGGCCCTGCTTAGCTTCTGAGATCTGACGGGTTCAGGCTTTGACGAGCCGGTATGGCCAATATAGAGTATAGTATATATAGTATAAATATAGTATATAGAATATAGTATATATAGTATAAATATAGTATATAGAGAATAATATATATAGTATATATATACTATATATACTGTGTGCGCAGATCCAGGCTCTGTGTGGAGAATGTGACACAAACAGCAGGAGGCGCTGTTCTCTTTAGTGAACTTTATTTACAATCATGAACACAGGTGATTACACTCGGCCGGCCAATCAGAGCGGCCGCCAGAGCAGCAGCCAATCAGAGCGGCCGCCAGAGCAGCAGCCAATCAGAGCGGCCGCCAGAGCAGCAGCCAATCAGAGCGGCCGCCAGAGCAGCAGCCAATCAGAGCGGCCGCCAGAGCAGCAGCCAATCAGAGCGGCCACCAGAGCAGCAGCCAATCAGAGCGGCCGCCAGAGCAGCAGCCAATCAGAGCAGCAGAATACATAGAATATGCATGACCCCGCCTCCTCTGTGACTAATGTGAGGAAATGTCCCGCAGTGAGGCTTTAAATCAGCCTCGTCTTTAAACCAGCGCTTTTCTTCATTCATCTGAAATTCCACATTAACCTGGAGTCCATACGTATCGATATTTGTCTAAATGTGGTGATTCGGTATCGTCACCGTGCGCCGCTGCCGAAATATTGGCAGGAGGATTTTCTGTATTTTTTGGCGATTGTTTATGTGGCTGCGTCACAAATGTTCTTTATTTCGTGAAAGACGCACGTTCACTTCGTCCAGGCAGAAATGTGTTTGGCTCTGGCATATATCTCCAAATCGTGATAATATCGTGTTCGGTGTTTGCCATTCGCCGTTCAGTGGTTGGTGTTTGGCGTTTGGCAGGCTTGTCCAAACTATGGCCCTGGGGCCAAATGTGGCCCTTAGGTTCCAGGTGAATTGGCCCATAGTTCCACAGTCGCACTTTTTACTGCAGGTTTTTGAACTCTGTAAATGTCGTGTCCTTCTGAGGGTCTGAGGGTCATTCCTGTTACTCTGCATCGAGAATGAGATTTTAAACTTTTATTGACAATTTGAAACTAAAAAAAAACCTCTGAACAACCTTTAACACCCTGTTACACCTGGTGATGTCATCAGGTGGTGCTGGGTTTTTAAAGTCGGCTCTTCACCACGACACAAGGTCCAGCAAAACGTACGAACCAACTAAGTGTCGGATTTGTGTCAGACGTACTCCTGCCTGTACGTAGCCCCGCCCCTCTGCTCCATAGCTCCGCCCCTCTGCGCCGTAGCCCCGCCCCCCTCGCGACAGGAGTGCCACAGCGCCGCCGCCGTCAGGACGTAAAGCACCGCCGAGGTCCAGCCCAGGAACAGCCCGAGGCCGAGGTCCCAGCGCGGAACCATCGGCAACGCCGCGTCATCACGGAAACGCCGCGCCGTCACATGCCCCGCCCACGACACAGGACACGCCTCCAACAGCGCCGCCACTAGGCACAGCACCGCCCCGACACCACGAAGTCTCCGCTTCAGCACCTCAGGAGCAGCAACAGCCTGAGGAGACGAGGAGGTGAGGAGGAGGTGAGGAGGAGGAGAGGAGGAGAGGAGGAGGAGAGAAGGAGGAGAGGAGGAGGAGGTGAGGAGAGGAGGTGAGGAGAGAGGAGGAGGAGGAGAGAGGAGGTGAGGAGGAGGAGGGCAGAAGGAGGAGGTGAGGAGGAGGAGGTGAGGAGAGAGGAGGAGGAGGAGGGGAGGAGGAGGACGAGGTGAGGAGAGAGGAGGAGAGGAGGAGGAGGGGAGGAGGAGGAGGGGAGAAGGAGGAGGTGAGGAGGAGGTGAGGAGGAGGAGGGGAGAAGGAGGAGGGGAGGAGGAGGACGAGGGGAGGAGAGAGGAGGAGAGGAGGAGAGGAGGAGGAGGTGAGGAGGAGGAGGTGAGGAGGAGGAGGAGGGGAGAAGGAGGAGAGGAGGAGGAGGTGAGGAGGAGGAGGGGAGAAGGAGGAGGTGAGGAGGAGGAGGTGAGGAGGAGAAGGAGGGGAGAAGGAGGAGGGGAGAAGGAGGACGAGGTGAGGAGAGAGGAGGGGAGAAGGAGGAGGTGAGGAGGAGGAGGGGAGGAGGAGGAGGGGAGGAGGAGGACGAGGTGAGGAGAGAGGAGGAGAGGAGGAGAGGAGGAGGAGAGAGGAGGAGAGAAGGAGGAGAGAGGGGAGGAGAGAGGAGAAGAGGAGGAGGAGGTGAGGAGGAGAGGAGGAGAGGAGAGGAGAGGAGGAGGAGAGGAGGAGGAGAGAGGAGGAGAGAAGGAGGAGAGGAGGAGGAGGAGAGGGGGAGAAGGGGAGGAGGAGAGGAGGAGAGGAGAGGAGGACGAGAGGAGGAGCAGAGGAGGAGGAGAGAGGAGGAGAGAAGGAGGAGAGGAGGAGGAGGAGAAGGGGAGAAGGTGAGGAGCAGAGGAGGAGGAGGAGAAGCTGAGGAGCAGGAGAGAGGAGGAGAGAGGAGAGAGAGGAGAGGAGGAGGAGGGAGGAGGAGAGGGGGAGAAGGTGAGGAGGAGAGAAGGAGGAGAGGAGGAGGAGAGGAGGAGGGAGGAGGAGAGAGGAGGAGAAGGAGGAGGAGGAGAGAGGAAGGGAGAGAGGGAGGAGAGAGAGGAGGAGGAGGAGGTGAGGAGAGGAGGTGGAGGAGGAGAGGGGGAGAGGAGGAGGAGAGAGGAAGGAGGAGAGAGGAGAGGAGGAGAGAGGGAGGAGGAGAGAGAGGAGAGGAGAGGAAGGAGGAGAGGAGGAGAGGAGGGGAGAGAGGAGAGGAAGGAGGAGAGAGAGGAGAGAGGAGAGAGGAGAGAGAGAGAGAGGAGAGAGAGAGAGGAGGAGAGGAGAGAGGAGAGCAGAGGAGAGGAGAGAGGAGGAGAGGAGAGAGAAGAGGAGGAGGAGAGAAGGGAGGAGAGGAGAGAGGAGGAGAGAGAGGAGAGGAGAGGAGAGAGGAGAGGAGAGGAGGAGAGAGAGGAGGAGAGAGAGGAGAGAGGAGAGGAGAGAGGAGTAGAGGAGAGAGGAGAGAGGAGAGGAGAGAGAGAGGGGAAGAGAGGAGAGGAGAGGAGGAGAGGAGAGAGGAGAGGAGAGAGGAGGAGAGGAGAGAAGAGAGGAGGAGAGGAGAGAGGAGGAGAGAGGAGAGGAGAGAGGAGAGGAGAGAGGAGAGGAGGAGAGGAGAGAGGAGGAGAGAGAGGAGAGGAGAGAGGAGGAGAGGAGAGGAGAGAGGAGGAGAGGAGAGAGGAGGAGGAGAGAGGAGAGGAGAGAAGAGGAGAGGAGAGAGGAGAGAGCAGGAGAGAAGGAGGAGGAGAGTGGAGGAGAGTGGAGGAGAGAAGGAGGAGAGGAGAGAGGAGAGGAGAGGAGAGAGGAGAAGAGGAGAGGAGGAGGAGAGGAGAGGAGGGAGACAGAAGGAGAGGAGGAGGAGAGGAGGAGAGGAGAGGAGGAGAGGAGGAGGAGAGGAGGACAGGAGGAGAGGATGAGGAGAGGAGGAGGAGGAGAGGAGGAGAGGAGGAGAGGAGGAGGAGAGGAGGAGAGGAGGAGGAGAGGAGGACAGGAGGAGAGGAGGAGGAGAGGAGGAGGACAGGAGGAGAGGAGGAGGAGAGGAGGAGGAGAGGAGGAGAGGAGGAGGACAGGAGGAGAGGAGGAGGAGAGGAGGAGGAGACCTTGGGCAGGCGCACGAGCTTCAGTCCAGCCACGGTGACGGCGATGGCGGTGGCTCCGCTCAGCAGCGCCCCCAGCAGGAGGCCCCGGCCCAGGAGGAGCGGAGGAGGCAGGAGGAGGAGCGAGGAGTGAGGTTTACAGCTGAAGAGCACCTCCTGCACCACACACCCCGACCACAGCCCCACCTGCAGGAGGAGAGGAGAGGAGGAGGAGAGGAGGAGGAGAGAGGAGGAGGAGAGGAAGAGAGGAGAGGAGGAGAGGAGAGAGGAGGAGGAGGAGAGAGGAGGAGGAGGAGGAGGAGGAGGAAGAGAGGAGAGGAGAGGAGGGGGAGAGGAGAGGAGAGGAGGAGAGAGGAGGAGGAGAGAGGAGGAGGAGAGGAAGAGAGGAGAGGAGGAGGAGAGAGGAGGAGGAGAGAGGAGGAGAGAGGAGGAGGAGAGAGGAGGAGGAGCAAGCTGTGAGGTTTATAGCTGAACAGCACCTCCTGCTCCTCCTGCACCTCCTGCACCTCCTGCTCCTCCTGCACCTCCTGCACCTCCTGCTCCTCCTGCACCTCCTCCTGCTCCTCCTGCTCCTTAGACCCACCTGCACTTTCTCCACCTCCACCAGCTCCGAGCGCAGCTCCATCCAGGGGCTCAGGCAGCACCACAGGGACAAAAGCCACGAGCACAGCAGGGCCGGCAGGGGCAGCAGCTCCGGCAGGGGCAGCAGCTCCGGCAGGGGCAGGGGGGCAGGGACAGGCCGACAGGTGCCGCTTGACCGGGGCATCTGGGTTAGACTGAGGGGCGACAGAAAAAAACACGTTTGGGTTTGACGCTCGACATGAAGGCGACGTAAGGGCAGAGGGCAGAGGGCATATTTGTATATTTACATATTTTAATATTTGTATATTTACATATTTTAATATTTGTATATTTACATATTTATATATTTGTATATTTACATATTTATATATTTGTATATTCTGATAAATCAGCACTGGTTCCAAATAAAGTGACTGGTTCCTCAAAGCCTCAGGTCTGAAGGTGCTGCTTGGCGACAGCTGTTGGCGACAGCTGTTGGCGACAGCTGTTGGCGACAGCTGTTGGTGACAGCTGTTGGCGACAGCTGTTGGTGACAGCTGTTGGCGACAGTGTCTGGAGAGAGTTTTCCCACACTGCACCTGCAGGTGGGTTTTTGCTCTGGCACCAGGATCGTGTGTTTATGGAGAGACTGAGGATGGGACAGTGTGTTTGCTGATGTTAATGTCAGATCATGTTTCCATGTTCTTCACTGTGAAGAACATTGGGGCAACTCTGGGTGTGACTCTGGGCTATAGAAATAAAATTAAATTGAAAAAATTAAAACATTTTAACGGTGAGTCTAATGTTGGTGAAGACAGAAGTCGAGCTGCAGCAGCAGGAGCAGGACTGACACTGCGTCGTCTCTACACAAACCAAACCATAAACCACACAGGTCATTTACATAAACTATAAGCGCTGAGAAAAAAAAACAGCTAAATTCTAGTCATATTGATAAAAAGAATTTGAGTTCCAGATTTTCCCAGTTTTGATGAGCCAGATTTTTGTGAGGAACGAATGAATCGCCCCAAACGCCCCAACTCTGATTTGGGATTTTATGATATTCATAAATATTTAATTGTGAAATGGACTCACCGCAGACGCAGACGCAGATGCAGACGCAGACGCAGACGCAGACGCAGACGCAGACGCAGACGCAGATCTGTCTCTTTAAACTCAAACTTTCCAAACAAAACTTTATCTCCATAAAAAAAGGACCAAATCTCAAAGTTAAAGTGAATTCAAATGAGCAGCAGAGAAACAGAGAGACGGATTCATCAGAGAGGAGAGGAAGAGGAGGAGGAGAGAGGAGAAGGAGGGTGGGACAGGAAACACGGAGGAAGGAAAAGGAAAGGATTGATGACGAAGAGGCAGTGACGAAGGGCAGGACTGAGGATCACGTGCGTTCGAATATTAAAGGTGATTCTTTGGAGCTCTGTTCAGTCTGTGTGTTTATTTTTATGATTATTATGATTATGATTTTATATTTTATTTAATAGTTGTATTTTCTTTTTCTTATACATTTACATAATTATGTCTTATTTGACTCTGTCTTTTGCTCTTTTTTGTTGTTTATTTGGAATGTTTTATTCCATCCATCCATCATCTCCCGCTTAATCCTGCTGGGTCGCGGGGGGAGTTTGCTGCCCAATCCTCACAGCACCTGACCCCCTATGAACCCCTCTGCAGGTGGAGCCACAGGAGGGTGGACGTCATGGTCCATGATGTTAGTTCAGGTGCTGCATGTTTTGGGTTGATGGGGGAAACCAGAGCACCCAGAGGAAACCCATCCAGACACGGGGAGAACATGCAAACTCCACACAGAAAGGCCCGGGCGACCCGGGGATCGAACCCGCAACCTTCTTGCTGTGAGGCCTGAGTGAGGCCTCAGCCACCGTGCCGCCCGGAATGTGCCTAAATAATTTCCCTGTTAATTAATAAAGTTTGTCTAAGTTTAATTGTAAGTTAATAATGTTTAATCTCCCGCATGAGGCAGAGTAACAGCGCCGCCCAGTGGACATGGAGATTCACTGTTACTCACGTCTTTATTTTTAAACTTTATTTTATTTTATTTTATTACTGACAAATAACTAAATTCTATGTATCGTCATACTTAAACTTCAAAACGTGGTCTATGTAAAATTTTAAATAAAATAAAACAAAATAAAGGATGTGACGTCACGGAGCCGGAAGTGGCTTTGTAAAATGGCGGCGTAAACAGACGCGGAGTTCCTTCATTTCACCAAAAGACTCCAGAAAAATCACTGAAAAACGAGTTACACTTTGGATTTAAAGGTACGCGGCGTGTTTCCGAGTTTGTGTGCGCTTTGGGGACTCGTCGCTAGTGTTTTAAACGTCTGAAAACCTCCAGAATATGTTTGATAGCGCGTTTTAAACGAGTTTAAGCAGCGACGCGTTTCAAGGAACAGGCTTTAGATGTGTCCAATTAAAAAGGATTTTATTATGAATTTACTTTAAATGTCTGTACTTAAGTGTCATGGGTTTTTCTGTGTCTAAAATGTTTTGTGTTTCAGGTCAAATCTGGAGCATGGCTCACATCACCATCAACCAGTACCTCCAGCAGGTGGCGCTCTCAATACACATCAGAGTTTAGTTTGGATTCAAAGTGACTGACTTAATCTCTCTCCTCCTCTCCTCTCCTCCTTTCTCCTCCTCTCCTCTTCCTCTCTCCTCCTCTCCTCTCCTCCTTTCTCCTCCTCCTCTCCTCCTCTTCTCTCCTCTCCTCCTCCTCTCTCCTCTCTCCTCCTCTCCTCTTCTCCTCTTCCTCTCCTCCTCCTCTCTCCTCCTCTCCTCCTCCTCTCCTCTTCCTCTCTCCTCACCTCTTCCTCTCCTCCTCCTCCTCTTTCCTCTCCTCCTCCTCTCTCCTCCTCCTCCTCTCTCCTCCTCCTCTCTCCTCTCCTCCTCCTCCTCCTCCCTCCTCTCCTCCTCTCTCCTCTCCTCCTCTCCTCCTCCTCTCTCCTCTCCTCCTCCTCTCCTCTCTCCTCTTCCTCTCTCCTCCTCCTCTCCTCCTCCTCTCCTCTCCTCCTCCTCCTCTCTCCTCTTCCTCTCCTCTTCTTCTCTCAGTTGTATGAGGCCATAGAAAATCGTGATGGAGCGTTCTGTGCTCAGCTGTTGTCCTTCAAACACCCACATGTCGCCAACCCGAGACTACAGGTAAACACACACTATACACACTCTACATACACACACACACACACAGGTAAACACACACTATACACACTATACATACACACACACACACAGGTAAACACACACTATACACACAGGTAAACACACACTATACACACACACACACAGATTATTTTTAAAACATCAAAATCGAATCGACATTGTGACCCATGTATTGAGATTTGTATTGAGTCATGGGGAAACCGTATCATTGTTTCCTTATTAAACACACACCACATTAAATCCCCAACCCACACCTGCCAGTCTGCCCCAGAGTACCTCACCCCATGTACTAACCGCGGTCTAAACCCGGGTCTAACTCAGGTCTAACCCAGGTCTAACCCAGGTCTAATCCAGGTGTAACCCAGGTGTAACCCAGGTGTAACCCAGGTGTTGGTCTGCTTCAGTTGCAGAGTCCGGAGGAGAAGTGTCAGCAGGTGTTGGAGCCTCCGTACGATGAGATGGTGGCGGCGCACCTCAGGTTAGCTCTGAATCTGACTGGATGAAACCAGGACAGGGGCGGGACTCTGGGGCCTTCCTTCACTCTGATTGGTTGTGTCTTTCAGGTGCTGTTTTGCTGTGGCCAATCACGACTTTGTAGAGGCGTACAAGTTCCAGACTCTGGTCGTCCAATATCCTTCCTCTGTAATAATAATAATAATGCATCAGTTTTATACAGCGCTTTTCTGGACACTCAAAGACACTTTACAGCATTATTCATTCACTCCAGACCTGGTGGTGTAAACTAGTATTGTAGCCACAGCTGCCCTGGGGCAGACTGACGGAAGTGAGGCTGCCAATCTGCGCCATCGGCCCCTCCGACCACCACCACCACTCACGCACACACTACTTTCATACTAGGCAATGTGGGTGCTGTGCCTTGCCTAAGGACACTGACAGTTTTTGCTACTGGCCCCACTGTGGCACCTGGAATTCCCAGTGTCTCCATCCAAGTCCTAACCAGGCCCTGAGCTTCTGAGATCTGACGGGATCAGGCTTTGACAAGCCGGTATGGCCTGTAGGACACACATGCAGTAGGAGCCTCTGTAGTACACAATGCAGTAGTAGGAGCCTCTGTAGTACACACATGCAGTAGTAGGAGCCTCTGTAGTACACACATGCAGTAGTTGGCTCCTCTGTAGTACACACATGCAGTAGTTGGCTCCTCTGTAGTACACACATGCAGTAGTTGGCTCCTCTGTAGTACACACATGCAGTAGTAGGAGCCTCTGTAGTACACACATGCAGTAGTAGGAGCCTCTGTAGTACACACATGCAGTAGTTGGCTCCTCTGTAGTACACACATGCAGTAGTTGGCTCCTCTGTAGTACACACATGCAGTAGTTGGCTCCTCTGTAGTACACACATGCAGTAGTAGGAGCCTCTGTAGTACACACATGCAGTAGTAGGAGCCTCTGTAGTACACACATGCAGTAGTTGGCTCCTCTGTAGTACACACATGCAGTAGTAGGAGCCTCTGTAGTACACACATGCAGTAGTTGGCTCCTCTGTAGTACACACATGCAGTAGTAGGAGCCTCTGTAGTACACACATGCAGTAGTAGCAGCCTCTGTAGTACACACATGCAGTAGTAGGAGCCTCTGTAGTACACACATGCAGTAGTTGGCTCCTCTGTAGTACACACATGCAGTAGTAGCAGCCTCTGTAGTACACACATGCAGTAGTAGGAGCCTCTGTAGTACACACATGCAGTAGTAGGAGCCTCTGTAGTACACACATGCAGTAGTTGGCTCCTCTGTAGTACACACATGCAGTAGTAGGAGCCTCTGTAGTACACACATGCAGTAGTAGGAGCCTCTGTAGTATACACATGCAGTAGTTGGCTCCTCTGTAGTACACACATGCAGTAGTAGGAGCCTCTGTAGTACACACATGCAGTAGTAGGAGCCTCTGTAGTACACACATGCAGTAGTAGGAGCCTCTGTAGTACACACATGCAGTAGTAGGAGCCTCTGTAGTGCACACATGCAGTAGTTGGCTCCTCTGTAGTACACACATGCAGTAGTAGGAGCCTCTGTAGTACACACATGCAGTAGTAGGAGCCTCTGTAGTACACACATGCAGTAGTAGGAGCCTCTGTAGTACACACATGCAGTAGTAGGAGCCTCTGTAGTACACACATGCAGTAGTAGGAGCCTCTGTAGTACACACATGCAGTAGTAGGAGCCTCTGTAGTGCACACATGCAGTAGTTGGCTCCTCTGTTGTACACACATGCAGTAGTTGGCTCCTCTGTAGTACACACATGCAGTAGTAGGAGCCTCTGTAGTACACACATGCAGTAGTTGGCTCCTCTGTAGTACACACATGCAGTAGTAGGAGCCTCTGTAGTACACACATGCAGTAGTTGGCTCCTCTGTAGTACACACATGCAGTATTTGGCTCCTCTGTAGTACACACATGCAGTAGTAGGAGCCTCTGTAGTACACACATGCAGTAGTAGGAGCCTCTGTAGTACACACATGCAGTAGTAGGAGCCTCTGTAGTACACACATGCAGTAGTAGGAGTCTCTGTAGTACACACATGCAGTAGTAGGAGCCTCTGTAGTACACACATGCAGTAGTAGGAGCCTCTGTAGTACACACATGCAGTAGTTGGCTCCTCTGTAGTACACACATGCAGTAGTTGGCTCCTCTGTAGTACACACATGCAGTAGTAGGAGCCTCTGTAGTACACACATGCAGTAGTAGGAGCCTCTGTAGTACACACATGCAGTAGTAGGAGCCTCTGTAGTACACACATGCAGTAGTTGGCTCCTCTGTAGTACACACATGCAGTAGTTGGCTCCTCTGTAGTACACACATGCAGTAGTAGGAGCCTCTGTAGTACACACATGCAGTAGTAGGAGCCTCTGTAGTACACACATGCAGTAGTAGGAGCCTCTGTAGTACACACATGCAGTAGTAGGAGCCTCTAGTACACACATGCAGTAGTAGGAGCCTCTGTAGTACACACATGCAGTAGTAGGAGCCTCTGTAGTACACACATGCAGTAGTTGGCTCCTCTGTAGTACACACATGCAGTAGTTGGCTCCTCTGTAGTACACACATGCAGTAGTTGGCTCCTCTGTAGTACACACATGCAGTAGTAGGAGCCTCTGTAGTACACACATGCAGTAGTAGGAGCCTCTGTAGTATACACATGCAGTAGTTGGCTCCTCTGTAGTACACACATGCAGTATTTGGCTCCTCTGTAGTACACACATGCAGTAGTAGGAGCCTCTGTAGTACACACATGCAGTAGTAGGAGCCTCTGTAGTACACACATGCAGTAGTAGGAGCCTCTGTAGTACACACATGCAGTAGTAGGAGCCTCTGTAGTGCACACATGCAGTAGTTGGCTCCTCTGTAGTACACACATGCAGTAGTAGGAGCCTCTGTAGTACACACATGCAGTAGTAGGAGCCTCTGTAGTACACACATGCAGTAGTAGGAGCCTCTGTAGTACACACATGCAGTAGTAGGAGCCTCTGTAGTACACACATGCAGTAGTAGGAGCCTCTGTAGTACACACATGCAGTAGTAGGAGCCTCTGTAGTACACACATGCAGTAGTAGGAGCCTCTGTAGTACACACATGCAGTAGTAGGAGCCTCTGTGGTACACACATGCGGTAGTAGGAGCCTCTGGAGTACACACATGCAGTAGTTGGCTCCTCTGTAGTACACACATGCAGTAGTAGGAGCCTCTGTAGTACACACATGCAGTAGTTGGCTCCTCTGTAGTACACACATGCAGTAGTTGGCTCCTCTGTAGTACACACATGCAGTAGTTGGCTCCTCTGTAGTACACACATGCAGTAGTAGGAGCCTCTGTAGTACACACATGCAGTAGTTGGCTCCTCTGTAGTACACACATGCAGTAGTTGGCTCCTCTGTAGTACACACATGCAGTAGTAGGAGCCTCTGTAGTACACACATGCAGTAGTAGGAGCCTCTGTAGTACACACATGCAGTAGTAGGAGCCTCTGTAGTACACACATGCAGTAGTAGGAGTCTCTGTAGTACACACATGCAGTAGTAGGAGCCTCTGTAGTACACACATGCAGTAGTAGGAGCCTCTGTAGTACACACATGCAGTAGTTGGCTCCTCTGTAGTACACACATGCAGTAGTTGGCTCCTCTGTAGTACACACATGCAGTAGTAGGAGCCTCTGTAGTACACACATGCAGTAGTAGGAGCCTCTGTAGTACACACATGCAGTAGTAGGAGCCTCTGTAGTACACACATGCAGTAGTTGGCTCCTCTGTAGTACACACATGCAGTAGTTGGCTCCTCTGTAGTACACACATGCAGTAGTAGGAGCCTCTGTAGTACACACATGCAGTAGTTGGCTCCTCTGTAGTACACACATGCAGTAGTTGGCTCCTCTGTAGTACACACATGCAGTAGTTGGCTCCTCTGTAGTACACACATGCAGTAGTTGGCTCCTCTGTAGTACACACATGCAGTAGTTGGCTCCTCTGTAGTACACACATGCAGTAGTAGGAGCCTCTGTAGTACACACATGCAGTAGTAGGAGCCTCTGTAGTATACACATGCAGTAGTTGGCTCCTCTGTAGTACACACATGCAGTATTTGGCTCCTCTGTAGTACACACATGCAGTAGTAGGTGCCTCTGTTGTACACACATGCAGTAGTAGGAGCCTCTGTAGTACACACATGCAGTAGTAGGAGCCTCTGTAGTACACACATGCAGTAGTAGGAGCCTCTGTAGTGCACACATGCAGTAGTTGGCTCCTCTGTAGTACACACATGCAGTAGTAGGAGCCTCTGTAGTACACACATGCAGTAGTAGGAGCCTCTGTAGTACACACATGCAGTAGTAGGAGCCTCTGTAGTACACACATGCAGTAGTAGGAGCCTCTGTAGTACACACATGCAGTAGTAGGAGCCTCTGTAGTACACACATGCAGTAGTAGGATCCTCTGTAGTACACACATGCAGTAGTAGGAGCCTCTGTAGTACACACATGCAGTAGTAGGAGCCTCTGTAGTACACACATGCAGTAGTTGGCTCCTCTGTAGTACACACATGCAGTAGTTGGCTCCTCTGTAGTACACACATGCAGTAGTAGGAGCCTCTGTAGTACACACATGCAGTAGTAGGAGCCTCTGTAGTACACACATGCAGTAGTAGGAGCCTCTGTAGTACACACATGCAGTAGTAGGAGCCTCTGTAGTACACACATGCAGTAGTAGGAGCCTCTGTAGTACACACATGCAAAAGAAGGAACCACTGTAGTACACACATGCAGTAGTAGGAGCCTCTAGTACACACATGCAGTAGTAGGAGCCTCTGTAGTACACACATGCAGTAGTAGGAGCCTCTGTAGTACACACATGCAGTAGTAGGAGCCTCTGTAGTACACACATGCAGTAGTTGGCTCCTCTGTAGTACACACATGCAGTAGTTGGCTCCTCTGTAGTACACACATGCAGTAGTAGGATCCTCTGTAGTACACACATGCAGTAGTAGGAGCCTCTGTAGTACACACATGCAGTAGTAGGAGCCTCTGTAGTACACACATGCAGTAGTAGGAGCCTCTGTAGTACACACATGCAGTAGTTGGCTCCTCTGTAGTACACACATGCAGTAGTTGGCTCCTCTGTAGTACACACATGCAGTAGTAGGAGCCTCTGTAGTACACACATGCAGTAGTAGGAGCCTCTGTAGTACACACATGCAGTAGTAGGAGCCTCTAGTACACACATGCAGTAGTAGGAGCCTCTGTAGTACACACATGCAGTAGTAGGAGCCTCTGTAGTACACACATGCAGTAGTTGGCTCCTCTGTAGTACACACATGCAGTAGTTGGCTCCTCTGTAGTACACACATGCAGTAGTTGGCGCCTCTAGTACACACATGCAGTAGTAGGAGCCTCTTTAGTACACACATGCAGTAGTAGGAGCCTCTGTAGTACACACATGCAGTAGTAGGAGCCTCTAGTACACACATGCAGTAGTAGGAGCCTCTGTAGTACACACATGCAGTAGTAGGAGCCTCTGTAGTACACACATGCAGTAGTTGGCTCCTCTGTAGTACACACATGCAGTAGTAGGAGCCTCTAGGTACACACATGCAGTAGTAGGAGCCTCTGTAGTACACACATGCAGTAGTAGGAGCCTCTGTAGTACACACATGCAGTAGTTGGCTCCTCTGTAGTACACACATGCAGTAGTTGGCTCCTCTGTAGTACACACATGCAGTAGTTGGCTCCTCTGTAGTACACACATGCAGTAGTAGGAGCCTCTGTAGTACACACATGCAGTAGTAGGAGCCTCTGTAGTACACACATGCAGTAGTAGGAGCCTCTAGTACACACATGCAGTAGTAGGAGCCTCTGTAGTACACACATGCAGTAGTAGGAGCCTCTGTAGTACACACATGCAGTAGTTGGCTCCTCTGTAGTACACACATGCAGTAGTTGGCTCCTCTGTAGTACACACATGCAGTAGTTGACTCCTCTGTAGTACACACATGCAGTAGTTGGCTCCTCTGTAGTACACACATGCAGTAGTAGGAGCCTCTGTAGTACACACATGCAGTAGTAGGAGCCTCTGTAGTACACACATGCAGTAGTAGGAGCCTCTGTAGTACACACATGCAGTAGTAGGAGCCTCTAGTACACACATGCAGTAGTAGGAGCCTCTGTAGTACACACATGCAGTAGTAGGAGCCTCTGTAGTACACACATGCAGTAGTAGGAGCCTCTGTAATACACACATGCAGTAGTAGGAGCCTCTGTAGTACACACATGCAGTAGTTGGCTCCTCTGTAGTACACACATGCAGTAGTAGGAGCCTCTGTAGTACACACATGCAGTAGTAGGAGCCTCTGTAGTACACACAGGAAGTACTTGGAGGCGACATGTGTTACGTATGTATTATTTGTCATTATTTCCTGAACGTTCCACGTCATTTCTCAGAGCATTCCAGTCGCACAAAGAGGAAAACTGGTCAGTCTTTTTTAAATATTCTTTGGAGTAAATGTGAAATAATAAATATTATATAAATGCATTATCTGAGTTTTAACAATGAGTCTGTGACTGTGATGGTCCAGGGCTCTCCCGCTGATGTTCGCTGTGACCCTCGACCTCCGGATCTTCGCCAACAGCGTCAGGATCTGCACTACAGTCTGATTCATTCATTTATTTTCAGTTTTCACATTCATATTTTGAGTTCTGTGTTTGTGTCTCAGGCCGAGCAGCAGCAGCAGAAAAAGGCCAAAGGTCAACCTGGGGAAATGCTGGAGAAAGCAGCAGAACAACTGATGAGCTGCTTCAGAGTGTGTGCCAGCGACAAGTGAGGACTGAACCAGAACTAAACCAGGACTGAACCAGGACTGAACCAGGACTAAACCAGGACTGAACCAGGACAGAACCAGGACAGAACCAGGACAGAACCAGGACTGAACCAGGACTAAACCAGGACTAAACCAGGAATGAACCAGGACTGAACCAGGACTGAACCAGGACTGAACCAGGACAGAACCAGGACTGAACCAGGACTAAACCAGGACTGAACCAGGACTGAACCAGGACTAAACCAGGACTGAACCAGGACTGAACCAGGACTAAACCAGGAATGAACCAGGACTGAACCAGGAATGAACCAGGAATGAACCAGGACTGAACATGGACTGAACCAGGGATTAAACCAGGACTGAAATAGGATTGAACCAGGACCAAACCAGGAATGAACCAGGACTGAACATGGACTGAACCAGGGACTAAACCAGAACTGAATGAGGACTGAATTAGGACGAAACCAGGAATGAACCAGGACTGAACCAGGACTGAACCAGGACTGAACCAGGACAGAACCAGGACTGAACCAGGACAGAACCAGGACTAAACCAGGACTGAACCAGGACTGAACCAGGACTAAACCAGGACTGAACCAGGACTGAACCAGGACTGAACCAGGACTAAACCAGGACTGAACCAGGACTGAACCAGGACAGAACCAGGACTAAACCAGGACTGAACCAGGACTGAACCAGGACTAAACCAGGACTGAACCAGGACTGAACCAGGACAGAACCAGGACTAAACCAGGACTGAACCAGGACTGAACCAGGACTAAACCAGGAATGAACCAGGACTGAACCAGGACTAAACCAGGAATGAACCAGGACTGAACCAGGACTGAACCAGGACTGAACCAGGACTGAACCAGGACTGAACCAGGACTGAACCAGGACAGAACCAGGACTGAACCAGGACTGAACCAGGACTGAACCAGGACTGAACCAGGACTAAACCAGTCCTGACCAAGGACTAAACCAGGACTAACCAAGGACTAAACCAGGACTAACCAAGGACTAAACCAGGACTGACCAAGGACTGAACCAGGACTGAACCAGGACTGA
The DNA here is from genome assembly GCA_030686955.1 of Odontamblyopus rebecca. Classification (NCBI taxonomy): domain Eukaryota; kingdom Metazoa; phylum Chordata; class Actinopteri; order Gobiiformes; family Gobiidae; genus Odontamblyopus; species Odontamblyopus rebecca. The sequence continues at coordinate 41,608,796 of CM060662.1, read as the reverse complement.
ACCAGGACTGAACCAGGACTGACCAAGGACTAAACCAGGACTGACCAAGGACTAAACCTGGACTAAACCTGGACTGAACCAGGACTGAACCAGGACTGAACCAGGACTGAACCAGGACTAAACCAGTCCTGAACCAGGACTAAACCAGGACTAAACCAGGACTGACCAAGGACTGAACCAGGACTGAACCAGGACTGAACCAGGACTGAACCAGGACTAAACCAGTCCTGACCAAGGACTAAACCAGGACTAACCAAGGACTAAACCAGGACTGACCAAGGACTAAACCTGGACTAAACCTGGACTGAACCAGGACTGAACCAGGACTGAACCAGGACTGAACCAGGACTAAACCAGGACTGAACCAGGACTGAACCAGGACTGAACCAGGACTGAACCAGGACTGAACCAGGACTGAACCAGGACTAAACCAGGACAGAACCAGGACTGAACCAGGACAGAACCAGGACTGAACCAGGACTGAACCAGGACTGAACCAGGACTAAACCAGGAATGAACCAGGACTGAACCAGGACTGAACCAGGACAGAACCAGGACAGAACCAGGACTGAACCAGGACTGAACCAGGACTGAACCAGGACTGAACCAGGACTGAACCAGGACTGAACCAGGACTGAACCAGGACTGAACCAGGACTGAACCAGGACAGAACCAGGACAGAACCAGGACTGAACCAGGACTGAACCAGGACTGAACCAGGACTGAACCAGGACTAAACCAGTCCTGACCAAGGACTAAACCAGGACTAACCAAGGACTGAACCAGGACTGAACCAGGACTGAACCAGGACTGAACCAGGACTGAACCAGGACTGAACCAGGACTGAACCAGGACTAAACCAGGACTGAACCAGGACTGAACCAGGACTGAACCAGGACTGACCAAGGACTAAACCAGGACTGACCAAGGACTAAACCTGGACTAAACCTGGACTGAACCAGGACTGAACCAGGACTGAACCAGGACTAAACCAGTCCTGAACCAGGACTAAACCAGGACTAAACCAGGACTGACCAAGGACTGAACCAGGACTGAACCAGGACTGAACCAGGACTGAACCAGGACTAAACCAGTCCTGACCAAGGACTAAACCAGGACTAACCAAGGACTAAACCAGGACTAACCAAGGACTAAACCAGGACTGACCAAGGACTAAACCTGGACTAAACCTGGACTGAACCAGGACTGAACCAGGACTGAACCAGGACTGAACCAGGACTGAACCAGGACTGAACCAGGACTAAACCAGGACTGAACCAGGACTGAACCAGGACTGAACCAGGACTGAACCAGGACTGAACCAGGACTGAACCAGGAATGAACCAGGACTGAACCAGGAATGAACCAGGACTGAACCAGGACTAAACCAGGACTGAACCAGGACTGAACAAGGACTGAACCAGGACTGACCAAGGACTAAACCAGGACTGACCAAGGACTAAACCTGGACTAAACCTGGACTGAACCAGGACTGAACCAGGACTGAACCAGGACTAAACCAGTCCTGAACCAGGACTAAACCAGGACTAAACCAGGACTGACCAAGGACTGAACCAGGACTGAACCAGGACTGACCAAGGACTAAACCAGTCCTGACCAAGGACTAAACCAGGACTAACGAAGGACTAAACCAGGACTAACCAAGGACTAAACCAGGACTGACCAAGGACTAAACCTGGACTAAACCTGGACTGAACCAGGACTGAACCAGGACTGAACCAGGACTAAACCAGGACTGAACCAGGAATGAACCAGGACTGAACCAGGACTAAACCAGGACTGAACCAGGACTGAACCAGGACTGACCAAGGACTAAACCAGGACTGACCAAGGACTAAACCTGGACTAAACCTGGACTGAACCAGGACTGAACCAGGACTAAACCAGTCCTGAACCAGGACTAAACCAGGACTAAACCAGGACTGACCAAGGACTGAACCAGGACTGAACCAGGACTAAACCAGTCCTGACCAAGGACTAAACCAGGACTAACGAAGGACTAAACCAGGACTAACCAAGGACTAAACCAGGACTAAACCAGGACTGACCAAGGACTAAACCTGGACTAAACCTGGACTGAACCAGGACTGAACCAGGACTGAACCAGGACTGAACCAGGACTGAACCAGGACTAAACCAGGACTGAACCAGGACTGAACCAGGACTGACCAAGGACTAAACCAGGACTGACCAAGGACTGAACCAGGACTGAACCAGGACTGAACCAGGACTAAACCAGTCCTGACCAAGGACTAAACCAGGACTAACCAAGGACTAAACCAGGACTGACCAAGGACTAAACCTGGACTAAACCTGGACTGAACCAGGACTGAACCAGGACTGAACCAGGACTGAACCAGGACTAAACCAGGACTGAACCAGGACTGAACCAGGACTGAACCAGGACTGAACCAGGACTGAACCAGGACTAAACCAGGACTGAACCAGGACTGAACCAGGACTAAACCAGTCCTGACCAAGGACTAAACCAGGACTAACCAAGGACTAAACCAGGACTGACCAAGGACTAAACCAGGACTGACCAAGGACTAAACCTGGACTAAACCTGGACTGAACCCGGACTGAACCAGGACTGAACCAGGACTGAACCAGGACTAAACCAGTCCTGAACCAGGACTAAACCAGGACTAAACCAGGACTAAACCAGGACTGACCAAGGACTAAACCAGGACTAACCAAGGACTAAACCTGGACTAAACCAGGACTGAAAGGGGCTAAAGTTTCTGTGTTGCAGTCGTGCAGGTATCGACGACTCAAAGAAATGGGGCATGATGTTCCTGAGCAACCAGCTGTTCAAGATCTACTTCAAGGTAAAACCCCAGCAACGAGGGAGGGCATCTGACACATCTGACGCACGGGAGGGCATCTGACACATCTGACGCACGGGAGGGCATCTGACGCACGGGAGGGCATCTGACACATCTGACACACGGGAGGGCATCTGACACATCTGACGCACGGGAGGGCATCTGACACATCTGACACACGGGAGGGCATCTGACACATCTGACGCACGGGAGGGCATCTGACACATCTGACACACGGGAGGGCATCTGACACATCTGACGCACGGGAGGGCATCTGACACATCTGACTCTCCTGCAGATCAATAAACTGCCTCTGTGTAAACCTCTGATCCGAGCCATCGACAGCTCCAACCTGAGGAGCGAGTTCAGTCCTGCCCAGACCGTCACCTACAAGTACTACGTAGGACGCAAGGCCATGTTCGACTCTGACTTCAAGCCCGGTAATACTGCAAATACTGCAAATACTGCAAATACTGCAAATACTGCAAATACTCTAAATACTCTAAATACTCTAAATACTGCAAATACTCTAAATAGTGCAAATACTGCAAATACTGCAAATACTCTAAATACTGCAAATACTGCAAATACTGCAAATACTGCAAATACTCCAAATACTGCAAATACTGCTATGACTCAGTATACAACACCTGTCTTAAGCACCTGTCTGTAACACCCGTCTGTAACACCCGTCTGTCCCTGTCTGCACCTGTCTTAAGCACCTGTCTGTAACACCCGTCTGTCCCTGTCCAGCGGAGGAGTACCTGTCGTACTCGTTCGATCACTGCCATCGCTCGAGTCAGAAGAACAAACGCATGATCCTGATTTACCTCTTGCCCGTCAAGATGCTGCTGGTGAGTGTGACAGTGTCTGAAGGGGGAGCGGCTCAGCACACAGAGGTGAGTGTGTGTGTGTCTGAAGGGGGAGCGGCTCAGCACAGAGAGGTGAGTGTGTGTGTGTCTGAAGGGGGAGCAGCTCAGCACAGAGAGGTGTGTGTGTGTGTCTGAAGGGGGAGCGGCTCAGCACAGAGAGGTGTGTGTGTGTGTGTCTGAAGGGGGAGCGGCTCAGCACAGAGAGGTGAATGTGTGTGTGTGACTGAAGGGGGAGCAGCTCAGCATAGAGGTGAGTGTGTGTGTGTGTCTGAAGGGGGAGCGGCTCAGCACAGAGGTGTGTGTGTGTCTGAAGGGGGAGCGGCTCAGCACAGAGAGGTGTGTGTGTGTGTCTGAAGGGGGAGCGGCTCAGGGCTCTGAAGGGGGAGCGGCTCAGGGCTCTGAAGGGGGAGCGGCTCAGGGCTCTGAAGGGGGAGCGGCTCAGGGCTCTGAAGGGGGAGCGGCTCAGGGCTCTGAAGGGGGAGCGGCTCAGCACAGAGGTGTGTGTGTGTGTGTGTCTGAAGGGGGAGCGGCTCAGGGCTCTGAAGGGGGAGCGGCTCAGGGCTCTGAAGGGGGAGCGGCTCAGCACAGAGGTGTGTTTGTGTTTTCAGGGCCACATGCCGACGCTGCAGCTGCTCAGGAAATACGACCTCCTGCAGTTCACTGATGTCACCAGAGGAGTGCGGTACGAGTGTGTGTGTGTGTATAGTGTGTCTATAGTTTGTGTATAGTGTGTGTATAGTTTGTGTATAGTGTGTGTATAGTGTGTGTATAGTGTGTGTATAGTGTGTGTATAGTGTCTATAGTTTGTGTATAGTGTGTGTATCGTGTGTCTATAGTTTGTGTATAGTGTGTGAATAGTTTGTGTATAGTGTGTCTATAGTTTGTGTATAGTTTGTGTATAGTGTGTGTATAGTGTGTCTATAGTTCGTGTATAGTGTGTGTATAGTTTGTGTATAGTGTGTGTATAGTGTGTCTATAGTTTGTGTATAGTGTGTGTATAGTTTGTGTATAGTGTATCTATAGTGTGTGTATAGTGTGTGTATAGTGTGTCTATAGTTTGTGTATAGTGTGTGTATAGTGTGTCTATAGTTTGTGTATAGTGTGTCTATAGTTTGTGTATAGTGTGTGTATAGTGTGTGTATAGTGTGTGTGTATAGTGTGTCTATAGTTTGTGTATAGTATGTGTATAGTGTGTGATTAGTGTGTGTATAGTGTGTCTATAGTTTGTGTATAGTGTGTGTATAGTGTATCTATAGTGTGTGATTAGTGTGTGTATAGTGTGTCTATAGTTTGTGTATAGTGTGTGTATAGTGTATCGATAGTGTGTGATTAGTGTGTGTATAGTGTGTCTATAGTTTGTGTATAGTGTATCTATAGTGTGTCTATAGTGTGTGTATAGTGTGTCTATAGTTTGTGTATAGTGTATATAGTATTATGTTAGTGTGTAATTTAGTGTCGATTAGTTGACTAGTGTATAGTCGGGTGTTGTGAGATGTGTCTATATTGTGTCTATAGTGTGTGAGTGAGTGATTGTGTGCTATGTAGTCTGGAGCAGTGTGTGTGTGGGTGTGTGTGTGATGCGTATAGTGTGTGTGTATGTACTCTACAGTGTGTGAGCTAATTATAGTGTGTCTATACATTGTGTATAGTGTGTCTGAGTTAACCCCGGAGTGTGTATAGTGTGATTTGTCCATAGTGTGTGTATAGTGTGTGTCTATAGTGTGTGTATAGTGTATTATCAGTAGTCTGGTGAGATTGTATAGTTTTTGTATAGTGTGTGTATGTGTGTGTAATAGTTTAATGTATTGTTTGTATATTATTGTATGTGTGATAGTGGTGCTCCTGTATAGTGTGTGTATAGTGTGTGATAGTGTGTTTGTATAGTGTGTCTATAGTTTATAGTTGGCAGAGTGTGTATAGCTTCTGTGTGTATAGTGTGTCTATAGGTTGTATAGTATCCGATTATAGATTAGTGTGTATAGTGTGTTATGTGTCGTATAGTGTAATGTATAGTGTGTGATCTATAGTGTGTGATTAGTGTGTGTATAGTGTGTCTATAGTTTGTGTATAGTGTGTGTATAGTGTGTGTGTATAGTGTGTCTATAGTTTGTGTATAGTGTGTGTATAGTGTATCTATAGTGTGTGTATAGTGTGTGTATAGTGTATCTATAGTGTGTGATTAGTGTGTGTATAGTGTGTCTATAGTTTGTGTATAGTTTGTGTATAGTGTATCTATAGTGTGTGTATAGTGTGTCTATAGTGTGTGTATAGTTTGTGTATAGTTTGTGTATAGTGTTTCTATAGTGTGTGATTAGTGTGTGTATAGTGTGTGTATAGTGTATCTATATTTGTGTGTGTATAGTGTGTCTATAGTTTGTGTATAGTGTGTGTATAGTGTATCTATAGTGTGTGTATAGTGTGTGTATAGTGTATCTATAGTGTGTGATTAGTGTGTGTATAGTGTGTCTATAGTTTGTGTATAGTGTGTGTATAGTTTGTGTATAGTGTGTGTATAGTGTGTGTATAGTGTGTCTATAGTGTGTGTATAGTGTGTCTATAGTTTGTGTATAGTGTGTGTATAGTTTGTGTATAGTGTGTGTATAGTGTGTGTGTATAGTGTGTCTATAGTTTGTGTATAGTGTGTGTATAGTGTGTGTATAGTGTGTCTATAGTGTGTGTATAGTGTGTCTATAGTTTGTGTATAGTGTGTGTATAGTTTGTGTATAGTGTGTGTATAGTGTGTGTATAGTGTGTCTATAGTGTGTGTATAGTGTGTCTATAGTTTGTGTATAGTGTGTGTATAGTTTGTGTATAGTATGTGTATAGTGTGTGATTAGTGTGTGTATAGTGTGTCTATAGTTTGTGTATAGTGTGTGTATAGTGTATCTATAGTGTGTGATTAGTGTGTGTATAGTGTGTCTATAGTTTGTGTATAGTGTGTGTATAGTGTGTGATTAGTGTGTGTATAGTGTGTCTATAGTTTGAGTATAGTGTGTGTATAGTGTGTGTATAGTGTATCTATAGTGCAACAACAATAGTGTGTGTATAGTGTGTGTGTATAGTGTGTCTATAGTTTGTGTATAGTGTGTGTATAGTGTATCTATAGTGTGTGTATAGTGTGTCTATAGTTTGTGTATAGTTTGTGTATAGTGTGTGTATAGTGTGTCTATAGTTTGTGTATAGTGTATCTATAGTGTGTGTATAGTGTGTCTATAGTGTGTGTATAGTGTGTGTATAGTGTGTGTATAGTGTGTGTATAGTGTGTCTCTAGTTTGTGTATAGTTTGTGTATAGTGTGTGTATAGTGTGTCTATAGTTTGTGTATAGTGTATCTATATAGTGTGCTTAGTGTGTGTATAGTGTGTGTATAGTGTGTCTATAGTGTGTCTATAGTTTGTGTATAGTGTGTGTATAGTGTATCTATAGTGTGTGATTAGTGTGTCTATAGTTTGTGTATAGTGTGTGTATAGTGTGTGTATAGTGTGTGTATAGTTTGTGTATAGTGTGTGTATAGTGTGTCTATAGTTTGTGTATAGTTTGTGTATAGTGTGTGTATAGTGTGTGTATAGTGTGTCTATAGTTTGTGTATAGTGTGTCTATAGTGTGTGTATAGTGTGTGTATAGTGTGTCTATAGTTTGTGTATAGTTTGTGTATAGTTTGTGTATAGTGTATGTATAGTGTGTGTATAGTGTATCTATAGTGTGTGTTTAGTGTGTGATTAGTGTGTGTATAGTGTGTCTATAGTGTGTGATTAGTGTGTGTATAGTGTGTCTATAGTGTGTGTATAGTTTGTGTATAGTTTGTGCATAGTGTGTCTATAGTTTGTGTATAGTTTGTGTATAGTGTGTCTATAGTGTGTGATTAGTGTGTGTATAGTGTGTGTATATAGTGTGTGTATAGTGTGTCTATAGTTTGTGTATAGTGTGTGTATAGTGTGTGATTAGTGTGTGTATAGTGTATCTATAGTGTGTGTATAGTGTGTGTGTAGTTTGTGTATAGTGTGTGTATCGTGTGTTTATAGTGTGTATAGTGTGTGTATAGTGTGTGTGTATAGTGTGTGTATAGTGTGTGTATAGTGTGTGTGTATAGTGTGTTTATAGTGTGTGTATAGTGTGTTTATAGTGTGTGTATAGTGTTTGTGTATAGTGTGTGTATAGTGTGTGATTAGTGTGTGTATAGTGTGTCTATAGTTTGTGTATAGTGTGTGTATAGTGTATCTATAGTGTGTGATTAGTGTGTGTATAGTGTGTCTATAGTTTGTGTATAGTGTGTGTATAGTGTGTGATTAGTGTGTGTATAGTGTGTCTATAGTTTGAGTATAGTGTGTGTATAGTGTGTGTATAGTGTATCTATAGTGCAACAACAATAGTGTGTGTATAGTGTGTGTGTATAGTGTGTCTATAGTTTGTGTATAGTGTGTGTATAGTGTATCTATAGTGTGTCTATAGTGTGTCTATAGTTTGTGTATAGTGTGTGTATAGTGTATCTATAGTGTGTCTATAGTGTGTCTATAGTGTATCTATAGTGTGTGTATAGTGTGTGATTAGTGTGTGTATAGTGTGTGTATAGTTTGTGTATAGTGTGTGTATAGTGTGTCTATAGTTTGTGTATAGTTTGTGTATAGTGTGTGTATAGTGTGTCTATAGTTTGTGTATAGTGTATCTATAGTGTGTGATTAGTGTGTGTATAGTGTGTGTATATAGTGTGTATATAGTGTGTCTATAGTTTGTGTATAGTTTGTGTATAGTGTATGTATAGTGTGTGTATAGTGTATCTATAGTGTGTGTATAGTGTGTGATTAGTGTGTGTATAGTGTGTGTATAGTTTGTGTATAGTGTGTGTATAGTGTGTCTATAGTTTGTGTATAGTTTGTGTATAGTGTGTGTATAGTGTGTGTATAGTTTGTGTATAGTGTATCTATATTGTGTGCTTAGTGTGTGTATAGTGTGTGTATAGTGTGTCTATAGTGTGTCTATAGTTTGTGTATAGTGTGTGTATAGTGTGTCTATAGTTTGTATATAGTGTATCTATAGTGTGTGTATAGTGTGTGTATAGTGTGTGTATAGTGTGTGTATAGTGTGTGTATAGTGTGTGTATAGTGTGTCTATAGTTTGTGTATAGTTTGTGTATAGTGTGTGTATAGTGTGTGTATAGTGTGTCTATAGTTTGTGTATAGTGTATCTATAGTGTGTGATTAGTGTGTGTATAGTGTGTGTATATAGTGTGTATACAGTGTGTCTATAGTTTGTGTATAGTTTGTGTATAGTGTATGTATAGTGTGTGTATAGTGTATCTATAGTGTGTGTATAGTGTGTCTATAGTGTGTGTATAGTTTGTGTATAGTGTGTGTATAGTATGTCTATAGTTTGTGTATAGTGTGTGTATAGTGTGTGTATAGTGTGTGTATAGTGTGTTTATAGTGTGTGTATAGTGTGTGTGTGTATAGTGTGTCTGTATAGTGTGTGTGTATAGTGTGTGTATAGTTTGTGCATAGTGTGTGTGTAGTTTGTGTATAGTGTGTGTATCGTGTGTTTATAGTGTGTGTATAGTGTGTGTATAGTGTGTCTATAGTTTGTGTATAGTGTGTGTATAGTGTGATTAGTGTGTGTATAGTGTGTCTATAGTTTGTGTATAGTGTGTCTATAGTGTGTGATTAGTGTGTGTATAGTGTGTGTATAGTGTATCTATAGTGTGTGATTAGTGTGTGTATAGTGTGTGTATAGTGTGTCTATAGTGTGTGTATAGTGTGTGTATAGTGTGTCTATAGTTTGTGTATAGTGTGTGTATAGTGTGATTAGTGTGTGTATAGTGTATCTATAGTGTGTGTATAGTGTGTCTATAGTTTGTGTATAGTTTGTGTATAGTTTGTGTATAGTGTGTGTATAGTGTGTGTATAGTGTGTCTATAGTTTGTGTATAGTGTGTGTATAGTGTGTGTGTATAGTGTGTCTATAGTATGTGTATAGTGTGTGATTAGTGTGTGTATAGTGTGTCTATAGTTTGTGTATAGTGTGTGTATAGTGTATCTATAGTGTGTGATTAGTGTGTGTATAGTGTGTCTATAGTTTGTGTATAGTGTGTGTATAGTGTATCTATAGTGTGTGATTAGTGTGTGTATAGTGTGTCTATAGTTTGTGTATAGTGTGTGTATAGTTTGTGTATAGTGTGTGTATAGTGTGTCTATAGTGTGTGTATAGTGTGTGTATAGTGTGTCTATAGTTTGTGTATAGTGTGTGTATAGTTTGTGTATAGTGTGTGTATAGTGTGTGTGTATAGTGTGTCTATAGTTTGTGTATAGTATGTGTATAGTGTGTGATTAGTGTGTGTATAGTGTGTCTATAGTTTGTGTATAGTGTGTGTATAGTGTATCTATAGTGTGTGATTAGTGTGTGTATAGTGTGTCTATAGTTTGTGTATAGTGTGTGTATAGTGTATCTATAGTGTGTGATTAGTGTGTGTATAGTGTGTCTATAGTTTGTGTATAGTGTGTGTATAGTGTGTGATTAGTGTGTGTATAGTGTGTGTATAGTGTGTCTATAGTTTGTGTATAGTGTGTGTATAGTGTGTCTATAGTTTGTGTATAGTGTGTCTATAGTTTGTGTATAGTGTGTGTATAGTGTGTGTATAGTGTGTGTGTATAGTGTGTCTATAGTTTGTGTATAGTATGTGTATAGTGTGTGTATAGTGTGTCTATAGTGTGTGTATAGTGTGTGTATAGTGTGTCTATAGTGTGTGTATAGTGTGTGTATAGTGTGTGTATAGTGTGTGATTAGTGTGTGTATAGTGTGTGTATCGTGTGTGTATAGTGTGTGTATAGTGTGTGTATAGCGTGTGATTAGTGTGTGTATAGTTTGTGTATAGTGTGTGTATAGTGTGTGTATCGTGTGTCTATAGTTTGTGTATAGTGTGTGTGTATAGTGTGTGATTAGTGTGTGTATAGTGTGTCTATAGTTTGTGTATAGTGTGTGATTAGTGTGTGTATAGTGTGTGTATAGTGTGTGTATAGTGTGTCTATAGTTTGTGTATAGTGTGTGTATAGTGTGTCTATAGTTTGTGTATAGTGTGTGTATAGTATGTCTATAGTTTGTGTATAGTGTGTGTATAGTGTGTGTATAGTGTGTGTATAGTGTGTTTATAGTGTGTGTATAGTGTGTGTGTGTATAGTGTGTCTGTATAGTGTGTGTGTATAGTGTGTGTATAGTTTGTGCATAGTGTGTGTGTAGTTTGTGTATAGTGTGTGTGTATAGTGTGTCTATAGTTTGTGTATAGTATGTGTATAGTGTGTGTATAGTGTGTGATTAGTGTGTGTATAGTGTGTCTATAGTTTGTGTATAGTGTGTGTATAGTGTGTGTATAGTGTATCTATAGTGTGTGTATAGTGTGTCTATAGTTTGTGTATAGTGTGTGTATAGTGTATCTATAGTGTGTGTATAGTGTGTGTATAGTGTGTGATTAGTGTGTGTATAGTGTGTGTATAGTGTGTCTATAGTTTGTGTATAGTGTGTGTATAGTGTATCTATAGTGTGTGTATAGTGTGTGTTTAGTGTGTGATTAGTGTGTGTATAGTGTGTGTATAGTGTATCTATAGTGTATCTATAGTGTGTGTATAGTGTGTCTATAGTTTGTGTATAGTGTGTCTATAGTGTGTCTATAGTGTGTGTATAGTGTGTCTATAGTGCGTGTATAGTGTGTCTATAGTTTGTGTATAGTTTGTGTATAGTTTGTGTATGGTGTGTCTATAGTGTGTGTATAGTGTGTGTATAGTGTATCTATAGTGTGTGATTAGTGTGTGTATAGTGTGTGTATAGTGTGTCTATAGTGTGTGTATAGTGTGTGTATTGTGTGTCTATAGTTTGTGCATAGTTTGTGTATAGTTTGTGTATAGTGTGTGTATAGTGTGTGTATAGTGTGTCTATAGTTTGTGTATAGTGTGTCTATAGTTTGTGTATAGTGTGTGTATAGTGTGTCTATAGTTTGTGTATAGTGTGTGTATAGTGTGTCTATAGTTTGTGTATAGTGTGTCTATAGTTTGTGTATAGTGTGTGTATAGTGTGTGTATAGTGTGTGTGTATAGTGTGTCTATAGTTTGTGTATAGTGTGTGATTAGTGTGTGTATAGTGTGTCTATAGTTTGTGTATAGTGTGTGTATAGTGTATCTATAGTGTGTGATTAGTGTGTGTATAGTGTGTCTATAGTTTGTGTATAGTGTGTGTATAGTGTGTGTATAGTGTGTGATTAGTGTGTGTATAGTGTGTCTATAGTTTGAGTATAGTGTGTGTATAGTGTGTGTATAGTGTATCTATAGTGCAACAACAATAGTGTGTGTATAGTGTGTGTCTATAGTGTGTCTATAGTTTGTGTATAGTATGTGATTAGTGTGTGTATAGTGTGTCTATAGTTTGTGTATAGTGTGTGTATAGTGTGTGATTAGTGTGTGTATAGTGTGTCTATAGTTTGAGTATAGTGTGTGTATAGTGTGTGTATAGTGTATCTATAGTGCAACAACAATAGTGTGTGTATAGTGTGTGTGTATAGTGTGTGTATAGTGTGTGTATAGTATGTGATTAGTGTGTGTATAGTGTGTCTATAGTTTGTGTATAGTGTGTGTATAGTGTGTGTATAGTGTATCTATAGTGTGTGTATAGTGTGTCTATAGTTTGTGTATAGTGTGTGTATAGTGTATCTATAGTGTGTGTATAGTGTGTGTATAGTGTGTGTATAGTTTGTGTATAGTGTGTGTATAGTGTGTCTATAGTTTGTGTATAGTGTGTGTATAGTGTGTCTATAGTTTGTGTATAGTGTGTCTATAGTGTGTGATTAGTGTGTGTATAGTGTGTGTATAGTGTATCTATAGTGTGTGATTAGTGTGTGTATAGTGTGTCTATAGTGTGTGTATAGTGTGTGTATAGTGTGTCTATAGTTTGTGTATAGTGTGTGTATAGTGTGTGATTAGTGTGTGTATAGTGTATCTATAGTGTGTGTATAGTGTGTCTATAGTTTGTGTATAGTTTGTGTATAGTTTGTGTATAGTGTGTGTATAGTGTGTCTATAGTTTGTGTATAGTGTGTCTATAGTTTGTGTATAGTTTGTGTATAGTGTGTGTGTATAGTGTGTCTATAGTTTGTGTATAGTGTGTGTATAGTGTGTCTATAGTTTGTGTATAGTGTGTCTATAGTTTGTGTATAGTGTGTGTATAGTGTGTGTGTATAGTGTGTCTATAGTTTGTGTATAGTGTGTGTATAGTGTATCTATAGTGTGTGATTAGTGTGTGTATAGTGTGTCTATAGTTTGTGTATAGTGTGTGTATAGTGTATCTATAGTGTGTGATTAGTGTGTGTATAGTGTGTCTATAGTTTGTGTATAGTGTGTGATTAGTGTGTGTATAGTGTGTGTATAGTGTGTCTATAGTTTGTGTATAGTGTCTGTATAGTGTGTGTATAGTGTGTATATAGTGTGTGTGTATAGTGTGTGTATAGTGTGTCTATAGTGTGTGTATAGTGTGTCTATAGTGTGTGTATAGTGTGTGTATAGTGTGTCTATAGTGTGTGTATAGTGTGTGTATAGTGTGTGTATAGTGTGTGATTAGTGTGTGTATAGTGTGTGTATAGTGTGTGTATAGTGTATCTATAGTGTGTCTATAGTGTGTCTATAGTTTGTGTATAGTGTGTGTATAGTGTGTGTATAGTGTGTCTATAGTGTGTGTGTATAGTGTGTGTGTATAGTGTGTGATTAGTGTGTGTATAGTGTGTGTATAGTGTGTCTATAGTTTGTGTATAGTGTGTGATTAGTGTGTGTATAGTGTGTGTATAGTGTGTGTATAGTGTGTCTATAGTTTGTGTATAGTGTGTGTATAGTGTGTCTATAGTTTGTGTATAGTGTGTGTATAGTGTGTGTATTGTGTGTGTATAGTGTGTCTATAGTGTGTGTATAGTGTGTGTATAGTGTGTGTATAGTGTGTGTATAGTGTGTGTATAGTGTGTGTGTGTATAGTGTGTCTGTATAGTGTGTGTATAGTGTGTGTATAGTTTGTGCATAGTGTGTGTGTAGTTTGTGTATAGTGTGTGTATCGTGTGTGTATAGTGTGTGTATAGTGTGTGTGTATAGTGTGTCTATAGTTTGTGTATAGTATGTGTATAGTGTGTGTATAGTGTGTGATTAGTGTGTGTATAGTGTGTCTATAGTTTGTGTATAGTGTGTGTATAGTGTGTGTATAGTGTATCTATAGTGTGTGTATAGTGTGTCTATAGTTTGTGTATAGTGTGTGTATAGTGTATCTATAGTGTGTGTATAGTGTGTGTATAGTGTGTGATTAGTGTGTGTATAGTTTGTGTATAGTGTGTGTATAGTGTGTCTATAGTTTGTGTATAGTGTGTCTATAGTTTGTGTATAGTGTATCTATATAGTGTGCTTAGTGTGTGTATAGTGTGTGTATAGTGTGTCTATAGTGTGTGTATAGTGTGTGTATAGTGTGTGTATAGTGTATCTATAGTGTGTGTTTAGTGTGTGATTAGTGTGTGTATAGTGTGTGTATAGTGTATCTATAGTGTGTGTATAGTGTGTCTATAGTTTGTGTATAGTTTGTGTATAGTGTGTCTATAGTGTGTGATTAGTGTGTGATTAGTGTGTGTATAGTGTATCTATAGTGTGTGTATAGTGTGTCTATAGTTTGTGTATAGTTTGTGTATAGTGTGTCTATAGTGTGTGATTAGTGTGTGTATAGTGTGTCTATAGTGTGTGTATAGTGTGTCTATAGTTTGTGCATAGTTTGTGTATAGTTTGTGTATAGTGTGTGTATAGTGTGTGTATAGTGTGTGTATAGTTTGTGTATAGTGTGTCTATAGTTTGTGTATAGTGTGTGTATAGTGTGTGTATAGTGTGTCTATAGTTTGTGTATAGTGTGTGTATAGTGTGTCTATAGTTTGTGTATAGTGTGTCTATAGTTTGTGTATAGTATGTGTATAGTGTGTGATTAGTGTGTGTATAGTGTGTCTATAGTTTGTGTATAGTGTGTGTATAGTGTATCTATAGTGTGTGATTACTGTGTGTATAGTGTGTCTATAGTTTGTGTATAGTGTGTGTATAGTGTGTGTATAGTGTGTGATTAGTGTGTGTATAGTGTCTATAGTTTGAGTATAGTGTGTGTATAGTGTATCTATAGTGCAACAACAATAGTGTGTGTATAGTGTGTGTATAGTGTGTCTATAGTTTGTGTATAGTGTGTGTATAGTGTGTGATTAGTGTGTGTATAGTGTGTCTATAGTTTGAGTATAGTGTGTGTATAGTGTATCTATAGTGCAACAACAATAGTGTGTGTATAGTATGTGATTAGTGTGTGTATAGTGTGTCTATAGTTTGTGTATAGTGTGTGTATAGTGTGTGTATAGTGTATCTATAGTGTGTGTATAGTGTGTCTATAGTTTGCGTATAGTGTGTGTATAGTGTATCTATAGTGTGTGTATAGTGTGTGTATAGTGTGTGTATAGTGTGTGTATAGTGTGTGTATAGTTTGTGTATAGTGTGTGTATAGTGTGTCTATAGTGTGTGTATAGTGTGTCTATAGTTTGTGTATAGTGTATCTATAGTGTGTGATTAGTGTGTGTATAGTGTGTGTATAGTGTGTGATTAGTGTGTGTATAGTGTGTGTATCGTGTGTGTATCGTGTGTGTATAGTGTGTGTATAGTGTGTGATTAGTGTGTGTATATTTTGTGTATAGTGTGTGTATAGTGTGTGTATAGTGTGTCTATAGTTTGTGTATAGTGTGTGTATAGTGTGTCTATAGTTTGTGTATAGTGTGTGTATAGTGTGTCTATAGTTTGTGTATAGTGTGTGTATAGTGTGTGTATTGTGTGTGTATAGTTTGTCTATAGTGTGTGTATAGTGTGTGTATAGTGTGTTTATAGTGTGTGTATAGTGTGTGTGTATAGTGTGTCTGTATAGGGTGTGTATAGTGTGTGTATAGTTTGTGCATAGTGTGTGTGTAGTTTGTGTATAGTGTGTGTATCGTGTGTTTATAGTGTGTATAGTGTGTGTATAGTGTGTGTATAGTGTGTGTGTATAGTGTGTGTATAGTGTGTGTATAGTGTGTGTATAGTGTGTGTGTATAGTGTGTGTATAGTGTGTGTATAGTGTGTGTATAGTGTGTGTATAGTGTGTTTATAGTGTGTGTATAGTGTGTGTATAGTGTGTGTGTATAGTGTGTGTGTATAGTGTGTGTATAGTGTGTGTATAGTGTGTGTATAGTGTGTGTATAGTGTGTGTATAGTGTGTGTATAGTGTGTATAGTGTGTTTATAGTGTGTTTATAGTGTGTGTATAGTGTGTGTGTATAGTGTGTTTATAGTGTGTGTATAGTGTGTGTATAGTGTGTGTATAGTGTGTTTATAGTGTGTGTATAGTGTGTGTATAGTGTATTTATAGTGTGTGTATAGTGTGTTTATAGTGTGTTTAAAGTGTGTGTATAGTGTGTGTATAGTGTGTGTATAGTGTGTTTATAGTGTGTGTATAGTGTGTGTATAGTGTGTTTATAGTGTGTGTATAGTGTGTGTATAGTTTGTGTTTGTGTGTTTCAGGGAGGGGAACCTGTTGCTCCTGAATGAAGCTTTGTCAAAACATGAGACGTTTTTTATTCGATGCGGAATTTTCCTTATTCTAGAAAAACTCAAGATCATCACCTACAGAAACCTGTTCAAGAAAGTGTAAATATACGACTACTACTGCTACTACTACTGCTACTACTACTACTGCTACTGCTACTGCTACTACTACTGCTACTACTACTACTACTACTACTGCTGCTACTACTACTGCTGCTACTACTACTGCTGCTACTACTGCTACTACTACTACTACTGCTACTGCTACTACTGCTGCTACTACTACTACTGCTACTGCTACTGCTGCTACTGCTGCTACTGCTACTGCTACTACTGCTACTGCTGCTACTGCTGCTGCTGCTACTGCTACTGCTGCTACTGCTACTGCTACTACTACTACTGCCACTACTACTACTACTAGTACTACTACTGCTACTGCTACTACTACTAGTACTACTACTGCTACTGCTGCTACTACTACTAACAGCTCTTAACAATAACCAACAACAACCAACAACAACAATCAAACAATGACAATAATATAATAACAACTCAATAATGACAACAACAACTAACAACAATGTATTGTGGCTAGCAATCTTTCTTCAGCAATATTAATAATGACAACAACCGAACCAACAATAATGACGTAATAACAATAACCAATGACGTAATATATGACAAAAATAATAATAACAACTCAGCATCAACCAATTAATCAATAATAATAATAACAAACCAATGAAACGCTAATAATGATCACCAACAACGAATAACAACTCTCGAATATGATAATACTTTCTTGTCCTCGTATGAACAAATAATGACAACATACAATGAGCGCCAATAATAATCAATAACAATGAACCAATTTATAACAACAATGAATAATAATGGTAAACATCAGCTCAAGCTCTTTTAGCAATAGCTCGCAACCGATATTAACCAATGACGTAATGAAACCAACAGCTGAACTCAGCTCAACCAAATATGACAACTAACTCAACAATAGCGAATAACTAATATACCAACCAATCACAACGTATGTTATAATGAAACAATAACCAATGAATAATCAACAATAATAACTTTCAGCGAATAACCAACAATAACAAGCTCAAACAACAACAATGACAAACGAAGCAACAACCCGCAATAATAAACAACATAACCAATGACAACTAATGCCAACAACAACTCTGCTGACAACTAATCAACAACAGCAGCGAGCAAACAACCTTGACATACTAACAACTGACAACATAACAATGACAACCTTAACAACAATAGCGACAACAACAACAACAATGAACAGCAACAACTCTGTAACAATAATGATAATAACAACAACAATATTTCAACAATAATATCTTAAACAACCAACCAGCCGGCAACTGGCAACAACAACAACTGGCTCGGTAATTAAACAACCAACTAATACAGCAACAACTGACAAACGAAACAACTGACAACAATATCATGTAGCAATCATACTTGGAATAACAACAACAACAACGCTCATCTTACTTTCTTAATAATATTGCTGTATATGTACATGCTCTTTCAATATGACAATATGTAATAACAATAATATTAATATTCAATGACCTTGACAATCAACAATTCATTTTCGTTCAACAACCAACAATGACCAATGATATGTAATCTTCTTTCTATAACTTATATAGTTAAAAAACAATCAATGTGAAACTAACTCATGTACGACAGTTAACCAATAATAACCAACTCTTTCTTTTCAATAATAAGCTCAACCGAGCAACCAATAATTGATAACAACCAACAACCAACAATGACAATAACCAATAATAATCAACAATAATGACAGCAACGTAATCAACTCAACAATGATCGTTCTGTAATAACTCATGACAACAACAATAATAATAATGACAATAATAAGCGACAGCTCAACGCTCTTCTAATCATACTGACAACCGTAAAATAATGACAATAACTAACAATTAACCTGATAACTCAACAAATAACTAATGAGCGAATATATCGCTCTTCTTCAATGAGCAACAAATAATGACATATAACAATGACCAACCAATAACAACTAACAACCAACAATGACAACCGACAACTCTTTTCTAATACAATGACAACTTGATTAACAACCAGCCAACTAATAACATAATGATTTCTCCTGTCTGACAAGCGAACTTGACAGCAACAATAAACAAGCCACGCTCAACAAATCATGAATAGCAACAACAATAACAGCGAACTAATAATACTAATGAGCCAACAAACAATTGTGAGCAACAATATGTGACCAACAATAGCAACCAACAGCAATGTTAAGCAACGAGCAACGAATAACAATAGCTCAATCAACCAACAACAACAACAATGCTAACAACCATATAACAACAGTAACATAACAACCAACAAACAACAAGCAGCTTAACCAATAATAACAACGAAACAATAGCATGAACAACTAACAATAACGCTGCTGTAACATAACAACTACTATGATTTACAGCTTTCATGATAATAACCCAGCAACAAGCGGCAATAACAATGACAACAATATGGCGCCAACAACAGCACCAATATCTGTAACAGTTAACAGCAACCTAATAGTAATCAATTAGCTCTTATACAATATAATTAATGACAACAACAGCATATGGATCTTTCAACAATAATTAACAACAACCAACAATGACAACAACTATTCAATAATAACAATGAAATAATGACTTTCATATGCTCTTTCTTTCTTCGGTTTTTCAATAACAAATAACTAACAACCATTTTCTGTTTCATAATATGACAATAACAGCTCTTTTCAACTCTCAAAAAATAACAACAACTGACAACAATAATAGCATCAGCGACAATCGCTCAACCGAACCAATAACTAATACCAGCAATCAACAACCTTTCAACAGCATTAACAATATTGACAACCAGCATAAGCGAACCAACTCATGATGTAACAATAAACAACAATATCAATAACAACAATAGAACAAATTTCAATGACCAACAATAATGATAATATTGACAATAACAATGTAATAATAATAAATGATCAATAATAATATGACAACAATAACAATGACAATAACAATGAATGATTATAACAATGAATAATAATATGATTCAGCTATAATATAATTGACAACAACCAGCCAACAATGATAATAATATCTAATTTGGTAATAATATGTAACTCAATAATAATAACCAGCAATAATAACCAATAATAATAATGTAATATAATGACAAAGCAACAATAATGTAATGTAACAAAACATGACAACTCGTAGCCAACAATAGGCAACAAACAACAATAGCGCTCAACTAACAAAATGACTAGCATGACCAACAACCGAAACGTAATATAACATATGTAATTAACAGCGAACAAAACTGAATAATGACAAACGAAACTCAGTGTAATAATGTATAATAATGCTGTAACGACAACTCTGACGAATGATCTGTATGTATGACCAGCAGCTCAACTAACTAACATGACAACTCAACAATAATGGCTCTAGCAAAACATATGGCAAACATGTAACCAATGATAACAACAACAACAATAATAAACTAGGCAATGACAACAACAACAATAATATGTAATAACAATGTATGGGTTCATAATAATGACAAACAGTAACGAGAATAGCCAGTCTGTGAAACCAGTGTAACAACAAGCAACAACGTAACCAACAATGCAACTGAAACTTATAGCGGCAGCAGTTAGCTGCCGTAAACAAGCAGCAGCAAACAACAACAGTCAGCGAACAACCAACAACAACAGCAGTGACAACAATGATAATTAACAACTATTGACAACAATATAGCAACAGGCTGTAGCAACAATATTATGTAACAACAATGCTTTAATCTTGACAACAACAATGACAATGTTAACTCTTAACAATAATGACAATGATATGACAAACGATAATACAACAACAACAGCAATATGACAGCTGTTAATAAATAACAACCAACATAATGACAATAATATTGATATAACAATGATAACAAACAATGTTGAGCTAATAATGACAACTAGACAACAATGACAATAACAACCAAGCTGACAACAATGACAACAAATAATATGAATAGATGACCAAATAACCAATAATGTAATCTCAATGACAAACCAATAATAATAACAAGCATAATGACAATAAACAACAACAATGACAATAATATAACAGTTAATGACCAACAATAACAATATAAACAAGCAATAATATGGCAACAAACAATGACAAACGAAAACAATGACAAACAAGCGAACAACAACACGTAACAAACAGCAATCGGGATCAATGACAATAATATAATAATTGCTGCTCTATATGTAACAATATGTAATAGCTCCTTCAGTGCTGGCACTGCATATGTAACAACAACAACATATGCTGTTAGCGCTCTTACTCTTTCAACAGCTCAACTCTGCCTTTCTTCAGTCAACGTATCGGTCTGATTATCGGTCAATTGATGTAATTGGCTGCTGCTCTGGTCTTCAACAGTATGGCACACCAAACAAATATAATATATATATATGACAACGAAACTCTCTTTCATAGCCAATGATAATACTCAATAATTAATATATGCAATAACTCTTAACTGTAATAACAATATGTAACAACGTATACAGCGAATAACAATAATAATACCTGATCTCAACCTTAAACAATAACATCATTTTACACTCAATAATATGGCTCAACCAGCAGCAACTAATGAGCAACTAATAACAACAATATGGTGTAATAACCCAACAACCTTAGTATTCAACAATTCAAAATAACAATTAATGACAAATGATAAGTAACATTGACTAGTAGTTAATACTCATAACCTGTAACAACAACAACAATAGCAATACGCTGCCAATTAATGCACAACCAATATATGGCTCTCAGCAGCTCGATTGCTATTTTAATGACAACAACTGACAAACAACTATACTCACTCATAGCTCAAGCAACAATAGTATGAACCATAACAACAACCCGGCATGACATATGTAACTGGTAATAACAAGCGGCAATAATAGTAATAACAGACGAGCAACAACTAACTTGAACATGCTCGTGATGTAACCAACAACCAACAAGCCTACAGCAAACGAATAACCCAACAATGGTTGACATAGCTGAGCAACAGCGAGCAACGAGCAATAACAATTAGCTAACAGCAGCAAAACAAGCTGCCTGCTCAGTCAGCACCAACAACCAGCAACCAGCGGCAGCAATTGCTGGTAGCAACAACAACCGAGCAGCAACGCTTAGCAACAGCTGCTCTTCAGTGTAGTAACAACAACCATTAACTGGCTGATTAATGACTCGCTCGCTTGACAATAATAACAATAACGCTCAATATCAGTGTAATAATATACAATTTGGTAATGAATAACAATGATATCCGAGCAACATATATTTAACTAATGACATAATATGTAATAACAATAACAACAATGACAACATAGCTGGATGTAACGCTCAATAACCAATGACAAGCTCTTCAGTCAGCAAATAATAACAACTCTTCCTTCGGTCAACCATTAACAACTCAACAACAAACCAGCATAATAATTCATGACACTAACAAGTGCTCAACAGCGACAACAAACCAACGCCAACAATATGTAACCAGCGGTATAGCTTTCTTGATCGCTCTAATTCAACAATTAAACCAACCAATGAACAACAACAATATGTGACAATAATTAATAATAATGACCAATAACTAAATAATTTTCAGACGAATAATAATATTCAACAATAATAACTCAATGTACTCTTTCTTCAACCAAGCATAGAACAATAACCAGTAGACGGTATAACCAACAATGGTTATAACAAACAGCAATCGATAACAACAATAACATATGTAATAACTAACGAAACAATGACCAACAATGCTCTTAACCATATAGCCAAATAAACCAACCGAACCAATAATTAACAAGCCGGCCGTAATAACATACTAACTGACTAACAATAGCGGTTTTAATAATATGACAACTCATGATATGTAATAATAATAGCCAATATATAACATTTCTTCAACCTTCAACAAGCTTCGACAACAAACTTTTTTAACCAACTCCTTTCTTGACTGAACAACTAGACAACAACTAGCAACAGTAACTAACAATGGCAAGTATGCTCAACAAGCGGCATAATGACAGCAACAACCAGGCTTATATGACAACTCAACAAACCGAGCAAATAACAACAGCGTGGCAATAACTCATGAGACAAGCGAATAGCCCGAGCAAACAACAAACAATGCTCAACCGAGCAATGTATTAATATTTCTTTCAATAATACATATTGATTAATATACATAACAACAAAACCCAACTGACAACAAGCAATAACAACAATAACAAGCAACAATAACAACCGTGACAGAATAACCAACAATGATATAACATGACCGAACTAACAGCACCATACCCAGCAACAACAACGAGCAAGCGTAACAACATATCATATGCAGCCAATAACAGCACAATTATAACGCTTAACAATGCATTGACAATACAACCTCTGGGATCAACTGAGCAACATAAACCCGAACATTAACGTTCATATAACAACTGACAACAACAGTGCTAATTAACAACAACAATAATATGTAACAACCAATAACAACTCGTTCAACAAACAACATGACAACTCAATTAACAATTTGAGTCGGCAACATATTTTCTCTTCTTCAGTCTTAACATATGTAATAACAACAATAGATTAATTAGCTGCTTCAAAATATAATGAGCAATAACAACAACTCAATTAACTTGAGCCCAAACCAACGACAATCATACAACCAGCGGTCAATAATGGTGTAAACCTATGTATAATGACAACCTAATATAGCGACAGTACTCTTAACAATGATTCAGTCAACAGTTAACATGTAATAGCTCAACAGCTCAGCAACAACAGTCAAGCAATTTAACTCAAGCACCAACAAATGGCTCAAGCTGTAACTCATTGTAATGACCATGACAACCAATAGCAATAACTAATATTTAACCCAACCAAGCCAGGCAACTTATTTCAGTAGCATGAGCAATAACAACGCTCTTAACTGGCTGATTCAACTGGCATCAATTGATTGAGTTATTGTGATTGATTGATTGATGACCAATCGGTAGCAAAACAAGCTCTTGGCAACCTTAACAGCAACAACTGCCGCAACAATAACCTTAACCCAAGCAACGCGTAACAGCTCGCTCACTCTGCTGCTGCTGCTGCTGTTAAGCAACTGCCAACAGCAACAAGCGAGCCAGCAGCCGAGCAACCCAGCAAACCAACCCAGCTGAGCAACAGCAGCTCAACCTTAACGCGGAACAACAACTGTAATGACTGCCAACAAGCGAAACCAACGCTGCTCTAGCAACAGCGTAGCAGCAATAGCAACAACAACAACTTTCTTTCTTATAGCTGAGTCAACGACAATAACAACCATGTAACAAACAGTTAACCAACAAGCGCCTGTGGCAACCAGCAACAACAATTAACAAGCAACAACAGCAATGTAACAATAACCAACAACCAGCGGTAGCAACAACAACCAGATTAACAACGTATGTGTAACATATCGCTGACAGACCAACAATTGCTGGTGCTGTAACCAGCAGCAACAATGACAGCAACAGCAGCAGCGGCAATGACCAATTAGTCAGCCCCGGCTTACCAATGACTTAACAACCAGACAACAACAGCTGATTAACTCTTCAGTGTGACAACTGTTTCTTTCTTTCTTTGACAACAACAATAGTGTTTCTTCGCTAACCTTCAGTTAACCATCGACAATATGATATGACAACAATGCCATGTCACTTTCTCGCTGCTCTTACAATATATAAACATCAACAACCAATTTCAGCATGACAACCTATGATCAACAATAACTATCTAACAATGACCAACTCTTCTGGTCTTAACAGTAGCTCTTTCTTTCAAAAAACAGCCAGCTGAGTTGACGACAATATAATAACTAACTCAATAGCTTTCTTCAGTCATAAACCCTGCTCAACAATGACATGCGTAATAACCAACGTACTAACAATGACTCATGACTCAACTCTAATGATTTTCAACAACAATAACAGAGCCAACAATGACAACCAATATGGTCATAACCTTAGCAATAATAACAACAACCGAGCTTAATAACAACAATACTGTGACAATAAACTACTGTAACTTAATTAACAATGAGCAATGTAGTTAATAATATGCCAAACCAATCATGTAATAATGGCTCTAAGCAACCAGCATGGTGCTCTTTCTGTATAGCTTCTTATATAACTAAAACAACTGACAAAAACAACTCATACTTTCATGACGTAACAATGACGACAACAACAACAACCAATGACTCATATGAGCAACAATTAATAGCTCAATGTAACTGAGCCATGACAATGACAACATATAACAAGCTGTTGATTTAACCACTAACCAACAACCAACTCAGTTGAACAACGCTGACAACTAACCAGCGAGCCAGATGATTCGCTGGTTAACAAACGGCTCAAACCAACAATATGATTTGACAATAATAACCGTAATTTGTGGCTGTAACAACCAACGAGCAGCAACAATTGCTCGCAAACCGGCTTAACCAATAGCAGCCAGCAATAACAATAACAACTCAATTAATAATGTAACAATAATGCGCTAACAACAATGAGCAATAACGAACATGATTGTATATGTGACAACAACAAACAAATTTAACAACAACCAATAACCAATGACAACCAACAATGACAACTAACCAACAACTCTTGTGTAACCAATCAATAAGCAACAACAACAACAACCCAATGACAACAGCTCTTGGCTCAACCTAATGGCAACTAATACAACTGCTTGACAGCGTACAGCAGCATATTTCAAGTCAACAAGCAACAGCATGCTGAATTAACGACAACAGCAACAGCAATAACAATATGTGATGGTTTTGTCAACCAATGATTGATGTAACCAACAACAACAACTCGGTCAACAGCTAACAAACATCAGCGGTAACAGCAAATGCTAATGATAACCAACAAACAATATGGATGATAACAACAATAATGGCATGAGCCAGCGTATTCAATAATGACCAACAACAACAATGTGATATCAACAACAACATATGATATCAACAACAACTGACAGCCGCCAATGACAATAACAACAACTGACAGCAACCTTCGTATTGGCGCCAACAATGCAACCAGCGGCAACAGTCGCTCAATGGCAACCATAGCTCAGTATAACAACCAGCAAGCAAGCTCGGTTGAAATAACTAATATTATGTAACAATGTTGACAGCAATAACCAACAACTCAACCATATACGGTTCAGCTCAACAATAGTATATGCAATAATAATGATTTTCAACATATATATAGCAGGAACAATAATAGCACTCTTTCAATATGAACAGCAATGACATATGATAATATATAACAGCTCATACAATGTAAGCCAGCTGGTTCATCAATCATGACAACATATGTAATAGCCGGCAATATAAGCATAACAACTAATCATGTGATGCTCAATAACGAATAAAAACAATGACAGCAATAACATTAATAATAATATGTATAATAATGACAACCATGTAACAATAAGCCGAGCAATATATAAACAACAATAACTGTGGTTGCTTGACAACAGTGGTGTATTAACAAATATCGCTCGCTGTAATATAGCTCAGTGTAATAAATAAACTGACTAATAATATGTTGTATGTATAATGACAACAACCAATGAACAAGCAACAACCAACCAGCAGGCCAATAGTAAACAGCGAATGACAGCAACAACCAACAACAATGACAACAACTGACCAGCGGCAATCTCAATGACTAACAATGTTTATGTGACAACAACTCAGTTAATAACTAACTAACGGCAGCTGACAGCAACAAACAATTTGCTAATGACCAACAATATGCGCAATTAACTAATAGCTCTTCGTTGATACGTATGGCAATTTGAGAAACAATAACAAACCAATGTTAACAACAATTTCAGTGTAATAATAACCAGTTCATGTAATATGGTTAATAATATAATTTTAGTAGCGAACCAATATAGCAACAACTTTCAGTTAGCTGACAAGTGACAACAACAAACTGACAACCAATAACAACTAATAGCTCAGTTAATGTGACAGCATAATGTAGCAGTATGAATAACCTTAACCAACTCGTTAATGACGGCAATTTAACAACCAAGCGGTCAAGAACAACAATGCTTCAATTAGCGAGCAGACAAATGTATCGCCTGGTGTAATAGCAAGCGGCAGCTACTTTTCTTTATACATATGATAACCAGCTCAGTTTTTAATTACAACGTATAACTGACAACTTGACAACAGCTGGGTGTAGCAACAACCAACGGTCATGGTGTAATAATAACGCCGTATTAACGCTGACAACAGGTCTTAATGCCAGTTAATATACAACCATTTCTTGACAACAACAACTCTGATTAATATAACATATGAAACAATATATAACAGTTAACTATTTAACCAATAACAACAACTCTGGCAATAACGAAATAACAATATAGCAACAGCAACTCGATTGACAAAAATTTTAGCAGCAACAATTAACTAAATAATAATAATGACAATTAGCTCGATTAACCATAGTGCTGATTCAATTGTAACCGATATGCTTATTACCAACCAACAACTCTGATAATATCAATAATATGCGGCCTAGATTAACCAACTAATAACGAAACGGCAACGTGTAACGAACCAGCAACAACAGTTTAACAGCTAAGCTGCTGTGACAACATATATGATTAATAACGTAATAATAACCAACTCGATAATATGATTAACGGTTCTTAAGTAACAGTTAATGACAGCAGCGGCAGCAGCAACAATTTAACAGGTTAACAACTAACTGCTGACAACAGCTGAGCAACCAACAATATGATTTAGCTTAACCTTAATAACAATGATAACCAATAGCCTGAATTAACTGACAACAACAAAGCAACTCAGGTCGTATGCCAGTACAACAACTGACAACCAGCTGTAATAACCAGCTCGGTTAATATAGCTCAATGACAAACAGCTGTTGCCAATAATAACAATATTGATTAGCAAGCAACCAACAACCGAGCAGTACTTGGTAGCAACAATAATGTTGAGCAACAATAGCTGTTATTAACAATTCATTGACAGCAGCCTGTGAACTAACCAATAATATGATTGGCTCGTTATATGACAACAATACCTTGAGCAACTAGCCAATTTAACAGCGAGCAACAAGCCAACAACCAAAAAACAACTGACTAACAATATGGCAATGACAGCAAACGGCAACCTTGTATGCTTCCAGTGTAACCTGAGCAACAAGCGACATGACGTAGTATGCTTTGAGCAATAACAACAACAACCAACCTGGTGTAGCGAGCAATTGCAATAACAGCGAGCAAACCGCAATAACGGCCCAACCATTGCAGCAGCAACAACTACTACTCGGTTGTACTACAACAATAACCAAGCAACAGCAACAATTTGAAATAGCTTAACAACAACTAGCACAAGCGGGCAGCTAGCCTGCTACTACTACTACTGCTACTACTAAGCCTTGGCCAGCTACTACTAAGCTGCTACTACTACTACTGCTACTGCTACTACTACTACTAATACTGCTACTAATACTACTGCTACTACTACTGCTACTACTACTACTGCTACTACTACTGCTACTACTACTAATACTACAGCTCCCTCTTGTAGAAAGTATCAGGGTGAATGATAATACTACAAACAGCATCTCTGGCTGGGAGGGCATCTGACCGACTGTCCCTGCAGGTACCTGCTGCTCCAGACTCACCAGCTCCCCCTGGAGGCCTTCCTCATCGCGCTGAGGATGATGAAGGTGGAGGGCGTCGACCTGGACGAAGTGCAGTGCATCCTCGCCAACCTCATTTACATGGTACTGTTACCATAGCGACCGCACTGTTACTATAGCATCACAGGGACAGAGCTGCAATTCAGCCATTTTATACAATAAAAACAGTAAAACAGACCAATTAGAATTTATTAAATCATTAAAACAAAAAATAAAAGATTTATTTAACTTGTTTTTTCATCTCTCCTTTCTCCCCTTTGGCCATCCATCCCTCCTCGTCTCCTTTCCTCCCTCCTCGTCTCCTTTTCTCCCTCCTCGTCTCCTTTCCTCCCTCCTCGTCTCCTTTTCTCCCTCCTCGTCTCCTTTTCTCCCTCCTCGTCTCCTTTTCTCCCTCCTCGTGTCCTTTTCTCCCTCCTCGTCTCCTTTTCTCCCTCCTCTTCTCCTCAGGGGCACATTAAAGGGTACATCTCTCACCAACATCAGAAACTGGTCGTGTCAAAACAGAATCCTTTCCCTGCGCTCTCCACGCTCACCTAGACTACACTACCCATGATCCTGTGCTCCAGACCACCCACAGGACTGGACCAGGACTTGACTAGAACTGGATCTAAACTGTTTTTCATGAATTGTAAAAAGTGAAATAAACTTTTTCTTTCGTACTTTGTGTTTTGGTTTCAGTTCAGTCTGAAGACTTCGCAGCACAGTTTAAAGTTTAAAATCTTGAACATTTGCACAGAAACTTCTCAGAGCTTTGCTTTATTGATCTATTTGTAATTTTAAAATGCAAAAATACCAGAGGAGGAGTCAGGAGGAGGAGTCAGGAGGAGGTGAACTGTGTGGAGGAGGAGTCAGAGGAAGTCTTAAGTCAAACCCATTAGAGTTAATGAGGATCAGGCGTAAGTGGATCAGGACACGGGCCGAGGCTCAGTTCTGCAGAACGTCGTGTTTATTGTGTAGAACATTCACACCAGGACACTGTGATCCACAAACTCCTCCAGCTCCTCCACAAACTCCTCCAGCTCCTCCACAAACTCCTCCAGCTCCTCCACAAACTCCTCCAGCTCCTCCACAAACTCCTCCAGCTCCTCCACAAACTCCTCCAGCTCCTCCACAAACTCCTCCAGCTCCAGCGACTCTTCGTGTGTTCGGGGCCATGGGGCACTCTCTCACACTCAGAGCCGACCCCGGACTGTGGAGCCGCTGCTGATTCTGCTGTGGACGAGGCCTCGGTGAGTAACTCCCCGAGGGCAGAGGGAAGTTCTGTTTAAATAAGCATTAATATTCGAGTGTTACCACAGCTACAAACTGAATGTGAAAAGCCTGTTCATGGTAAACAAGTTCCACGGGAAGCTCGTCCCGACGTCCTGGAGTTTGTTGACCTGTTGCTATGGCGACTCTTTGTGCAAAATGAACGCTCGATCATTAGAAATCTCTGGAACAAACTCTAAACCTTAACGTGATTTGGACAGAGACAGGCGTGTCGTTCGGAGGCACTTCAGACTATAGTGACGCTTCTATAGAAGACTCCAAACCCTAAAGACTCTAAGAACCCTAAGGACCCCAAGGACCCTAAAACCCTGAGAACCCCTAACCCTGAGCCTCCCCTCAGACAAAGGGCTGGAGACACATTTGTATGAATCTCATGCTAAAGTTCATTGTTTAAAGCAGATAATCTGTGATGGACGTGACGTGGCTTTAATCTTGTTCTCTGTTAATCTGCAGCTGAGCTCCTTGGTCCTGCTCTGGACCTTCTGACCTTTGGGTGAAGACTTCTCTGTGAATAGTGTTTCTGCTCTGGTTGGCCGCCCCGCCCTCGCCATGCCGCTCATGCCGGTCAAGTTCAACCTGCAGAAGCGGGTGAAGCTGGCGCAGGGCCTCTGGATGCTCTACTGGGTCTCTGTGATGGTGGGAATCCTCATCTTCAGCTTGGGCATATTCTTCAAGGTGGAGCTGAGAAAGAGGAGCGAGATGATGGACAACAATGAGAGCCACCTTGTCCCGAACCTCTTGATCCTCACGGGGCTGCTCACCTGTGCCGTCAACGCCTTCGGAGGGAAGGTCTGTCACGACTCGCTCGACCCCATGAAGTTTGCCAAGTGGAAGCCGATGCTGAAGCAGTACTTCACGGGCTGCGTGGCCTTCAGCGCCGCGCTCCTGGTGGTGGCGCTGTTGTGCTTCCTCATGCAGTTCTCCGTGTACCTGACTCTGGCCGAGGGGCTGAAAAACGGGATTCGCTTCTACAAAGACACGGACACGCCGGGACGCTGCTTCATGAAGAGAACCCTAGACATGACCCAGATCGAGTTCCGCTGCTGCGGAAACAACAACTTCAGGGACTGGTTTGAGGTTCAGTGGATCAGCAACCGCTACTTGGACATGAGCAACGACCAAGTCAAGGAGTGAGTATGTCGTACACTACCGTTCAAAAGTTTGAGAAATTTCCTTATTTTTTAAAGAAAAGCACTGTTTTTTTCAATGAAGATACTTTAAATCAGAAATACACTCTATACACTGCTAATGTGGTAAATGACTATTCTAGCTGCAAATGTCTGGTTTTTGGTGCAATATCTACATAGGTGTACAGAGGCCCATTTCCGTGCAAGAAATTGCCAAAAAACTGACGATTTCTTATAACAGTGTGAACTACTCCCTTCAGAGAAGAGCACAAACAGGCTCTAACCAGAGTAGAAAGAGAAGTGTGAGGCCCCACTGCACAACTGAGCCAGAAGATACGAACATTAGAGTCTCTAGTTTAGAAACAGACGCCTCACAGGTCCTCATCTGGCAGCTTCATTAAATAGAACCTGCAAAACACCAGTGTGAACATCTACAGTGAAGAGGCGACTCCGGGATGCAGCTTCAGAAAAGGAAAAGCCACATCTGAGACTGGCCAATAAAAGAAACAGATTAATATGGGCCAAAGAACACAGACACTGGACAGAGGAAGAGTGGACAGAAGTGTTATGGACAGACCCACTGAGCTGCTGTGGACAGAAGTGTTATGGACAGACCCACTGAGCTGCTGTGGACACAAGTGTTATGGACAGACCCACTAAGCTGCTGTGGACAGAAGTGTTATGGACAGACTCACTGAGCTGCTGTGGACAGAAGTGTTATGGACAGACCCACTAAGCTGCTGTGGACAGAAGTGTTATGGACAGAACCCACTGAGCTGCTGTGGACAGAAGTGTTATGGACAGACCCACTGAGCTGCTGTGGACAGAAGTGTTATGGACAGAGCCACTGAGCTGCTGTGGACAGAAGTGTTATGGACAGAGCCACTGAGCTGCTGTGGACAGAAGTGTTATGGACAGAGCCACTGAGCTGCTGTGGACAGAAGTGTTATGGACAGACCCACTGAGCTGCTGTGGACAGAAGTGTTATGGACAGACCCACTGAGCTGCTGTGGACAGAAGTGTTATGGACAGACCCACTGAGCTGCTGTGGACAGAAGTGTTATGGACAGACCCACTGAGCTGCTGTGGACAGAAGTGTTATGGACAGACCCACTGAGCTGCTGTGGACAGAAGTGTTATGGACAGACCCACTGAGCTGCTGTGGACAGAAGTGTTATGGACAGACCCACTGAGCTGCTGTGGACAGAAGTGTTATGGACAGACCCACTGAGCTGCTGTGGAGCAGTTTGACCGTCTGGTACGTAAGAATTTTCCATCCAGACAATCCAACCTGTGGCAGAAGCTTCTAGAAGCCTGGGGTGAAACTTCTCCAGATCCTTCAACAAATGAACAGCTGGAGGCCAAAGGTCTGAAGGCTGTGACTG
Organism: Odontamblyopus rebecca; assembly: GCA_030686955.1. Taxonomy (NCBI): domain Eukaryota; kingdom Metazoa; phylum Chordata; class Actinopteri; order Gobiiformes; family Gobiidae; genus Odontamblyopus; species Odontamblyopus rebecca. Next base: position 41,576,788 of record CM060662.1, on the reverse strand, counting down.
CTGCAAATGGAGGATTCTCTGACCAAAGCAAAATTTGAAGGAAAAAATTATTTGAAATACAAATCATTATTTCTGACCTTGTCAATGTCTTGACTAAAGTTTATTCATTTTACAGCTCGTGGTGGTAAATAAAAGTGACTTTTCATGGAAAACACAAAATTGTCTGGGTGACCCCAAACTTTTGAACGGTAGTGGATAACCCAGACCGGGTCTGGACCGGGTCTGGACCGGCCCCAGAGAGAGAGGCCCCAGAGAGAGAGAGGCCCCAGAGAGAGAGAGGCCCCAGAGAGAGAGGCCCCAGAGAGAGAGAGGCCCCAGAGAGAGAGAGGCCCCAGAGAGAGAGAGGCCCCAGAGAGAGAGAGGCCCCAGAGAGAGAGGCCCCAGAGAGAGAGAGGCCCCAGAGGCCCCAGAGAGGCCCCAGAGAGAGAGTCGCCCGAGAGAGTGTCCCCAGAGAGAGAGAGGCCCCAGAGAGAGAGAGGCCCCAGAGAGAGAGAGGCCCCAGAGAGAGAGAGGCCCCAGAGAGAGAGGCCCCAGAGAGAGAGAGGCCCCAGAGAGAGAGGCCCCAGAGAGAGAGGCCCCAGAGAGAGAGAGGCCCCAGAGAGAGAGAGGCCCCAGAGAGAGAGAGGCCCCAGAGAGAGGCCCCAGAGAGAGAGAGGCCCCAGAGAGAGAGAGGCCCCAGAGAGAGAGAGAGAGACGCCAGAGAGAGAGAGGCCCCAGAGAGAGAGAGGCCCCAGAGAGAGAGGCCCCAGAGAGAGAGAGGCCCCAGAGAGAGAGAGGCCCCAGAGAGAGAGGCCCCAGAGAGAGAGAGGCCCCAGAGAGAGAGAGGCCCCAGAGAGAGAGAGGCCCCAGAGAGAGAGGCCCCAGAGAGAGAGAGGCCCCAGAGAGAGAGAGGCCCCAGAGAGAGAGGCCCCAGAGAGAGAGAGGCCCCAGAGAGAGAGAGGCCCCAGAGAGAGAGGCCCCAGAGAGAGAGAGGCCCCAGAGAGAGAGAGGCCCCAGAGAGAGAGGCCCCAGAGAGAGAGGCCCCAGAGAGAGAGAGGCCCCAGAGAGAGAGAGGCCCCAGAGAGAGAGGCCCCAGAGAGAGAGGCCCCAGAGAGAGAGAGGCCCCAGAGAGAGAGAGGCCCCAGAGAGAGATAGGCACGACAGAGAGAGGCCCCAGAGAGAGAGAGGCCCCAGAGAGAGAGAGGCCCCAGAGAGAGAGAGGCCCCAGAGAGAGAGAGGCCCCAGAGAGAGAGAGGCCCCAGAGAGAGAGCGCCCCCAGAGAGAGAGGCCCCAGAGAGAGAGAGGCCCCAGAGAGAGAGGCCCCAGAGAGAGAGAGGCCCCAGAGAGAGAGAGGCCCCAGAGAGAGAGGCCCCAGAGAGAGAGAGGCCCCAGAGAGAGAGAGGCCCCAGAGAGAGAGAGGCCCCAGAGAGAGAGGCCCAGGTTCGGTGAGTCTCAGGGGTTCGGTGAGTCTCAGGTTCGGTGAGTCTCAGGGGTTCGGTGAGTTTTAGGGGTTCGGTGAGTCTCAGGTTCGGTGAGTCTCGGGTTCGGTGAGTCTCGGGTTCGGTGAGTCTCAGGTTCGGTGAGTCTTAGGGGTTCGGTGAGTCTCAGGTTCGGTGAGTCTCAGGGGTTCGGTGAGTCTCAGGTTCGGTGAGTCTCAGGTTTGGTGAGTCTCAGGTTCGGTGAGTCTTAGGGGTTCGGTGAGTCTCAGGGGTTCGGTGAGTCTCAGGTTCGGTGAGTCTCAGGTTCGGTGAGTCTTAGGGGTTCGGTGAGTCTCGGGTTCGGTGAGTCTCAGGTTCGGTGAGTCTCAGGTTCAGTGAGTCTTAGGGGTTCGGTGAGTTTCAGGCGTTCGGTGAGTCTCAGGTTCGGTGAGTCTCGGGTTCGGTGAGTCTCAGGTTCGGTGAGTCTCAGGTTCGGTGAGTCTCAGGTTCGGTGAGTCTTAGGGGTTCGGTGAGTTTCAGGCGTTCGGTGAGTCTTAGGGGTTCGGTGAGTCTCGGGTTCGGTGAGTCTCGGGTTCGGTGAGTCTCGGGTTCGGTGAGTCTCGGGTTCGGTGAGTCTCGGGTTCGGTGAGTCTCAGGTTCGGTGAGTCTCTGGTTCGGTGAGTCTCAGGTTCGGTGAGTCTCAGGTTCGGTGAGTCTCAGGTTCGGTGAGTCTTAGGGGTTCGGTGAGTCTCGGGTTCGGTGAGTCTCGGGTTCGGTGAGTCTCAGGTTCGGTGAGTCTCAGGTTCGGTGAGTCTCAGGTTCGGTGAGTCTCGGGTTCGGTGAGTCTTAGGGGTTCGGTGAGTTTCAGGCGTTCGGTGAGTTTCAGGCGTTCGGTGAGTCTCAGGTTCGGTGAGTCTTAGGGGTTTGGTGAGTCTCAGGCGTTCGGTGAGTCTCAGGTTCGGTGAGTCTCGGGTTTGGTGAGTCTCGGGTTCGGTGAGTCTCGGGTTCGGTGAGTCTCAGGTTCGGTGAGTCTCGGGTTCGGTGAGTCTCAGGTTCGGTGAGTCTCAGGTTCGGTGAGTCTCGGGTTCGGTGAGTCTCGGGTTCGGTGAGTCTCAGGTTCGGTGAGTCTCAGGTTCGGTGAGTCTCGGGTTCGGTGAGTCTTAGGGGTTTGGTGAGTCTCAGGCGTTCGGTGAGTCTCAGGTTCGGTGAGTCTCAGGTTCGGTGAGTCTCAGGGGTTTGGTGAGTCTCAGGCGTTGGGTGAGTCTCGGGTTCGGTGAGTCTCGGGTTCGGTGAGTCTCGGGTTCGGTGAGTCTCGGGTTCGGTGAGTCTCGGGTTCGGTGAGTCTCAGGTTCGGTGAGTCTCAGGGGTTCGGTGAGTCTCGGGTTCGGTGAGTCTCAGGTTTGGTGAGTCTCAGGGGTTCGGTGAGTCTCAGGTTCGGTGAGTCTCAGGTTCGGTGAGTCTTAGGGGTTTGGTGAGTCTCAGGCGTTCGGTGAGTCTCAGGTTCGGTGAGTCTCAGGTTCGGTGAGTCTCAGGGGTTTGGTGAGTCTCAGGCGTTCGGTGAGTCTCAGGTTCGGTGAGTCTCGGGTTCGGTGAGTCTCAGGTTCGGTGAGTCTCGGGTTCGGTGAGTCTCAGGTTCGGTGAGTCTCAGGCGTTCGGTGAGTCTCAGGTTCGGTGAGTCTCAGGTTCGGTGAGTCTCGGGTTCGGTGAGTCTCGGGTTCGGTGAGTCTCAGGGGTTTGGTGAGTCTCAGGCGTTCGGTGAGTCTCAGGTTCGGTGAGTCTCGGGTTCGGTGAGTCTCGGGTTCGGTGAGTCTCGGGTTCGGTGAGTCTCGGGTTCGGTGAGTCTCGGGTTCGGTGAGTCTCGGGTTCGGTGAGTCTCGGGTTCGGTGAGTCTCAGGTTCGGTGAGTCTCGGGTTCGGTGAGTCTCGGGTTCGGTGAGTCTCGGGTTCGGTGATGAGTCAGTGTCAGGTGCAATAGTCTGTGACTGTGGTGATGGCGTCGTGTCATTTCTTTAATATTTCCCCTTCATATGAACTATGTCGAGCAAAAACAGAAAGTGGTCGGACGAATATGTGAATATGTGAATTTGGATTCACACGTGGCACCAATAACATATTTACACCTGTGTTTGAATTCGAACAAAACATTTTATTTTTCCAATTAAGAAGATTTAAGAAGGTTCAGTGAATGTGCAGATGAAACTCGTGGAGTTCAGAACCTCCAACAAGAAGAACCACTGGGTTAGGCACATGTGCTTGGGGCAGGGGTCAGATGTGGGCAGGGGTCAGAGGGCAGGGGTCAGAGGTCAGGGTTGGGACACAGTAATGGGGTGTGCACCCTAGTGCCCCCTGCTGCTCGTGCAGTCGGGCTGAGGTGGGTTTGCTCGGTCACAGGAGGATCAAGAGGATTTAAAGGTAAAAGTTTCTATGTTAAGTCCATAATCTCCAAGAGCGGATGACCCACTGCACGCTAACGTGCTAATGCACGCTAACGTGCTAATGCACGCTAACGTGCTAATGCACGCTAACAGAACAATCGAAGCGCCTGTTTTAAGCCTCTTAAGCCAAACCAGGTCAGTGTGAATATTTCTACAGCAGATTGAGCGCCGCACAGCGCCCCCCAGAGGCCTTTAACGCACACTGCAGAGCGCCCCCCAGAGGCCTTTAACGCACACTGCAGAGCGCCCCCCAGAGGCCTTTAACGCACACTGCAGAGCGCCCCCCAGAGGCCTTTAACGCACACTGCAGAGCGCCCCCCAGAGGCCTTTAACGCACACTGCAGAGCGCCCCCCAGAGGCCTTTAACGCACACTGCAGAGCGCCCCCCAGAGGCCTTTATCGCACACTGCAGAGCGCCCCCCAGAGGCCTTTAATGGTTACTGCAACAAAACGTTTGATCACATAAAAGACGAGAGGTCCCTGTAACGAGAGTTCAGTTTTGTGAGTTTAAATCTCTTTATGGGTTTAACAAAAAAGATTTATCTGCTGGAAAAACAGGAGTTTTTGGAATTTATTGTTGCAGATCTGGACCCACAGACCCAGAAACACAGACCCAGAAACACAGACCCACAGACCCACAGACTCACAGACCCAGAAACACAGACCCAGAAACACAGACCCACAGACTCACAGACCCACAGACCCAGAAACACAGACCCAGAAACACAGACCCACAGACTCACAGACCCACAGACCCAGAAACACAGACCCAGAAACACAGACCCACAGACTCACAGACCCACAGACCCAGAAACACAGACCCACAGACTCACAGACCCACAGACCCAGAAACACAGACCCAGAAACACAGACCCACAGACTCACAGACCCACAGACACAGAAACACAGAAATGTTTCCATCACATCAGACACATGAAGCCCTAACCCTGTCACAGCCGTGATCTGAATCACACCCCATTTTTCCCCTGTTTTTCACATGTATTTCTGTTTTTGCCCCATGTATTTCTTGTGTTTTTCACGTGTATTTCCTGTGTTTTTCACATGTATTTCCCATGTTTTTCACGTGTATTTCCCGTGTTTTTCACATGTATTTTCGGTGTTTTTCCCATGTATTTCCTGTTTTTCCCATGTATTTCCTGTTTTTCCCATGTATTTCCTGTGTTTTTCACGTGTATTTCCCGTGTTTTTAACGTGTATTTTCTGTGTTTTTCCCGTGTATTTCCTGTTTTTCCCATGTATTTCCTGTTTTTCCCATGTATTTCCTGTGTTTTTCACATGCATTTCCTGTGTTTTTCACGTGTATTTCCCGTGTTTTTCACGTGTATTTCCTGTGTTTTTCACGTGTATTTCCTGTGTCACAGCCGTGTTCTGAGTAACGTGGAGGGGAAGTTCCTGATGGACTCGGTTCCGTTCAGCTGTTGTAACCCCGGCTCCCCCAGACCCTGTATCCAACACCACCTGACCAATAACTCCGCCCACTACGACTACGACCTGCGCACGGAGGAGCTGAACATCTGGACCCGAGGCTGCAGAGAGGCCCTCTTCTCTTATTTCAGCTCCATGATGAGCAGCATCGGAGCTCTGATCATCTTCACCATCATCCTGGAGGTGAGAACATCTGGAGTAAGTCTGATCCTCCTGGAGGTGAGAACATCTGGAGTAAGTCTGATCCTCCTGGAGGTGAGAACATCTGGAGTAAGTCTGATCCTCCTGGAGGTGAGAACATCTGGAGTAAGTCTGATCCTCCTGGAGGTGAGAACATCTGGAGTAAGTCTGATCCTCCTGGAGGTGTCAGGGTCCGTTAGAACGAGGCGAGCGTCTAGTATGAGTTTGATCATCAGCACTGCTCAGGGCTACAGGGCTGTGGGCAGGGCTGAGGGGGTGTGGGCGGGGACACTGTTGCCATGGCGATCTGTGCCACCTGTGGTACATTGACCTGGATCAGGCTCGTTAGTGGATCGATGATTGGATTATGAGAAAGAGTTCACAGAGTTTATCTTCAGTGTGTGCGAATGATAAACCCTGAGACCAGGAACAGACCAGGACCGGACTAAGACCAGGACCGGACTGAATTGCAGCTGCTGCATTTAAGAGCATCGTGAAAACACCCCAAAAAAACTACACTCAACAAAAATATAAACGCAACACTTTTGTTTTTGCTCCATTTGTCATGAGATGGACTCAAAGATCTAAAATTCATTCCAGATACACAATATTACCATTTCTCTCAAACATTGTTCACAAATCTGTCTAAATGTGTGATAGTGGCACTTTTGCTTTGCTGAGATAATCCATCCCACCTCACAGGTGCCACATCAAGATGCTCATCAGACACCATGATTAGTGCACAGGTGAACCTTAGACTGTCCACAATAAAAGGCCACTCTGAAATGTGCAGTTTTGTCTCACAGCAAAATGCCACAGATGGCGCAAGCATTGAGGGAGTGTGCAATTGGCATGCTGACAGCAGGAATGTCAACCAGATCTGTTGCTCGGGCATTGAATGTTCATTTCTCCACCATAAGCCGTCTCCAAAGGCGTTTCAGAGAATATGGCAGTACATCCAACCGGCCTCACAACCGCAGACCACGTGTAACCACACCAGCCCAGGACCTCCACATCCAGCAGGTTCACCTCCAAGATCGTCTGAGACCAGCTACTCAGACAGCTGCTGAAACAATTGGTTTGCATAACCAAAGAATTTCTGCACAAACTGTCAGAAACCGTCTCAGGGAAGCTCAACTGCTCGTCGTCCTCATCGGGGTCTTAACCTGACTCCAGATCGTCGCCGTAACAGACTTGAGTGGGCAAATGCCCACATTCGATGGCGTCTGGCACGTTGGAGAGGTGTTCTCTTCACGGATGAATCTGGGTTTACATTGTTCAGGGCAGATGGCAGACAGCGTGTGTGGCGTCGTGTGGGTGAGCGCTTTGCTGATGTCAGTGTTGTGGATGGAGTGGCCCATGGTGGTGGTGGGGTTATGGTATGGGCAGGCATCTGTTATGGACAAAGAACACAGGTGCATTTTATTGATGGCATTTTGAATGCACAGAGATACCGTGATGAGATCCTGAGGCCCATTGTTGTGCCACACATCCATGAACATCACCTCATGTTTCAGCAAGATAATGCACGGCCCCATGTTGCAAGGATCTGTACACAATTCTTGGAAGCTGAAAATGTCCCAGTTCTTGCATGGCCAGCATACTCACCGGACATGTCACCCATTGAGCATGTTTGGGATGTGCTTGACCGGCGTATACGACAGCGCGTACCAGTTCCCACTAATATCCAGCAACTTCGCACAGCCATTGAAGAGGAGTGGACCAACATTCCACAGGCCACAATTGACAATCTGATAAACTCTATGCGAAGAAGATGTGTTGCACTGCATGAGGCAAATGGTGGTCACACCAGATACTGACTGGTTCTGAGTCCCCAGACCCCCAATAAAGCAACAACTGCACATTTCAGAGTGGCCTTTTATTGTGGACAGTCTAAGGTTCACCTGTGCACTAATCATGGTGTCTGATGAGCATCTTGATGTGGCACCTGTGAGGTGGGATGGATTATCTCAGCAAAGCAAAAGTGCCACTATCACACATTTAGACAGATTTGTGAACAATGTTTGAGAGAAATGGTAATATTGTGTATCTGGAATGAATTTTAGATCTTTGAGTCCATCTCATGACAAATGGAGCAAAAACAAAAGTGTTGCGTTTATATTTTTGTTGAGTGTATTTTTCTTTCAAATGAATCTGAGGCTAAAGATGTTTACAGCAGGACTGGACCCTAGACCAGGACCATGTCTCAGCTGCACTTGCCCAAACCTCCAGCCTGGCATAAGCAGGATTATGTTTATTTGGGCCAAGACTCTAAACCTGTTAAGTCCTGGATCCGGGTCAGGACTCTGCTCAACACCTCAGGCTAAACTTAGGTCACAGTGACTTTTGTCCTTCCAAAAGTCCCGCTGTAGGCCCTCTGTAGTCCCTCTGCAGTCCAGCTGTAGTCCCTCTGTAGTCCCTCTGCAGTCCGGCTGTAGTCCCTCTGCAGTCCCTCTGCAGTCCGGCTGTAGTCCCTCTGTAGTCCCTCTGCAGTCCGGCTGTAGTCCCTCTGTAGTCCCTCTGCAGTCCGGCTGTAGTCCCTCTGTAGTCCCTCTGTAGTCCCTCTGCAGTCCGGCCGTAGTCCCTCTGTAGTCCCTCTGCAGTCCGGTTGTAGTCCCTCTGTAGTCCCTCTGTAGTCCCTCTGTAGGCCCTCTGCAGTCCGGCTGTAGTCCCTCTGCAGTCCGGCTGTAGTCCCTCTGCAGTCCGGCTGTAGTCCCACTGTAGTCCCTCTGTAGTCCCTCTGCAGTCCGGCTGTAGTCCCTCTGTAGTCCCTCTGTAGTCCCTCTGCAGTCCGGCTGTAGTCCCTCTGTAGTCCCTCTGTAGGCCCTCTGCAGTCCGACTGTAGTCCCTCTGCAGTCCAGCTGCAGTCCAGCTGTAGTCCCTCTGTAGTCCGGCTGTAGTCCGGCTGTAGTCCCCCTGCAGTCCGGCTGTAGTCCGGCTGTAGTCCCTCTGTAGTCCCTCTGCAGTCCGGCTGTAGTCCCTCTGCAGTCCGGCTGTAGTCCCTCTGTAGTCCATCTGTAGTCCCTCTGTAGGCCCTCTGTAGTCCCGCTGTAGTCTGGCTATAGTCCCGCTGTAGTCCCTCTGCAGTCCGGCTGTAGTCCCGCTGTAGTCCCTCTGCAGTCCGGCTGTAGTCCCTCCATCTGTAGTCTCGCTGTAGTCCGGCTGTAGTCCGGCTGTAGTCCCGCTGTAGTCCCTCTGTAGTCCGGTTGTAGTCCCGCTGTAGTCCCGCTGTAGTCCCGCTGTAGTCTGGCTGTAGTCCCACTGTAGTCCGGCTCCTGATTGGCTCTTTGGTTGCTATGATACTCACTGTGCTCTAGTTTGGCTGCTGTAGCTGCTGGCCTCGATGAGCTTCATTTGGACTCTTTGGACTTATTATTATTCAGATTATTCTTCTGTGTTCCCCGGCAGCCTGAGGGAGGACGTGAGGGCATCTGACACAGGGAGGACGGGAGGGCATCTGGCACACAGGAGGACGGGAGTGTGGGAGGGCATCTGGCACACATGTCTAACAGGTCACGTGTCTCTTGTGCTCGCCAGGCCGCAGACATGGCGGGGCTGAAGTACCTGACGACGTCGCTGGAGTCGATGTCGGACCCGGAGAACCCGGAGTGCGAGAGCGAGGGCTTCCTGCTGGAGAAGAGCGTGAAGGAAACGATCTGCGACGCCTGCGCCAAAGCCAAGGCGCTGATCCGACCCAATCAGGTGACGGAGGGGGAGGAGCCGCCGGCCGCCTGAGCCCGCCCCCGCCCAAATAAGGACTGAGCCACACGCCCCCAACAGCCAATCACAGGAGAGGCCTGCTGTAAATATGTTTTTAAACTGTACAGAGTCTAGAGCTTATTTTAATTATTTTAATCCTGAGTCTGTGTACATAGTGTTTATAGACGTTCTATTTAAACACCTCCGCCTTCGGAATTACACTAGTGGAACCCGGAAATATGTGGGAACGCAAAGAGGATCATGCGAAAGCTGAGGCAGCTTGGGTCAGAAAGGGTCAGGAAGTGTTGGGAAGTGTCGGGAAGTGTCAGGAAGTATGGGGAAGTGTCGGGAAGTTTGGGGAAGTGTCGGGAAGTGTCGGGAAGTTTGGGGAAGTGTCGGGAAGTATGGGGAAGTGTCAGGAAGTATGGGGAAGTGTCGGGAAGTATGGGGAAGTGTTGGGAAGTATGGGGAAGTGTC
>CM060662.1:41461724-41537055 GCA_030686955.1 Odontamblyopus rebecca | reverse complement strand
CTTCAGGAGGAGGCAAGAGTCTTGGGAGGGAGGCAGAGTCTTCAGGAGGAGGCAGAGTCTTCAGGAGGAGGCAGAGTCTTCAGGAGGAGGCAGAGTCTTCAGAGGAGGAGGCAGAGTCTTCAGGAGAGCAGAGTCTTCAGGAGAGCTTAGTCTTCAGGGAGGAGGCAGAGTCTTCAGGAGGAGGAAAACAGAGAGTCTTCAGGAGGAGGCAGAGTCTTCAGGAGGAGGCAGAGTCTTCAGGAGGAGGCAGAGTCTTTGGGCAGAGTCTTCAGGAGAAGCAGAGTCTTCAGGAGAGAGAGCAGAGTCTTCAGGAGGAAGCCAGAGAGTCTTCAGGAGGCAGAAGTCTTCAGGAGGAGGCAGAGTCTTCCAAGGAGGAGGCAGAGTCTTCAGGAGAGAGGCAGAAGTCTTCAGAGCTGAGAGTCTGAGAGAGGCAGAGTCTTCAGGAGGAGGCAGAGTCTTCCAGGGAGGAAGCAGAGTCTTCAGGAGAGAGGCAGAGTCTTCAGGAGAGCAGGCAGAGTCTTCAGGAGGAGGCAGAAGTCTTCAGGAGGAGGCAGAGTCTTCAGGAGGGAGGCAGAGTCTTCAGGAGGGAGGCAGGAGTGTGGAGAGGCAGAGTCTTCAGGAGGAGGCAGAGTCTTCAGGGAGGCAGAGTCTTCAGGAGGAGGCAGAGTCTTCGGGAGGAGGCAGAGTCTTCAGGAGGAGGCAGAGTCTTCAGGAGGAGGCAGAGTCTTCAGGAGGAGGCAGAGTCTTCAGGAGGCAGAGTCTTCAGGAGAGCAGAGTCTTCAGGAGGCAGAGTCTTCAGGAGAGGCAGAGTCTTCAGGAGGAGGCAGAGAGTCTTCAGGAGAAGCAGAGTCTTAAGGAGGAGGCAGAGTCTTCAGGAGACAGAGTCTTCAGGAGAAACAGAGAGTCTTCAGGAGCAGAAGTCTTCGAGAGAGAGCAGAGTCTTAAGAGAGGAGGCAGAAGTCTTCAGGAGGCAGAGTCTTCAGGAGGAGCAGAGTCTTCAGGAGTCAGAGTCTTCCAGGAGGCAGAGTCTTCAGGAGGAGGCAGAGTCTTCAGAGAGGAGGCAGAGTCTTCAGGAGGAAACAGAGTCTTCAGGAGGAGGCAGAGTCTTCAGGAGGAGGCAGAGTCTTCAGGAAGCAGAGTCTTCAGGAGGAGGCAGAGTCTTCAGGAGTCAGAGTCTTCAGGGAGTCCAGAAAGTCTTCCAGAGGCAGAGTCTTCAGAGAGAGCAGAAGTCTTCAGGAGGCAGAGTCTTCAGGAGGCAGAGTCTTCAGGAGGAGGCAGAGTCTTCCAGGAGGCAGAGTCTTCAGGAGGAGGCAGAGTCTTCAGGAGGAGGCAGAGTCTTCAGGAGGCAGAGTCTTCAGGAGGAGGCAGAGTCTTCAGGAGAGCAGAGTCTTCAGGAGGAGGCAGAGTCTTCAGGAGGCAGAGTCTTCAGGAGGCAGGGTCTTCAGGAGGCAGAGTCTTCAGGAGGAGGCAGAGTCTTCAGGAGGCAGAGTCTTCAGGAGGAGAGCAGAGTCTTCAGGGAGGAGGCAGAGTCTTCAGGAGGAAGGCAGAGTCTTCAGGAGGCAGAGTCTTCAGGAGTCTTCAGAGAGCAGAGTCTTCGGGAGGCAGAGTCTTCAGGAGGCAGAGTCTTCAGGAGGCAGAGTCTTCAGGAGGTAGAGAGTCTTCAGGAGGCAGAGTCTTCAGGAGAGGCAGAGTCTTCAGGAGGCAGAGTCTTCAGGGAGGCCAAGTCTTCAGGAGGTAGAGTCTTCAGGGAGGCAGAGAGAGTCTTCAGGAGGAGGCAGAGTCTTCAGGAGGCAGAGTCTTCAGGGAGGCAGAGTCTTCAGGAGGCAGAGTCTTCAGGAGGCAGAGTCTTCAGGAGGCAGAAGTCTTCAGGGAGGAGGCAGAGTCTTCAGGAGGCAGGAAGTCTTCAAGGTAGAGTCTTCAGGAGAGCAGAGTCTTCAGGAGAGGCAGAGTCTTCAGGAGGAGGCAGAGTCTTCAGGAGGCAGAGTCTTCAGGAGGCAGAGTCTTCAGGAGGAGGCAGAGTCTTCAGGAGGAGGCAGAGTCTTCAGGAGGCAGAGTCTTCAGGAGAGGCAGAGTCTTCAGGAGCAGAGGCAGAGTCTTCAGGAGGAGAGCAGAGTCTTCAGGAGGCAGAGTCTTCAGGAGGCAGAGTCTTCAGGAGGCAGAAGTCTTCAGGAAGGGAGAGCAGAAGTCTTCAGGAGGCAGAGTCTTCAGGAGGAGGCAGAGTCTTCAGGAGGAGGCAGAGTCTTCAGGAGAGGCAGGAAGTCTTCAGGAGCAGAGTCTTCAGGAAGCAGAGAGAGTCTTCAGGAGGCAGAGTCTTCAGGAGGCAGAGAGTCTTCAGGAGGCAGAGTCTTCAGGGAGGAGGCAGAGTCTTCAGGAGGGAGGCAGAGTCTTCAGGAGGCAGAGTCTTCAGGAGGCAGAGTCTTTGGTGATTGTTGTTCTTCTTGTGTTTTTTTGTGTCTCAGGGAAAAGTACAAACTGGAAGGAGAGAGAAGAAGTGTGGAGCAGGATTGAGGGTCTGGCCCGACAGAACCCACAGGTACAAATATTACTGAAGACTGCATGTGTGTGTGTCTGTGTGTGTGTGTGTGTGTGTCTGTGTGTGTGTGTCTGTGTGTGTGTGTGTGTGTGTGTCTGTGTGTGTGTGTGTGTGTCTGTGTGTGTGTGTGTGTGTCTGTGTGTGTGTCTGTGTGTGTGTGTGTGTGTGTGTGTGTCTGTGTGTGTGTGTGTCTGTGTGTGTGTGTGTGTGTGTGTGTGTGTCTGTGTGTGTGTGTGTGTGTGTGTGTGTGTGTGTGTGTCTGTGTGTGTGTGTGTGTCTGTGTGTGTGTGTGTGTGTGTCTGTGTGTGTGTGTGTGTGTGTGTGTCTCTGTGTGTGTGTGTGTGTGTGTCTGTGTGTGTGTGTGTGTGTGTGTGTGTGTCTGTGTGTGTGTGTGTGTGTCTGTGTGTGTGTGTGTCTGTGTGTGTGTGTGTGTGTCTGTGTGTGTGTGTGTGTCTGTGTGTCTGTGTGTGTGTGTGTGTGTGTGTGTGTCTGTGTGTGTGTGTCTGTGTGTGTGTGTGTGTCTGTGTGTGTGTGTGTGTGTGTGTCTGTGTGTGTGTGTGTGTGTGTGTGTGTGTCTGTGTGTGTGTGTGTCTGTGTGTGTGTCTGTGTGTGTGTGTGTGTGTGTGTGTGTGTGTGTGTCTGTGTGTGTGTGTGTGTGTGTGTGTGTGTCTGTGTGTGTGTCTGTGTGTGTGTGTGTCTGTGTGTGTGTGTGTGTGTGTGTGTCTGTGTGTGTGTGTGTCTGTGTGTGTGTGTCTGTGTGTGTGTGTGTGTGTGTGTGTGTCTGTGTGTGTGTGTGTGTGTCTGTGTGTGTGTCTGTGTGTGTGTGTGTGTGTGTGTGTCTGTGTGTGTGTGTGTGTGTGTGTGTGTCTGTGTGTGTGTGTGTGTCTGTGTGTGTGTCTGTGTGTGTGTCTGTGTGTGTGTGTGTGTGTGTGTCTGTGTGTGTGTGTGTGTGTGTCTGTGTGTGTGTGTGTGTGTGTGTGTGTGTGTGTGTGTGTGTCTGTGTGTGTGTGTCTGTGTGTGTGTGTGTGTGTGTGTGTGTGTGACACATGTATAAACTTGTATATTTAACATGTGTCTGTACAAATCTAAAGTTATTTGTGTTTTCAGATCCACAAACTGCAGCCTCTGCGTCCTGGACTGAGCCCAGACACCTGGGTCTATACTGCACACTATGCACACACTGTACTGTCTGCGCTATGCACACACTGTGCCGCTGTGCACTATGCCTGCACTGTGCACACGCTGTCTGCCTTGTGCCTGTGCACACTGTAACGCGCTGGTACACGCGCACGCACTATACGCACAGCTGTGCACTATGCACGCTGTGCTGCCGCTGTGCCTGCACACGCGCGCGCGCTGTCGCGCGCGCTGCCTGTATGCGCGCGCGCTATGCTGTCACACGCGCTGTATGCTGCGCGCTGCGTGCTGGCTGTACACACGCGCGCGCTGGCGCGCGCGGCGTCTGCCAGCTGGTGCACGCTGTGCGCACACTGTCTTGCACGCGCGCTGTCTGTAATCGCTGTAATGGCGCTGTTATATGCGCGCGCATGCGCGCTCGATAACGCGCGCGCTGTGCCGCCTGCTGTCGCGCGGCTGATGCTGGCGGCTCGATAACGCGCGGCATTAACGCGCTGCGCGCGGCATGGCGCTGATGCGCTAACGCGCGGCGGCGTAACGCGCGTGTGCGCTGCGCTCGATGCTGCCGCGCTGTTGCGCGCTCGTGCCGCGCGCTGCTGCGCTGTGCGCGCTGTCTGCTGGCACGCAATGCGCGCGCGTATGCCTTGCTGTAACGCGCTCTTGCCTGCGCTCGATAACGCGCGCGCAGCGCTTGATGCTGTCTGTGCGCGGCGCGTCGTCGCGCGCTCGTTCACGCTGGCTGCGCGCGCATAATGCGCGCGCTGTCACGCGCAATGCGCGCTGCGCTGTCGCGCGCGCTTCAATGCGCGCGCTGTGCGCGCGCTGATGCGCGCACGCGCTGTGCGCGCGCATGCGCGCGCTCGCGCGCTCAATGCGCGCGCTTAATGCGCGCACGCGCGCTAATGCGCGCTAATGCGCGCGCTGTGCGCGCACGCGCTGTGCGCGCTCGTGCGCACGCGCTCGTCTTGCCGCGCTGTGCGCGCGCTGTCACGCGCGCTGTGCGCGCACGCGCGCTCAATGCGCACGCGCTGTGCGCACGCGCGCGCTGTCACGCTGCGCGCGCATGCGCGCGCTAATGCTGCCGCGCTGTGCGCGCACGCGCGCGCTGTCGCGCACGCGCCGCTCGCGCACGCCTGTGCGCGCACACAATGCGCGCGCGCACGCGCACGCTGTCTGCCGCTGTACGCACGCACGTGCGCGCGCGCTGTGCACGCTGCGCGCACTGTCGCACGCGCTGTCTGCCGCTGTCGCGCACGCCGCACTGTCTGCGCGCTAATGCACGCACACTGCGCGCTGTCGCACACACTATACACACACTATACACACACTATACACACACTATACACACACTATACACACACACACACTATACACACACTATACACACACACTATACACACACTATACACACACACTATACACACACTATACACACACACTACACACACACTATACACACACACACACACTATACACACACTATACACACACTATACACACACTATACACACACTATACACACACAGGTCACACACACACAGGTCACACACACACACAGGTCACACACACACACACACAGGTCACACACACACACACACACAGGTCACACACACACACACAGGTCACACACACACAGGTCACACACACACACACAGGTCACACACACACACAGGTCACACACACACACACACAGGTCACACACACACACACAGGTCACACACACACACACAGGTCACACACACACACACAGGTCACACACACACAGGTCACACACACACAGGTCACACACACAGGTCACACACACACAGGTCACACACACACACACAGGTCACACACACACACAGGTCACAGACACACACACAGGTCACACACACACACAGGTCACACACACACAGGTCACACACACACAGGTCACACACACACACACACAGGTCACACACACACACAGGTCACACACACACAGGTCTCACACACACACACAGGTCACACACACACAGGTCACACACACACACAGGTCACACACACACACACACACACACACACACACACACACACACAACTCACACACACACAGGTCACACACATACACACAGGTCACACACACAGGTCACACACACACACACACACAGGTCACACACACACACAGGTCACACACAAACACACACGTCGCACACACACACAGGTCACACACACACAGGGCACACACACACACACCTCACACAAACACACAGCACACACAAACACACCACACACACACACACAGCACACACACACACAGGTCACACACACACACACACACAGGTCACACACACACAGGTCACACACACACACACACACACACACACAGGTCTCACACACACACACAGGTCACACACACACACAGGTCACACACAGGTCACACACACACACACACACACACACAGGTATCACACACACACAGGTCTCACACACACACAGGTCTCACTCACACACAGGTCACACACACACAGGTCACACACACACACAGGTCACACACACACACAGGTCACACACACACACACACACAGGTCACACACACAGGTCACACACACACACACAGGTCACACATACACACAGGTCACACACACACAGGTCACACACACAGGTCACTCACACACACATGTCACACACACACACAGGTCACACACACACAGGTCACTCACACACACATGTCACACACACAGGTCACACACACACACAGGTCACACACACACAGGTCACACACACAGGTCACACACACACACACAGGTCACACACACACACAGGTCACACACACACACAGGTCACACACACACACAGGTCACTCACACACAGTTCACACACACACACAGGTCACACACACACACACACACAGGTCTCACACACACACACAGGTCACACACACACACACACACAGGTCACACACACACACAGGTCACACACACACACAGTTCTCTCACACACACACACACAGTTCACACACACACACATCTCACACACACAGGTCACACACACACACACAGGTCACACACACACACAGGTCACACACACACAGGTCACACACACAGGTCACACACACACAGGTCACACACACACACACAGGTCACACAAACACACAGGTCACACACACACAGGTCACACACACACACAGGTCCCACACACACAGGTCTCACACACACACACAGGTCACTCACACACACACACACACATGTCACACACACACACTGGTCACACACACACAGGTCACACACACACAGGTCACACACACACAGGTCACACACACACACACAGGTCACACACACACACAGGTCACACACACACACAGGTCACACACACACACAGGTCACACACACACAGGACACACACACACACGACACACACACACACACACCTCACACACACACACAGGTCTCACACACATACACACAGGTCACACACACACAGGTCACACACACACACAGGTCACACACACACAGGTCACTCACACACACAGGTCACACACACACACAGGTCACACACACAGGTCACACACACACACAGGTCACACACACACAGGTCACACACACACAGGTCACACACACACACACACACACAGGTCACACACACACACAGGTCACACACACACAGGTCACACACACACACAGGTCACACACACACACAGGTCACACACACACAGGTCACACACACACAGGTCACACACACACACAGGTCACACACACACAGGTCACACACACACACAGGTCACACACACACACACAGGTCACACACACACACAGGTCACACACACACACAGGTCACACACACACACACGTCGCACACACACACAGGTCACACACACACAGGTCACACACACACACAGGTCACACACACACAGGTCACACACACACACACAGGTCACACACACACACAGGTCACACACACACACAGGTCACACACACACACAGGTCACACACACACACACAGGTCACACACACACAGGTCACACACACACACAGGTCACACACACACAGGTCACACACACACACAGGACACACACACAGGTCACACACACAGGTCACTCACACACACAGGTCACTCACACACACACACGTCACACACACAAACAATTCTAACACACACACACAGTTGTCACACACACACACACATTTCACACACACACACACAGTTCACACACACACACACACAGGTCACACACACACACAGTTCACACACACACACACACACACACAGGTCACACACACACAGGTCACACACACACAGGTCACACACACACAGGTCACACACACACACAGGTCACACACACACAGGTCACACACACACACAGGTCACACACACACACAGGTCACACACACACAGGTCACACACACACACAGGTCACACACACACACAGGTCACACACACACACAGGTCACACACACACACAGGTCACACACACACAGGTCACACACACACACACACAGGTCACACACACACAGGTCACACACACAGGTCACACACACACACACAGGTCACACATACACACAGGTCACACACACACAGGTCACACACACACACAGGTCACACACACACACACAAATCACACACACAAACACATGTCACACACACACACAGGACACACACACACACACACAAAGCTCACACACACACACACATGTCACACTCACACACACACACACACAGGTCTCACACACACACACACACAGGTCACACACACACACACAGGTCACACACACACACACAGGTCACACACACACACACACAGGTCACACACACACACACACAGGTCACACACACACACACACAGGTCACACACACACACACACAGGTCTCACACACACACACACACACAGGTCACACACACACACAGATCACTCACACACACACAGGTCACACACACACACAGGTCACACACACACAGGTCACACACACACACACAGGTCACTCACACACACAGGTCACACACACACACACACAGGTCACACACACACAGGTCACACACACACAGGTCACACACACACAGGTCACACACACACAGGTCACACACACACACAGGTCACTCACACACACACAGGTCACACACACACACACACAGGTCACACACACACACACAGGTCTCACACACACACACAGGTCACACACACACACACAGGTCACACACACACACAGGTCACACACACACACACAGGTCACACACACACACAGGTCACACACACACACAGGTCACACACACACAGGTCACACACACACAAGTCACACACACACACAGGTCACACACACACAGGTCACACACACACACAGGTCACATACACACAGGTCACACACACACAGGTCACACACACACACCACACACACACAGGTCTCACACACACACACAGGTCACATACACACAGGTCACACACACACAGGTCACACACACACACAGGTCACTCACACACACAGGTCACACACACACAGGTCTCACACACACACACAGGTCACACACACACACAGGTCACACACACACACAGGTCACACACACACAGGTCACACACACACACAGGTCACACACACACAGGTCACACACACACAGGTCACACACACACAGGTCACACACACACACACAGGTCACACACACACAGGTCACACACACACAGGTCACACACACACAGGGTCACACACACACACACAGAGTCACACACACACACACACACAGGGTCACATACACACACAGAGTCACACACACACAGGGTCACACACAGTGCTGTCACACACACACATGTCACACACACACAGGTGACACACACACAGGTCACACACACACACGGATCACACACACACACAGTTCACACATACACACAGGTCTCACACACACAGTTCACACACACACACAGGTCACACACACACACAGGTCACACACACACAGGTCACACACACAGGTCACACACACACACAGTTCTCACACACACACACAGGTCACACACACACAGGTCACACACACACACAGGTCACACACACACACACAGGTCACACACACACAGGTCACACACATACACACAGGTCACACACACAGGTCACACACACACACACACACAGGTCTCACACACACACACAGGTCACACACACACACACACACACAGAGGTCACACACAAACACACACACACACAGGTCACACACACACACAGGTCACTCACACACACACACACACAGGTCACACTCACACACACAGGTCACACACACACACAGGTCACACACACACAGGTTACACAAACACAGGTTACACAAACACACACAGGTCTCACACACACACACAGGTCACACACACACACAGGTCACTCACACACACACAGGTCACACACACACACACACACAGGTCTCACACACACACACACCCCACACACACACACAGGTCACACACACACACACACACAGGTCACACACACACACAGGTCACACACACACACAGGTCACACACACACACAGGTCTCACACACACACACACAGGTCACACACACACACAGGTCACACACACACACAGGTCACACACACACACAGGTCACACACACACAGGTCTCACACACACACACAGGTCTCACACACACACACAGGTCTCACACACACAGGTCACATACACACACACACAGGTCACACACACACACACAGGTCACACACACACACAGGTCTCACACACACACACACATCTCACACACACACAGGTCACACACACACACAGGTCACACACACACAGGTCACTCACACACACAGGTCACACACACACACACACACAGGTCACTCACACACACAGGTCACACACACACAGGTCACACACACACACACAGGTCTCACACACACACAGGTCACACACACACACACAGGTCACACACACACAGGTCACACACACACACACAGGTCACACACACACACAGGTCACACACACACACAGGTCACACACACACACACACACACACACACACACACACACACAGGTCACACACACACACACAGGTCACACACACACACAGGTCACACACACACAGGTCACTCACACACACAGGTCACACACACACACACACAGGTCACACACACACACACAGGTCACACTCACACACACAGGTCACACACACACACAGGTCTCACACACACACACACAGGTCACACACACACACACACAGGTCACACACACACACAGGTCACACACACACACACACACACACACAGGTCTCACACACACACACACACACACACAGGTCACACACACACACAGGTCACTCACACACACACAGGTCACACACACAGGTCACACACACACACAGGTCACAGACACACACACACAGGTCTCACACACACACACACAGGTCACACACACACAGGTCACACACACAGGTCACACACACACACACAGGTCACACACACACACAGGTCACACACACACACAGGTCACTCACACACACAGGTCACACACACACACACAGGTCTCACACACACACACAGGTCACACACACACACAGGTCACACACACACACACAGGTCACACTCACACACACACAGGTCACACACACACACAGGTCACACACACAGGTCACTCACACACACAGGTCACAGACACACACACACAGGTCTCACACACACACACACACAGGTCACACACACACACACACAGGTCACACACAGGTCACACACACACACACACACACACACACAGGTCTCACACACACACACACAGGTCACACACACACACAGGTCACACACACACACACAGGTCTCACACACACACACAGGTCTCACACACACACACAGGTCACACACACACACACAGGTCACACACACACACACAGGTCTCACACACACACACAGGTCTCACACACACACCCACACACAGGTCACACACACACACACTTCACACACACACACATTTCTCT
Organism: Odontamblyopus rebecca; assembly: GCA_030686955.1. Taxonomy (NCBI): domain Eukaryota; kingdom Metazoa; phylum Chordata; class Actinopteri; order Gobiiformes; family Gobiidae; genus Odontamblyopus; species Odontamblyopus rebecca. The sequence continues at coordinate 41,525,492 of CM060662.1, read as the reverse complement.
CACACACACACACATTTCACACACACACACAGGTCTCACACACACACACACAGGTCTCACACACACACACAGGTCATACACACACACACACAGGTCTCACTCACACACACAGGTCTCACACACACACACACAGGTCACACACACACACAGGTCACACACACACACACACACACACACAGGTCTCACACACACACAGGTCTCACACACACACAGGTCTCACACACACACAGGTCACACACACACACAGGTCACACACACAGGTCACACACACACACACAGGTATAACACACACTCACACACACAGGTCACACACACACACACAGGTCACACACACACACAGGTCACACACACACACAGGTCTCACACACACACACACAGGTCACACACACACAGGTCACACACACACACAGGTCACACACACACAGGTCACACACACACACACAGGTCACACACACACACACACAGGTCACACACACACACAGGTCACACACACACACACAGGTCACACACACACACACACAGGTCACACACACACACACACACAGGTCACACACACACACACAGGTCACACACACACAGGTCACACACACACACAGGTCACACACACACACACACAGGTCACACACACACACACACATGTCACACACACACACAGGTCACACACACACACACAGGTCACACACAAACAGGTCACAGACACACACACAGGTCACACATACACACAGGTCACACACACAGGTCACACACACACACAGGTCACACACACACAGGTCACTCACACACACAGGTCACACACACACAGGTCTCACACACAGGTCACACACACACACAGGTCACACACACACACAGGTCACACACACACAGGTCACACACACACACAGGTCACACACACACAGGTCACACACACACACACAGCACACACACACACACAACTCACACACACACACACACACACACAGGTCACACACACACACAGGTCACTCACACACACACACACACAGGTCACACACACACACACAGCACACACACACACAGCTCACACACACACACAGCGCACACACACACAGTCACACACACACAGGTCACACACACACACAGGTCACACACACACACAGGTCACACACACACAGGTCACACACACACAGGTCACACACACACACACAGACAACCACGTCACACACACACAGGACACACACACACACACACAGGTCACTCACACACACAGGTCACACACACACAGGTCACACACACACACACAGGTCACACATACACACAGGTCACACACACACAGGTCACACACACACACAGGTCACATACACACAGGTCACACATACACACAGGTCACACACACACAGGTCACACACACACACAGGTCACACACACACAGGTCACACACACACAGGTCACACACACACACAGGTCACACACACAGGTCACACACACACACACACACACAGGTCACACACACACACAGGTCACACACACACAGGTCACACACACACAGGTCACATACACACAGGTCACACATACACACAGGTCACACACACACAGGTCACACACACACACAGGTCACATACACACAGGTCACACACACACACAGGTCACACACACACAGGTCACTCACACACACAGGTCACACACACACACAGGTCACACACACAGGTCACACACACACACACAGGTCACACACACACACAGGTCACACACACACAGGTCACACACACACACAGGTCACACACACACAGGTCACACACACACACAGGTCACACACACACAGGTCACACACACACACACAGGTCACTCACACACACAGGTCACACACACACAGGTCTCACACACAGGTCACACACACACACACAGGTCACACATACACACAGGTCACACACACACACACAGGTCACACACACACACAGGTCACAGACACACACACAGGTCACACACACACACAGGTCACACACACACAGGTCACACACACACAGGTCACTCACACACACAGGTCACACACACACAGGTCTCACACACAGGTCACACACACACACACACAGGTCACACATACACACAGGTCACACACACACAGGTCACACACACACACAGGTCACACACACACAGGTCACACACACAGGTCACTCACACACACAGGTCACACACACACACAGGTCACACACACAGGTCACACACACACACAGGTCACACACACACAGGTCACTCACACACACAGGTCACACACACACACAGGTCACACACACAGGTCACACACACACACAGGTCACACACACAGGTCACACACACAGGTCACACACACACACAGGTCACACACACACACAGGTCACACACACACAGGTCACACACACACACAGGTCACACACACACAGGTTACACACACACACACAGGTCTCACACACACACACAGGTCACACACACACACAGGTCACTCACACACACACAGGTCACACACACACACACACACACAGGTCTCACACACACACACAGGTCACACACACACAGGTCACACACATACACACAGGTCACACACACAGGTCACACACACACACACACACAGGTCTCACACACACACACACAGGTCACACACACAGGTCACACACACACACACACACAGGTCTCACACACACACACAGGTCACTCACACACACACACACACACAGGTCACACACACACACAGGTCTCACACACACACACAGGTCACACACACACACAGGTCACACACACACAGGTTACACAAACACACACAGGTCTCACACACACACACAGGTCACACACACACAGGTCACACACACACACAGGTCACACACACACACAGGTTACACAAACACACACAGGTCTCACACACACACACAGGTCACACACACACACAGGTCACTCACACACACACAGGTCACACACACACACAGGTCTCACACACACACAGGTCACACACACACACAGGTCACATACACACACAGGTCTCACACACACACACACAGGTCACACACACACACAGGTCACACACACACACAGGTCACACACACACAGGTCTCACACACACACACAGGTCTCACACACACAGGTCACATACACACACACACACAGGTCACACACACACACACAGGTCACACACACACACAGGTCACACGCACACACACGTCACACACACACACAGGTCACTCACACACACAGGTCACACACACACACACAGGTCTCACACACACACACAGGTCACACACACACACAGGTCACACACACACACAGGTCACACACACACACACAGGTCTCACACACACACACAGGTCACACACACAGGTCACACATACACACAGGTCACACACACACAGGTCACACACACACACAGGTCACACACACACACAGGTCACACACACACACAGGTCACACACACACACACACAGGTCTCACACACACACACAGGTCACACACACACACACAGGTCACACACACACACACAGGTCACACACACACACACACAGGTCACACACACACACACAGGTCACACACACACACACAGGTCACACACACACACACAGGTCACACTCACACACACACAGGTCACACACACACACAGGTCACACACACAGGTCACTCACACACACAGGTCACAGACACACACACACACCACACACCCACACACACACACACATCAAACACACACACACACATGTCACACACATCTCACCCACACACACACACACACACACACAGGTCACACACACACACAGGTCACACACACACACAGGTCTCACACACACACACACAGGTCACACACACACACAGGTCTCACACACACACACACAGGTCACACACACACACAGGTCACACACACACACACACACACAGGTCTCACACACACACAGGTCTCACACACACACAGGTCTCACTCACACACACAGGTCTCACACACACACACAGGTCATACACACACACACACAGGTCTCACTCACACACACAGGTCTCACACACACACACACAGGTCACACACACACACTCTCTCTCTCCTGCAGGTGGCGCTGGTCGACGGCCTCGGCACCGTTTACTCGATGGAGACGGACACACCGACCACAGAGGAAGAAATACAACTGCTGAAGAAGACGGTGGAGAGCGAAGCCACACAGGTATCGCCCAGACCCAGTCCAGACCCGGTCCAGACCCGGTCCAGACCCGGTCCAGACCCGGTCCAGACCCGGTTCAGACTTATACCCGGTTTAGACCTGGTTTAGACCTGGTTTAGACCTGGTTTAGACCTGGTTTAGTCCTGGTTTAGACCTGCTTTAGAACTGGTTTAGTCCTGGTTTAGTCCTTGTTGCGTCCTGGTTTAATCCTGGTTTAGTCCTGGTTTAGACCTGGTTTAGACCTGGTTTAGTCCTGGTTTAGACCTGCTTTAGAACTGGTTTAGTCCTGGTTTAGTCCTTGTTGCGTCCTGGTTTAATCCTGGTTTAATCCTGGTTTAGACCTGGTTAATCCTTGTTTAGTCCTGGTTTAGTCCTTGTTGCGTCCTGGTTTAGTCCTGGTTTAGACCTGGTTTAGTCCTGGTCTAGTCCAGGTTTAGACCTGGTTAATCCTGGTTTAGTCCTGGTTTGGACCTGGTTTATTCCTGGTTTAGACCTAGTTTAGTCCTGCTGTGTTCTGATTGGTCCGTTTAAACTCTGCTCTGCTGTGATTGGCCGTTTTCAGGGCATGAAAGACCTGAAGAAGGACAAGGCTCTGATGAGGAGGAAGTCGGAGCTGCCGCAGGACGTTTACACCATCAAAGCTCTGGAGGCGCACAAGAGAGCGGAAGAGTACCTCACAGCCAATCAGGAGGCCCTCTGATCCCCTCAGCCAATCAGGAGGCCCTCTGATCCCCTCAGCCAATCAGGAGGCCCTCTGATCCCCCTCAGCCAATCAGGAGGCCCTCTGATCCCCTCAGCCAATCAGGAGGCCCTCTGATCCCCTCAGCCAATCAGGAGGCCCTCTGATCCCCTCAGCCAATCAGGAGGCCCTCTGATCCCCCTCAGCCAATCAGGAGGCCCTCTGATCCCCTCAGCCAATCAGGAGGCCCTCTGATCCCCTCAGCCAATCAGGAGGCCCTCTGATCCCCCTCAGCCAATCAGGAGGCCCTCTGATCCCCCTCAGCCAATCAGGAGGCCCTCTGATCGCCCTCAGCCAATCAGGAGGCCCTCTGATCCCCTCAGCCAATCAGGAGGCCCTCTGATCCCCCTCAGCCAATCAGGAGGCCCTCTGATCCCCTCAGCCAATCAGGAGGCCCTCTGATCCCCTCAGCCAATCAGGAGGCCCTCTGATCCCCCTCAGCCAATCAGGAGGCCCTCTGATCCCCTCAGCCAATCAGGAGGCCCTCTGATCCCCTCAGCCAATCAGGAGGCCCTCTGATCCCCTCAGCCAATCAGGAGGCCCTCTGATCCCCCTCAGCCAATCAGGAGGCCCTCTGATCGCCCTCAGCCAATCAGGAGGCCCTCTGATCCCCTCAGCCAATCAGGAGGCCCTCTGATCCCCTCAGCCAATCAGGAGGCCCTCTGATCCCCTACAGCCAATCAGAGACAGTTTTACTAACACTGCTCAATGCCCCGCCTCTAACCCCGCCCCTCCACTGCAACAGCCAATCACGTGTCAGGACGGACACTCTGAATGTAGTCGACCAATCAGAGCGCAGGACTGATCTGACAGACGGCGGACATTTTGTGTCATTCCAGCTGATTCAGCCAATAAAGAAACGTGTCTCAAAATGGAGCCTGATTATTCCAAAGAGGAGGAGAGAGGAGGAGGAGGAGGAGAGAGGAGGAGGAGGAGAGGAGGAGGAGAGGAGGAGAGGAGGAGAGAGGAGGAGAGAGGAGGAGGAGGAGAGCGGAGGAGGAGAGAGGAGGAGGAAAGAGGAGGAGAGAGAGAGAGGAGGAAAGAGGAGGCAAAAAGAGGAGGAGGAAAGAGGAGGAGGAAAGGAGGAGGAAAGAGGAGGAGGAAAGAGGAGGAGGAAAGAGGAGGAAAGAGGAGGAGGAAAGAGGAGGAAAGAGGAGGAGGAAAGAGGAGGAGGAAAGAGGAGGAGGAAAGAGGAGGAAAGAGGAGGAAAGAGGAGGAGGAGGAAAGAGGAGGAGGAAAGAGGAGGAGGAAAGAGGAAGAGGAAAGGGGAGACGGAAAGAGGAGGAGGAAAGAGGAGACGGAAAGAGGAGGAGTAAAGAGGAGGAGGAACGAGGAGACGGAAAGAGGAGGAGGAAAGAGGAGGAGAAAAGAGGAGGAGGAGAGAGGAGACAGAAAGAGGAGGAAAGAGGAGGAGGAAAGAGGAGGAGGAAAGAGGAGGAGGAAAGAGGAGACAGAAAGAGGAGGAGGAAAGAGGAGGAGGAAAGAGGAGGAAAGAGGAGGAGGAAAGAGGAGGAGGAAAAAGAAGGAAAGAGGAGGAGCAAAGAGAAGGAAAGAGGAGGAAAGAGGAGGAGGAAAGAGAAGGAAAGAGGAGGAAAGAGGAGGAGGAAAGAGGAGGAGGAAAGAGAAGGAAAGAGGAGGAGGAAAGAGGAGGAGGAAAGAGGAGGAAAGAGGAGGAGGAAGGAGGAGGAGGAGGAGAGAGGAGGAGGAGAAAAGAGGAGGAGGAGGAGAGGAGGAGGAGAGAGGAGGAGGAGAAAAGAGGAGACAGAAAGAGGAGGAGGAAAGAGGAGGAGGAAAGAGGAGGAGGAAAGAGGAGGAGGAAAGAGGAGGAAAGAGGAGGAGGAAAGAGGAGGAGGAAAGAGGAGGAGGAAAGAGGAGGAGGAAAGAGGAGGAGGAAGGAGGAGGAGAGAGGAGGAGGAGAAAAGAGGAGGAGGAGGAGAGGAGGAGGAGAGAGGAGGAGGAAAGAGGAGGAGGAAAGAGGAGGAGGAAAGAGGAGACAGAAAGATGAGGAGGAAAGAGGAGGAGGAAAGAGGAGGAGGAAAGAGGAGACGGAAAGAGGAGGAGAAAAGAGGAGGAGGAAAGAGGAGAAGGAAAGAGGAGAAGGAAAGAGGAGGAGGAGGAGAGGAGGAGAGAGGAGGAGGAGAAAAGAGGAGACAGAAAGAGGAGGAGGAAAGAGGAGGAGGAAAGAGGAGGAGGAAAGAGGAAGAGGAAAGAGGAGACGGAAAGAGGAGGAGGAAAGAGGAGACGGAAAGAGGAGGAGTAAAGAGGAGGAGGAAAGAGGAGACGGAAAGATGAGGAGGAAAGAGGAGGAGGAAAGAGGAGGCAAAAAGAGGAGGAGGAAAGAGGAGGAGGAAAGAGGAGGAGGAAAGAGGAGACGGAAAGAGGAGGAGAAAAGAGGAGGAGGAAAGAGGAGAAGGAAAAAGGAGGAAAGAGGAGGAGAAAAGAGGAGGAAAGAGGAGGAGGAAAGGAGGAGGAAAGAGGAGGAGGAAAGAGGAGGAGGAAAGAGGAGAAGGAAAGAGGAGGAGGAAAGAGGAGGAGGAAAGAGGAGGAGGAAAGAGGAGGAGGAAAGAGGAGACGGAAAGAGGAGGAGGAAAGAGGAGGAGGAAAGAGGAGGAGGAAAGAGGAGGAAAGAGGAGGAAAGAGGAGGAGGAAAGAGGAGGAGGAAAGAGGAGGAGGAAAGAGGAGGAGGAAAGAGGAGGAGGAAAGAGGAGGAGGAAAGAGGAGGAGGAAAGAGGAGGAGGAAAGAGGAGGAGGAAAGAGGAGGAGGAAAGAGGAGGAGGAAAGAGGAGGAGGAAAGAGGAGACGGAAAGAGGAGGAGGAAAGAGGAGGAGGAAAGAGGAGGAGGAAAGAGGAGGAGGAAAGAGGAGACAGAAAGAGGAGGAGGAAAGAGGAGGAGGAAAGAGGAGGAGGAAAGAGGAGACGGAAAGAGGAGGAGGAAAGAGGAGGAGGAAAGAGGAGGAGGAAAGAGGAGACGGAAAGAGGAGGAGTAAAGAGGAGGAGGAACGAGGAGACGGAAAGAGGAGGAGGAAAGAGGAGGAGAAAAGAGGAGGAGGAGAGAGGAGACAGAAAGAGGAGGAAAGAGGAGGAGGAAAGAGGAGGAGGAAAGAGGAGACAGAAAGATGAGGAGGAAAGAGGAGGAGGAAAGAGGAGGAGGAAAGAGGAGACGGAAAGAGGAGGAGAAAAGAGGAGGAGGAAAGAGGAGAAGGAAAGAGGAGGAGAAAAGAGGAGGAGGAAAGAGGAGAAGGAAAGAGGAGGAGGAGAGAGGAGACAGAAAGAGGAGGAGGAATGAGGAGGAGGAAAGAGGAGGAGGAAAGAGAAGGAAAGAGGAGGAGGAAAGAGGAGGAGGAAAGAGGAGGAAAGAGGAGGAGGAAAGAGGAGGAGGAAAGAGGAGGAGGAAAGAGGAGGAGGAAAGAGGAGGAGGAAAGAGAAGGAAAGAGGAGGAAAGAGGAGGAGGAAAGAGAAGGAAAGAGGAGGAGGAAAGAGGAGGCAGAAAGAGGAGGCAGAAAGAGGAGGCAGAAAGAGGAGGCAGAAAGAGGAGGAGGAAAGAGGAGGAGGAAAGAGGAGGAGAAAAGAGGAGGAGGAAAGAGGAGGAGGAAAGAGGAGGAGGAGAGCTGTATCTAATAAGCTGTCTGTGTCTTGAGGAAGTGACGGAGCAGAAGAACTGAACTGTACTGTAGACACTTCCTGTAGAAACTGTGAACAGGAAGTGGAGATGGCGACGCTTCTGATCATCACCGCATTTCTGGGTAAGAAGACCTGGTTTAGACCTGGTTCAGTCCTGGTTCAGTCCTGGTTCAGACCTGGTTTAGACCTGGTTCAGTCCTGGTTCAGACCTGGTTTAGTCCTGGTTTAGACCTGGTTTAGACCTGGTTCAGTCCTGGTTTAGACCTGGTTTAGTCCTGGTTTAGTCCTGGTTTAGACCTGGTTTAGTCCTGGTTTAGTCCTGGTTTAGTCCTGGTTTAGACCTGGTTTAGACCTGGTTCAGTCCTGGTTTAGACCTGGTTTAGTCCTGGTTTAGTCCTGGTTTAGACCTGGTTCAGTCCTGGTTTAGACCTGGTTTAGTCCTGGTTTAGTCCTGGTTTAGACCTGGTTTAGTCCTGGTTTAGTCCTGGTTTAGTCCTGGTTTAGACCTGGTTTAGACCTGGTTTAGTCCTGGTTTAGACCTGGTTTAGTCCTGGTTTAGTCCTGGTTTAGACCTGGTTTAGTCCTGGTTTAGTCCTGGTTTAGACCTGGTTTAGTCCTGGTTTAGACCTGGTTTAGTCCTGGTTTAGTCCTGGTTTAGACCTGGTTTAGACCTGGTTTAGTCCTGGTTTAGTCCTGGTTTAGTCCTGGTTTAGACCTGGTCCAGTCCTGGTCCAGTCCTGGTCTCAGTCCTGGTCTCAGTCCTGGTTTCAGTCCTGGTCTCAGTCTGGGTCCAGTCCTGGTCCCAGTCCTGGTCTCAGTCCTGGTCCAGTCCTGGTCTCAGTTCTGGTCTCAGTCCTGGTCCCAGTCCTGGTCCCAGTCCTGGTCTCAGTCCTGATCTCAGTCCTGGTCCAGTCCTGGTCCCTGGTCCTAGTCCTGGTCCCTGGTCCCAGTCCTAGTCTCAGTCCTGGTCCAGTCCTGGTCCTAGTCCTGGTCTCAGTCCTGGTCCCTGGTCCCAGTCCTGGTCCCTGGTCTCAGTCCTGGTCCCTGGTCTCAGTACTGGTCCCAGTCCTGGTCTCAGTCCTGGTCCAGTCCTGGTCCCAGTGCTGGTCCAGTCCTGGTCTCAGTCCTGGTCATAGTCCTGGTCCCAGTCCTGGTCTCAGTCTGGGTCCAGTCCTGGTCCCTGGTCCCAGTCCCGGTCTCTGTCCTGCAGGGCTCTGTGGGGCCTGTGTGGGGCGCTGTGTTCCTGGGGGCCCCTGTGACGTCTGCGCAGACGAGCGCTGTGTCCTGCAGGCGGCGCTCACGGCTGCGCAGACATTCAACAACCAATCAGACGACAGCTTCCTGTTCAGAGCCGAGCGCATCATCCGAGCCCAGAGACAGGTGAGGGGGGGCAGGTGAGGGGGGCAGGTGAGGGGTGCAGGTGAGGGGGGGGGCAGGTGAGGGGGGCAGGTGAGGGGGGGGCAGGTGAGGGGGGGGGGCAGGTGAGGGGTGCAGGTGAGGGGTGCAGGTGAGGGGGGCAGGTGAGGGGGGGGGCAGGTGAGGGGGGCAGGTGAGGGGGGGCAGGTGAGGGGGGCAGGTGAGGGGTGCAGGTGAGGGGGCAGGTGAGGGGTGCAGGTGAGGGGGGCAGGTGAGGAGGGGCAGGTGAGGGGGCAGGTGAGGGGTGCAGGTGAGGGGGCAGGTGAGGGGTGCAGGTGAGGGGGCAGGTGAGGAGGGGCAGGTGAGGGGGGCAGGTGAGGGGGCAGGTAGGTAAGGGGGCAGGTGAGGGGGGCAGGTGAGGGGGGCAGGTGAGGGGGCAGGTGAGGGGGGGGCAGGTGAGGGGGTGCAGGTGAGGGGGGGCAGGTGAGAGGGGGCAGGTGAGGAGGGGCAGGTGAGGGGGGCAGGTGAGGGGGGCAGGTAGGTAAGGGGGGGCAGGTGAGGGGGGGCAGGTGAGGGGGGGGCAGGTGAGGGGGTGCAGGTGAGGGGGGGCAGGTGGGAGGGGGCAGGTTAGGAGGGGCAGGAGAGGGGGGACGGGTAGGGGGTCAGGTAGGTAAGGGGGGGCAGGTGAGGGGGGGCAGGTGAGGGGGGGGCAGGTGAGGGGGGGCAGGTGAGGGGGGGCAGGTGAGAGGGGGAGGGGGGACAAAGGAGAGATCGGTACAGCAGAATGGGGTGATGTTCTCTTTGTTCTCCTCCTGATCCTCCTGGTTCTCTTGGTTCTCCTGGTCCTCCTGGTTCTCTTGGTTCTCCTGGTCCTCCTGGTTCTCTTGGTTCTCCTCCTGGTTCTCCTCCTGGTCCTCCTGGTTCTCCAGGTGGTGCGGGGCATCCGGTTCCTCTTGGACTTGGATCTCTGCAGAACCGTGTGTCGAAAACGAGACGAACCTCAGAACCTCGAGGACTGTGACCTGCAACCCCCCGGACCCCTGCACCAGGTCTGCGCCTCCTCCTGGTCCTGGTCCTGGTTCTGATCCCGGTTCTGATCCCGGTTCTGGTGGTTTCAGGTGTTCCGGTGTCATGTGGAGATCTGGGACGTCCCGTGGATTCGGCGCCGCGTCATCCAGAGCCTCGTGTGCAAAACCCTCCGACCAATCAGAGCACAGCGAGCAGAGCCCCGACCAATCAGAGCGCAGCGTGAAGGCACCTGAGTGTTAAAGGGGGCGGGGCTGTGTAGTTTTGTGTTTTTGGAGGAATTGTGGTATGCAGACGTATGTGTGCGCAGACGTGTGTGCAGACGTGTGTGCGCGCAGACGTATGTGTGCGCAGACGTGTGTGTGCGCAGACGTGTGTGTGCGCAGACGTGTGTGTGTGCAGATGTGTGTGTGTGCAGATGTGTGTGGAGACGTGTGTGTGCGCAGACGTATGTGTGCGCAGACGTGTGTGCAGACATGTGCGCAGACGTGTGTGTGTGCAGACGTGTGTGCAGACATGTGCGCAGACGTGTGTGTGTGCAGACGTGTGTGCAGACATGTGCGCAGACATGTGTGCAGATGTGTGTGCGCAAACGTGTGCGCAGATGTGTGTGTACAGATGTGTGTGTGTGCAGATGTGTGTGTGCGCAGACGTGTGTGTGTGCAGATGTGTGTGTGTGCAGACGTGTGCGCAGACATGTGTGCAGATGTGTGCGCAAACGTGCGCAGATGTGTGTGTACAGATGTGTGTGCAGACGTATGTGTGCGCATACGTGTGCAGATGTGTGTGTGCAGACATGTGTGTGTGCAGACGTGTGTGTGCAGACGTGTGTGTGCGCAGACGTGTGCGCAGACATGTGTGCAGACGTGTGTGTGCAGATGTGTGTGCAGATGTATGTGTGCGCAGACGTGAGCGCAGACGTGTGCAGATGTGTGTGTGCAGATGTGTGTGTGCAGATGTGTGTGTAGACGTGTGTGTGTGCAGACGTGTGTGTGCAGACGTGTGTGTGTGCAGATGTGTGTGCAGACGTATGTGTGCGCAGACGTGTGTGCAGACGTGTGTGTACAGATGTGTGTGTGTGCAGATGTGTGTGTGCAGACATGTGTGTGCAGATGTGTGTGCGCAAACGTGTGCGCAGATGTGTGTGTACAGATGTGTGTGTGTGCAGATGTGTGTGTGCGCAGACATGTGCGCAGACGTGTGTGCAGATGTGTGCGCAAACGTGTGCGCAGATGTGTGTGTACAGATGTGTGTGCAGATGTGTGTGCGCAAACGTGTGCGCAGATGTGTGTGCAGATGTGTGTGCGCGCAGACATGTGTGTGTGCAGACGTGTGTGCAGACATGTGTGTGTGCAGACGTGTGTGTGTGCAGATGTATGTGTGCGCAGACGTGTGCGCAGACGTGTGCAGACGTGTGTGTGCAGATGTGTGTGCAGATGTATGTGTGCGCAGACGTGAGCGCAGACGTGTGCAGATGTGTGTGTGCAGATGTGTGTGTAGACGTGTGTGTGCAGACGTGTGTGTGTGCAGACGTGTGTGTGCAGACGTGTGTGTGTGCAGATGTGTGTGCAGACGTATGTGTGCGCAGACGTGTGTGCAGACGTGTGTGTACAGATGTGTGTGTGTGCAGATGTGTGTGTGCAGACATGTGCGTGCAGATGTGTGCGCAAACGTGTGCGCAGATGTGTGTGTACAGATGTGTGTGCAGATGTGTGTGTGCGCAGACATGTGCGCAGACGTGTGTGCAGATGTGTGCGCAAACGTGTGCGCAGATGTGTGTGTACAGATGTGTGTGTGCAGATGTGTGTGCGCAAACGTGTGCGCAGATGTGTGTGCAGATGTGTGTGCGCGCAGACATGTGTGTGTGCAGACATGTGTGTGTGCAGACGTGTGTGTGCAGACGTGTGTGTGTGCAGATGTATGTGTGCGCAGACGTGTGCGCAGACATGTGTGCAGACGTGTGTGTGCAGATGTGTGTGCAGATGTATGTGTGCGCAGACGTGAGCGCAGACGTGTGCAGATGTGTGTGTGCAGATGTGTGTGTGCAGATGTGTGTGTAGACGTGTGTGTGCAGACGTGTGTGTGTGCAGACGTGTGTGTGTGCAGATGTGTGTGCAGACGTATGTGTGCGCAGACGTGTGTGCAGACGTGTGTGTACAGATGTGTGTGTGTGCAGATGTGTGTGTGCAGACATGTGCGTGCAGATGTGTGTGCGCAAACGTGTGCGCAGATGTGTGTGTACAGATGTGTGTGTGCAGATGTGTGTGCGCAAACGTGTGCGCGCAAACGTGTGCGCAGATGTGTGTGCAGATGTGTGTGCGCGCAGACATGTGTGTGTGCAGACGTGTGTGCAAACGTGTGTGCAGACGTGTGTGTGCAGACGTGTGTGTGTGCAGATGTGTGTGCGCGCAGACATGTGTGTGTGCAGACGTGTGTGCAGACATGTGCGCAGACGTGCGTGCGCAGACGTGTGTGCACAGACGTGTGAGTGCAGACGTGTGTGCGCAGACGTGTGAGTGCAGATGTGTGAGTGCAGACGTGTGTGCGCAGACGTGTGTGTGCAGACGTGTGTGCAGACATGTGCGCAGACGTGTGTGCGCAGACGTGTGTGCGCAGACGTGTTTGCGCAGACGTGTGTGCGCAAACGTGTGCGCAGATGTGTGTGCGCGCAGACGTGTGTGTGCAGACGTGTGTGCAAACGTGTGTGTGCAGACGTGTGTGTGCAGACGTGTGTGTGCAGACGTGTGTGCAGACATGTGCGCAGACGTGCGTGCGCAGACGTGTGTGCAGACGTGTGTGCGCAGACGTGTGAGTGCAGACGTGTGAGTGCAGACGTGTGTGCGCAGACGTGTGTGTAGACGTGTGTGCAGACATGTGCGCAGACGTGCGTGCGCAGACGTGTGTGCAGACGTGTGTGCGCAGACGTGTGTGCGCAGACGTGTTTGCGCAGACGTGTGTGCGCAGACGTGTTTCATGATTGTGGTTCTTGAACTTTTGGAGCATTTAAATAAAACTCTTTTGTCTTTGGACATTCTCGATGTTTTATTATTTTCACATTTTAAACAAACAAAAAAGTGACACACACACACTCAGGTCACATACACACACACATACACACACCCACTCACATACGTTCATACAGACATATGCACACACACACTTACATACATATATAAAAACATATATACACAAACATTCATACATACACATAGACACACACACACACACACACACAGACTCTAAACTCTTAATCCAAAACATTTCTTTATTTTCAGTCTGACGTCGACAGGAATGCTTCTGACACATGATTGGATCAGGGCCTTGTCACATGACCATCACATACAAACCCCTCCCCTTTCACATGCAGGCCCCTCCCACCCCAAACCCCGCCCCTAAACGTGTAAGCGTCCAATGAGAAAAGCCCTTCACAATGACACGGCCAGAAATGGACCAATAGGAATCCGAGGCTCAAAACTCTGACCAATCACAACCGGACATTCACTCCCGGGCCCCACCCACATCACCTAACGCCACCCCTTGAGACCAGGACTGGACCAGGACTAAACCAGGACTGAACCAGGACTGAACCAGGTCTAAACCAGGACTGAACCAGGACTGAACCAGGACTAGAGCAGGTCTCGTTGCAGGGGGCGGGGCCTCGGCCTTGACATTCGCCTGACACACGTTTTTACAGAAATCACTTTTTTGGTTCATTTTGAAAAAGCCAAAAACACAAAGTAAAAACAGTGAAGAAGAAACCAGGGTCCATTCACGAGTCACATGACCAGGACGCAGCGCTCTGATTGGCTGCTGGTACAATGCATTCTGGGAGATGCAGTCCACTTCACAAACCCACAGGACTCCACAGTTCTGCAGAGATGAGCTTAATGCACCGGAACGAGAGGGTTTCTGGTTGGATCCGGACCGGGCCGGACCCGAGCAGCGACAGAGGAGTGTTCTGAGGTCTACGGCGGCGGACGGCAAGGGGGCGGGTCTAAGACGGCGGCGTGAGAGGGGGCGTCGGCTCCAGGCTGTCCTTCAAACTCACCGTGTCCGAGGTGGGCGGGGTCAGCTCCGAGGGGGGCGGGGTCAGCTCCGGCTCCCCATTGGCCGTGGGAGGCTCGTCGGGCGCAGCGGCGGGGGGCGGGGCCGGCGGTTTTGGGGCGGGGCCTGCGCCGCTCTCCACCAATCGCCACTGCATGATGCTCATGTCCTTCCCGCCCGTCGAGATCAGGTGACGGTCGTCGTGCACGAAGCTCACGTTGGTCACGTGGCTGCTGTGGGCACTGTACTTGTGACTGGGAGCCTGCGGAGACCAAGACCGGGTCTGAGACCGAGACCAGGACTAAGACCAGGACTAAGACCAGGACTAAGACCAGGACTAAGACTCAGACTAGGACTAAACCAAATCTTTCTCATGAACTGACGAGTTGGTCCCCCTGTCCCTCGTCCTTGGTTGTACGATGAGGGACAGGGGGACAGGTGCAGGGGGACAGGTGCAGGGGGACAGGGGGACAGGTGCAGGGGGACAGGTGCAGGGGGACAGGGGGACAGGTGCAGGGGGACAGGGGGACAGGTGCAGGGGGACAGGTGCAGGGGGACAGGGGGCAGGTGCAGGGGGACAGGTACAAGGGGCAGGTGCAGGGGGACAGGTACAGGGGGCAGGTGCAGGGGAACAGGTGCAGGGGGACAGGTGCAGGGGGACAGGGGGCAGGTGCAGGGGGACAGGTGCAGGGGGACAGGGGGCAGGTGCAGGGGGACAGGTACAAGGGGCAGGTGCAGGGGGACAGGTACAGGGGGCAGGTGCAGGGGGACAGGTGCAGGGGAACAGGTGCAGGGGGACAGGGGGCAGGTGCAGGGGGCAGGTGCAGGGGGACAGGGGGCAGGTGCAGGGGGCAGGTGCAGTACCTTGAAGGTGCAGCAGGGGAAGCTGAACAGATGAACTTTGCAGAAGTCGTCGGCGAGAGCGAGAACCCGACGATTGTGAGAACGAACCAACGCGTTTATGTCTGTCCCATCAGAGCCTTCGGGCCAAACACCTGCAGACAGGGACAGACAGGGTCAGACAGGGACAGACAGGGACAGACAGGGACACACAGGGTCAGACAGGGACAGACAGGGACAGACAGGGACAGACAGGGACACACAGGACAGGGTCAGACAGGGTCACACAGGGTCAGACAGGGTCACACAGGGTCAGACAGGGTCACACAGGGTCAGACAGGGACACACAGGACAGGGTCAGACAGGGTCACACAGGGTCAGACAGGGTCAGACAGGGTCACACAGGGTCAGACAGGGGCAGAGTTACTGACCAAACACGTGGAAGCCGAGGACACAGGTGTACGTGGCCCAGTCCAGGTCTTTACATTCGGAGCGATTCCGGATCTGAGAACAGCCGTTTACCACATCCCCTGAACACAACACACACACACACACACACAGAGTTAATATACAGGTTAACACAGTCTTTTCACACTTTGGTGCACTCTCTTCTTTTCGCTCTCACTCTTCAGTCTCACTCTTCGCTCTCACTCTTCGCTCACTCTTCAGTCTCACTGTTCAGTCTCACTGTTCACTCTCACTCTTCGGTCTCACTCTTCGCTCTCACTCTTCAGTCTCACTCTTCTCTCTCACTCTTCAGTCTCACTCTTCACTCTGCGCTCTCACTCTTCAGTCTCACTCTTCGCTCTCACTCTTCAGTCTCACTCTTCTCTCTCACTCTTCAGTCTCACTCTTCACTCTGCGCTCTCACTCTTCAGTCTCACTCTTCGCTCTCACTCTTCAGTCTCACTCTTCAGTCTCACTCTTCACTCTCCGCTCTCACTCTTCAGTCTCACTCTTCGCTCTCACTCTTCAGTCTCACTCTTCAGTCTCACTCTTCAGTCTCACTCTTCGCTCTCACTCTTCGGTCTCACTCTTCAGTCTCACTCTTCAGTCTCACTGTTCACTCTCACTCTTCGGTCTCACTCTTCGGTCTCACTCTTCAGTCTCACTCTTCTCTCTCACTCTTCAGTCTCACTCTCCGCTCTCACTCTTCCATCTCACTCTTCAGTCTCTTCGCTTTCACTCTTCAGTGTCACTCTTCGCTTTCACTCTTCAGTGTCACTCTTCACTCTTCAGTCTCACTCTTCAGTCTCACTCTTCACTCTCACTCTCTTCAGTCTCACTCTTCGATCTCACTCTCACTCTTCAGTCTCACTCTCCGCTCTCACTCTTCAGTGTCACTCTTCAGTCTCACTCTTCGCTTTCACTCTTCAGTCTCACTCTTCGCTTTCACTCTTCAGTCTCACTCTTCAGTGTCACTCTTCACTCTTCAGTCTCTCTTCAGTCTCACTCTTCACTCTTCAGTCTCTCTTCAGTCTCACTCTTCGCTCTCACTCTTCAGTCTCACTCTTCACTCTCACTCTTCACTCTTCAGTCTCACTCTTCAGTCTCACTCCTCACTCTTTGCTCACTCTTTGCTCTCACTCTTCGCTCTCACTCTTCAGTCTCAGTCTTCAGTCTCACTCTTCGCTCTCACTCTTTGTTCTCTCTTCAGTCTCACTCTTCGCTCTCACTCTTTGTTCCCACTCTTCACTCTTCAGTCTCACTCTTCGCTCTCACTCTTCAGTCTCACTCTTCACTTTCACTCTTCAGTCTCACTCTTCGCTCTCACTCTTCGCTCTCACTCTTCAGTCTCACTCTTCAGTCTCACTGTTCAGTCTCACTCTTCACTCTTCGCTCTCACTCTTCAGTCTCACTCTTCGCTCTCACTCTTCGCTCTCACTCTTCAGTCTCACTCTTCCGTCTCACTCTTCCGTCTCACTCTTCCGTCTCACTCTTCAGTCTCACTCTTCTGTCTCACTCTTCAGTCTCACTCTTCAGTCTCACTCTTCACTCTCCGCTCTCACTCTTCAGTCTCACTCTCCGCTCTCACTCTTCAGTCTCACTATTCACTCTTCAGTCTCACTCTTCGCTCTCACTCTTCAGTCTCGCAGTAGTACACAGTAGTACACAGTAGTGCACAGTAGTGCCCCTGTGACCACTGACCCCTGTGACCTCTGACCCCTGTGACCTCTGACCCCTGTGACCACTGACCCCTGTGACCACTGACCAATGTGACCTCTGACCCCTGTGACCTCTAGCCCCTGTGACCTCTGACCCCTGTGACCTCTGACCCCTGTGACCTCTAACCCCTGTGACCTCTGACCTGTGACCTCTGACCCCTGTGACCACTGACCCGTGACCTCTGACCCCTGTGACCACTGACCCCTGTGACCACTGACCCCTGTGACCACTGACCCCTGACCCCTGTGACCTCTGACCCGTGACCTCTAACCCCTGTGACCTCTGACCTGTGACCTCTGACCCCTGTGACCTCTTCAGTCTCACTCTTCGCTCTCACTCTTTGTTCTCTCTTCAGTCTCACGCTTCGCTCTCACTCTTCGCTCCCACTCTTCACTCTTCAGTCTCACTCTTCAGTCTCACTCTCCGCTCTCACTCTTCAGTCTCACTCTTCGCTCTCACTCTTCAGTCTCACTCTTCCGTCTCACTCTTCACTCTCACTCTCACTCTTCGCTCTCACTCTTCAGTCTCACTCTTCAGTCTCACTCTTCACTCTTCGCTCTCACTCTTCAGTCTCACTCTTCCGTCTCACTCTTCACTCTTCAGTCTCACTCTTCGCTTTCACTCTTCAGTCTCACTCTTCCGTCTCACTCCTCATTCTTCAGTCACACTCTTCACTCTTCGCTCTCACTCTTCAGTCTCACTCTTCAGTCTCACTCTTCACTCTTCGCTCTCACTCTTCAGTCTCACTCTTCAGTCTCACTATTCACTCTTCAGTCTCACTCTTCGCTCTCACTCTTCAGTCTCGCAGTAGTACACAGTAGTGCACAGTAGTACACAGTAGTACACAGTAGTGCCCCTGTGACCACTGACCCCTGTGACCACTGACCCCTGTGACCACTGACCAATGTGACCTCTGACCCCTGTGACCTCTAGCCCCTGTGACCTCTAGCCCCTGTTACCTCTGACCCCTGTGACCTCTGACCCCTGTGACCTCTGACCCCTGTGACCTCTGACCCCTGTGACCTCTGACCCCTGTGACCACTGACCCCTGTGACCTCTGACCCCTGTGACCACTGACCCCTGTGACCACTGACCCGTGACCACTGACCCCTGTGACCTCTGACCCCTGTGACCTCTGACCCGTGACCTCTAACCCCTGTGACCTCTGACCTGTGACCTCTAACCCCTGTGACCTCTTCAGTCTCACTCTTCGCTCTCACTCTTTGTTCTCTCTTCAGTCTCACTCTTCGCTCTCACTCTTCGCTCCCACTCTTCACTCTTCAGTCTCACTCTTCGCTCTCACTCTTCACTCTTCACTCTCACTCTCCGCTCTCACTCTTCAGTCTCACTCTTCGCTCTCACTCTTCAGTCTCACTCTTCCATCTCACTCTTCACTTTCACTCTTCAGTCTCACTCTTCGCTCTCACTCTTCACTCTTCGCTCTCACTCTTCAGTCTCACTCTTCCGTCTCACTCTTCACTCTCACTCTTCGCTCTCACTCTTCAGTCTCGCAGTAGTACACAGTAGTGCACAGTAGTACACAGTAGTACACAGTAGTGCCCCTGTGACCACTGACCCCTGTGACCACTGACCCCTGTGACCACTGACCAATGTGACCTCTGACCCCTGTGACCTCTGACCCCTGTGACCTCTGACCCCTGTGACCTCTTCAGTCTCACTCTTCGCTCTCACTCTTTGTTCTCTCTTCAGTCTCACTCTTCGCTCTCACTCTTCGCTCCCACTCTTCACTCTTCAGTCTCACTCTTCACTCTCACTCTCCGCTCTCACTCTTCAGTCTCACTCTTCGCTCTCACTCTTCGCTCTCACTCTTCAGTCTCACTCTTCCGTCTCACTCTTCACTCTCACTCTTCGCTCTCACTCTTCAGTCTCGCAGTAGTACACAGTAGTACACAGTAGTGCACAGTAGTACACAGTAGTGCACAGTAGTACACAGTAGTGCACAGTAGTACACAGTAGTACACAGTAGTGCACAGTAGTACACAGTAGTGCACAGTAGTACACAGTAGTACACAGTAGTGCACAGTAGTACACAGTAGTACACAGTAGTGCACAGTAGTGCACAGTAGTGCACAGTAGTGCACAGTAGTACACAGTAGTACACAGTAGTACACAGTAGTACACAGTAGTGCACAGTAGTACACAGTAGTACACAGTAGTACTCGCAGTACTCACAGTAGAGGATCTCGTAGTCTCCGGAGTTGGACATGATGAAGCTGTTGTCT
This sequence comes from Odontamblyopus rebecca, assembly GCA_030686955.1. NCBI lineage: Eukaryota > Metazoa > Chordata > Actinopteri > Gobiiformes > Gobiidae > Odontamblyopus > Odontamblyopus rebecca. The sequence goes on along the minus strand of CM060662.1, from coordinate 41,505,339 downwards.
GGAGACCAGTCCAGGTGAGTGATGTAACTCGAGTGTCCCTGAAACAAGTACACAAAGTACAGCGAGTATTTTTACTCCGAGCCAGAGGACAAGGAAGAGGAGTACATGTAGTACTGGTCGTAGTACGTGTAGTAATGGTCGTAGTACTAGTAGTAGTACGGGTAGTACTGGTCGTAGTACATGTAGTATTCGTAGTAGTACATGTTGTATTCGTAGTAGTATATGCTGTATTCGTAGTAGTACATGTAGTCTTCGTAGTACATGTAGTATTCGTAGTAGTACGTGTAGTATTCGTAGTAGTACGTGTAGTATTCGTAGTAGTATGTGTAGTATTCGTAGTAGTACGTGTAGTATTCGTAGTAGTACGTGTAGTATTCGTAGTAGTACGTGTAGTATTCGTAGTAGTACGTGTAGTATTCGTTGTAGTATGTGTAATACTTGTAGTAGTACATGTAGTATTCATAGTAGTACGTGTAGTATTCGTAGTAGTACGTGTAGTATTCGTAGTAGTACGTGTAGTATTCGTAGTAGTACATGTAGTATTCGAAGTAGTAGTTGTAGTACTCGTAGTAGTAGCACGTGTAGTACTTGTAGTAGTACGTGTAGTACTCGTAGTACTTGCAGTACTCACGGAGCACTTGTTGTAGCGGTTGTACTTGCGTCCGTTCTCTGACACCGTGTACAGGTAGATGAAGTTATCGTGAGATCCGACGGCCAAAAGGCTCCCGTCTGCAGAGCACGAAAACACACGTGACCTCTGACCCCTGTGACCTCTGACCCCTGTGACCACTGACCCCTGTGACCACTGACCCCTGTGACCTCTGACCCCTGTGACCTCTGACCCCTGTGACCTGACCCCTGTGACCTCTAACCCCTGTGACCTCTGACCCCTGTGACCTCTGACCCCTGTGACCACTGACCCCTGTGACCACTGACCCCTGTAACCACTGACCAATGTGACCTCTGACCCCTGTGACCTCTGACCCCTGTGACCTCTGACCCCTGTGACCTCTGACCCCTGTGACCTCTGACCTGTGACCTCTGACCCCTGTGACCTCTGACCCCTGTGACCACTGACCCCTGTGACCTCTGACCCGTGACCTCTAACCCCTGTGACCTCTGACCTGTGACCCGTGACCTCTAACCCCTGTGACCTCTAACCCCTGTGACCTCTGACCCCTGTGACCTCTGACCCCTGTGACCACTGACCCCTGTGACCACTGACCCCTGTGACCTCTGACCCCTGTGACCACTGACCCCTGTGACCACTGACCAATGTGACCTCTGACCCCTGTGACCTCTGACCCCTGTGACCTCTGACCCCTGTGACCTCTAGCCCCTGTGACCTCTGACCCCTGTGACCTCTGACCCCTGTGACCTCTGACCTGTGACCTCTGACCCCTGTGACCTCTGACCCCTGTGACCACTGACCCCCCTGACCTCTGACCCCCATGATCTCCATGACCTCTGACCCCGGTGATCTCTGAAGCCCCTGACCCCTATGATCTCTGACCCTACTGACCCCTGACCCTTCTGACCCCCCTAACCTCTGACCCCACCTGTGGAGAACCTCATGACGCTCAGCTGTTCGTTGCCGTCGGTGTGAATCGCCACGAGGTCGGTGCTTTCGGCGTCCAGGACGTACCACCTGAGGAAAGGTCAAAGGTCACAACATCACAGAACTACACCTGTACTTGTACTGTAGTACTGTAGTACTTGTACTGTAGTAGTGTATTACTTGTACTGTAGTACTTGTACTGTAGTACTGTAGTACTTGTACTGTAGTACTTGTACTGTAGTACTGTAGTACTTGTACTGTAGTACTGTAGTACTTGTACTGTAGTAGTGTAGTACTGTAGTACTTGTACTGTAGTAGTGTAGTACTTGTACTGTAGTAGTGTAGTAGTGTAGTACTTGTACTGTAGTAGTGTAGTACTTGTACTGTAGTAGTGTAGTAGTGTAGTACTTGTACTGTAGTAGTGTAGTACTTGTACTCACTTCCCGGAGTGTGTTCCTATGGTGACCACGGCTCCACTCGGATGGAAGTCGGCGCAGTGTCCGTGTTCCTGCAACACACACCGTTACTCCAGATGCCCTCCCGCACCTCAGAGTGTGTCAGATGCCCTCCCACACCTCAGAGTGTGTCAGATGCCCTCCCGCACCTCAGAGTGTGTCAGATGCCCTCCCACCCCTCAGAGTGTGTCAGATGCCCTCCCACCCCTCAGAGTGTGTCAGATGCCCTCCCGCACCTCAGAGTGTGTCAGATGCCCTCCCACACCTCAGAGTGTGTCAGATGCCCTCCCGCACCTCAGAGTGTGTCAGATGCCCTCCCGCACCTCAGAGTGTGTCAGATGCCCTCCCCACGCCTCAGAGTGTGTCAGATGCCCTCCCACCCCTCAGAGTGTGTCAGATGCCCTCCCACCCCTCAGAGTGTGTCAGATGCCCTCCCGCACCTCAGAGTGTGTCAGATGCCCTCCCCACGCCTCAGAGTGTGTCAGATGCCCTCCCACCCCTCAGAGTGTGTCAGATGCCCTCCCGCACCTCAGAGTGTGTCAGATGCCCTCCCACCCCTCAGAGTGTGTCAGATGCCCTCCCACCCCTCAGAGTGTGTCAGATGCCCTCCCGCACCTCAGAGTGTGTCAGATGCCCTCCCACACCTCAGAGTGTGTCAGATGCCCTCCCACACCTCAGAGTGTGTCAGATGCCCTCCCCACGCCTCAGAGTGTGTCAGATGCCCTCCCCGCGCTTCAGATTGTGTCAGATGCCCTCCCACACCTCAGAGTGTGTCAGATGCCCTCCCCGCGCTTCAGATTGTGTCAGATGCCCTCCCACACCTCAGAGTGTGTCAGATGCCCTCCCCGCACCTCAGATTGTGTCAGATGCCCTCCCCACGCCTCAGAGTGTGTCAGATGCCCTCCCCGCGCTTCAGATTGTGTCAGATGCCCTCCCACACCTCAGAGTGTGTCAGATGCCCTCCCCGCGCCTCAGAGTGTGTCAGATGCCCTCCCCGCGCTTCAGATTGTGTCAGATGCCCTCCCACACCTCAGAGTGTGTCAGATGCCCTCCCCGCGCCTCAGAGTGTGTCAGATGCCCTCCCCGCGCCTCAGATTGTGTCAGATGCCCTCCCACACCTCAGAGTGTGTCAGATGCCCTCCCCGCGCTTCAGATTGTGTCAGATGCCCTCCCACACCTCAGAGTGTGTCAGATGCCCTCCCCGCGCCTCAGAGTGTGTCAGATGCCCTCCCCGCGCCTCAGATTGTGTCAGATGCCCTCCCCGCGCTTCAGATTGTGTCAGATGCCCTCCCCGCGCCTCAGATTGTGTCAGATGCCCTCCCCGCGCCTCAGAGTGTGTCAGATGCCCTCCCCGCGCCTCAGAGTGTGTCAGATGCCCTCCCCGCGCTTCAGATTGTGTCAGATGCCCTCCCCGTGCCTCAGAGTGTGTCAGATGCCCTCCCCGCACCTCAGAGTGTGTCAGATGCCCTCCCCGCACCTCAGAGTGTGTCAGATGCCCTCCCTCACCTCCAGGCTGCGGCTCCACTGCAGTCGGTGTTGGTTCGAGTCCCAGAGGCAGACGAGTCGGTCCTGGGCACAGGTGAGGAACAGGTCCCTGCTCGGGTGAGACGCCAAACCCCAGAGCTCGTCCGTGTGGCCCTGGACCAGAGAGCCGGGTTAGACTTGGGTTAGACCTGGGTTAGACCTGGGTTGGACCTGGTTTAGACCTGGTCTCGTACCTGGACCTCCACGGTGAAGCCCTCAGTGAAAGTTCCTCTGAGGATGAAGTTCTTGGAGGTTCCGACTAAAACCTGGTCCTGTTTCCCCTCGGCCACAGCGCGGATGCTCCCGAACTGATCTGGGACCTGAACAAACACACGTCAGACCGGACCTGGACCAGGACCTGGACCCGGACCTGAACCCGGACCTGGACCCGGACAGCCGTCCTCTCATTGTGAAGTCCACATGAACTTTGGAATGACACAAAAGAGGGAGGAGTCAGGTGTCAGTGGGAGGAGTCAGTGGTCAGTAGGAGCAGTCCGGTGTCAGTGGGAGGAGTCAGTGGGAGGAGTCAGGGGTAAGTGGGAGGAGTAAGGGGTAAGTGGGAGGAGTCAGGGATCAGGGGGAGGAGTCAGGAGGCGTCACCTCGATCTCCTTGTCCGGCCGCAGCTCGTGGTCCCACAGAACGACTCTTCGGTCTTTGGAGCCTCCGCTCAGGACGGCGCCTCCTCTGGTCTCGCTCAGGCAGAACACGCTGCCCTCGTGCGCCTTCACCTGCCGCACGATCTGGAACGCTGCGAAAAACACACACCTGACTCCTCCCACCGACCACCTGACCCCGCCCACACACACCTGAGTCCTCCCACCTGACCCCACCCACACACACCTGACTCCTCCCACCGACCACCTGACCCCGCCCACACACACCTGACTCCTCCCACCGACCACCTGACCCCGCACACCTGCCGCACGATCTGGAACACTGCGAAAAACACTGACTCCACCTACTGAGAACCTGACCCTGCACTCCTCCCCTGTCCTCGCCCCCTCCCCCTGTCCCCTCCCCCTTTCCCTGACCCCGCCCCCTCCCCACCCCCTGACCGCGCCCCCTCACCTCGCAGTCCTTTAGACGTGGGCGTGTCTGCAGTTCGGGTCCACACCAGCAGGACTCCCCCTGAGTCTCCGGTCAGGATGTCGCCGTTCCGGAGGAAGGACACGCACTGGACGAACTTCGGCTTCTCGAATTTCTGACAAAACAACAAACCACTCAAAAAACTTCAGCCTCCAAACGTAGTAGTATGTGCAGTAATATTTGCAGTAGTATTTGCAGTAGTGTTTGCAGTATTTGCAGAAGTATTTGCAGTATTTGCAGAAGTATTTGCAGTAGTTTTTACCCCAAATATCCCCTGTTTCCGCTGGAGGCTGTTGCCGCTCCACGTCCAGAAGAAAATGTGAGATTTTCCGCAGGTGACGATGGAGGCGGAGTCGGTCGGGTGAAACTCCACCCCCAGAACCACCTCAATGGTCGTCTGTGGAAACATGACATCGTTATCCCAGAGCCGAGGGGCGGGGACAGGGACAGTTGGAGGGGCGGGGAACAGGGGGTGGGGACAGGGACAGTTGGAGGGGCAGGGACAGGGGGCGGGGACAGGGACAGGGGCGGAGATGGGGACAGGGGCGAGGACAGGGGAGGGACAGGGACAGGGGAGGGGACAGGGGCGAGGACAGGGGGCAGGGACAGGGGAGGGACAGGGACAGGGAGGGGACAGGAAGGCGGGGATGGGGACAGGGGCGGGGAGGGGACAGGGGGACGGGGAGGGGACAGGGGGTGGGGATGGGGACAGGGGCGGGGACAGTGGGGATAAGGACAGGGGGCGAGGACAGGGAGGATGGGGACAGGGGGTGAGGACAGGGGGATGGGGACAGCAGGGATGGGGACAGGGGCGGGGACAGGGGGCAGAGATGGGGACAGGGGATGGGGACAGCGGGGATGGGGACGGGAACAGAAGGATGGGGACAGGGGGTGGGGATGGGGACAGGGGGATGGGGACAGGGGTGGGGATGGGGACAGAGGGATGGGGACAGCGGGGATGGGGACCGGGGGTGGGGATGGGGACAGGGGGTGGGGATGGGGAAAGGGGGTGGGGAGAGGGGGTGGGGACAGGGGGTGGGGACAGCGGGGATGGGGACAGAGGGTGGGGATGGGGACAGGGGATGGGGACAGGGGGATGGGGACAGGGGGTGGGGATGGGGACAGGGGGATGGGGACAGCGGGGATGGGGACAGGGGGTGGGGATGGGGACAGGGGGATGGGGACAGCGGGGATGGGGACAGGAACAGGGGGATGGGGACAGGGGGTGGGGATGGGGACAGGGGGTGGGGATGGGGACAGGGGGGTGGGGAGAGGGGGTGGGGACAGGGGGTGGGGACAGCGGGGATGGGGAGAGGGGGATGGGGAGAGGGGGTGGGGAGAGGGGGATGGGGATAGGGGGTGGGGAGAGGGGATGGGGACAGCGGGGATGGGGACAGGGGGTGGGGAGAGGGGGATGGGGACAAGGACAGAGGGGTGGGGACAGCGGGGATGGGGACAGGGGTGGGGATGGGGACAGGGGGATGGGGACAGGGGGTGGGGATGGGGACAGGGGATGGGGACAGGGGGTGGGGAGAGGGGGATGGGGACAGGGGGATGGGGACAGGGGGATGGGGACAGGGGTGGGGATGGGGACAGAGGGCGGGGATGGGGACAGGGGGTGGGAACAGGGGCGGGGATGGGGACAGGGGCGGGATGGGGACAGGGGACGGGACAGCGGGGATGGGGACAGCGGGGATGGGGACAGCGGGGATGGGGACAGGGGGGTGGGGACAGGGGGTGGGGACAGGGGGTGGGGATGGGGACAGGGGGATGGGGACAGCGGGGATGGGGACAGGGGGTGGGGATGGGGACAGGGGGATGGGGACAGCGGGGATGGGGACAAGGGGTGGGGATGGGGACAGGGGGATGGGGACAGGGGGGTGGGGATGGGGACAGGGGGGTGGGGACAGGGGGGTGGGGACAGCAGGGATGGGGACAGGGGGTGGGGACAGCGGGGATGGGGACAAGGGGTGGGGATGGGGACAGGGGGATGGGGACAGGGGGCGGGGACAGGGGGGCATACCTTGATTTCAGCCACTTTGGCTTTCCGGTTCCAGTCCCAAACGGTCAACATGTGGTCATTCGAATCGTCCACTACGGCCAAATGAACTCCAGAGTCCTACAGACGAGAGGAGGAGGTGCAGGAGGAGGAGAGGAGGAGTTGCAGGAGGAGGAGGAGAGGAGGAGGAGAGGACATGAGGTCAGAGGCTGGACACAGAATAGACGAGTTTAACTGAAGCAGAAACAAAAGTTTCCACAAACAAATGTCACAATTCTAATCTACACAGGCTCTAATGTGTCATCTACACAGGCTCTAATGTGTCATCTACAAACGCTCTAATGTGTAATCTACAAACGCTCTAATGTGTCATCTACAAACGCTCTAATGTGTCATCTACAAACGCTCTAATGTGTCATCTACAAACGCTCTAATGTGTCATCTACAAACGCTCTAATGTGTCATCTACAAACGCTCTAATGTGTAATCTACACAGGCTCTAATGTGTCATCTACACAGGCTCTAATGTGTCAGCTACAAACGCTCTAATGTGTAATCTACACAGGCTCTAATGTGTAATCTACACAGGCTCTAATGTGTAATCTACACAGGCTCTAATGTGTCATCTACAAACGCTCTAATGTGTCATCTACAAACGCTCTAATGTGTAATCTACAAACGCTCTAATGTGTAATCTACACAGGCTCTAATGTGTCATCTACAAACGCTCTAATGTGTAATCTACAAACGCTCTAATGTGTAATCTACACAGGCTCTAATGTGTCATCTACACAGGCTCTAATGTGTCATCTACAAACGCTCTAATGTGTCATCTACACAGGCTCTAATGTGTCATCTACACAGGCTCTAATGTGTCATCTACAAACGCTCTAATGTGTCATCTACACAGGCTCTAATGTGTAATCTACAAACGCTCTAATGTGTCATCTACACAGGCTCTAATGTGTAATCTACACAGGCTCTAATGTGTAATCTACACAGGCTCTAATGTGTAATCTACAAACGCTCTAATGTGTCATCTACAAACGCTCTAATGTGTAATCTACAAACGCTCTAATGTGTAATCTACATACGCTCTAATGTGTAATCTACACAGGCTCTAATGTGTCATCTACAAACGCTCTAATGTGTAATCTACACAGGCTCTAATGTGTAATCTACACAGGCTCTAATGTGTCATCTACACAGGCTCTAATGTGTAATCTACACAGGCTCTAATGTGTCATCTACACAGGCTCTAATGTGTAATCTACAAACGCTCTAATGTGTCATCTACAAACGCTCTAATGTGTCATCTACACAGGCTCTAATGTGTCATCTACACAGGCTCTAATGTGTAATCTACACAGGCTCTAATGTGTAATCTACACAGGCTCTAATGTGTCATCTACAAACGCTCTAATGTGTCATCTACACAGGCTCTAATGTGTCATCTACACAGGCTCTAATGTGTAATCTACACAGGCTCTAATGTGTAATCTACACAGGCTCTAATGTGTAATCTACACAGGCTCTAATGTGTAATCTACAAACGCTCTAATGTGTAATCTACAAACGCTCTAATGTGTCATCTACAAACGCTCTAATGTGTCATCTACAAACGCTCTAATGTGTAATCTACACAGGCTCTAATGTGTAATCTACACAGGCTCTAATGTGTAATCTACAAACGCTCTAATGTGTCATCTACAAACGCTCTAATGTGTAATCTACAAACGCTCTAATGTGTAATCTACAAACGCTCTAATGTGTAATCTACACAGGCTCTAATGTGTCATCTACAAACGCTCTAATGTGTAATCTACACAGGCTCTAATGTGTAATCTACACAGGCTCTAATGTGTCATCTACACAGGCTCTAATGTGTAATCTACACAGGCTCTAATGTGTCATCTACACAGGCTCTAATGTGTAATCTACAAACGCTCTAATGTGTAATCTACAAACGCTCTAATGTGTAATCTACAAACGCTCTAATGTGTAATCTACACAGGCTCTAATGTGTCATCTACACAGGCTCTAATGTGTCATCTACACAGGCTCTAATGTGTAATCTACACAGGCTCTAATGTGTCATCTACACAGGCTCTAATGTGTAATCTACACAGGCTCTAATGTGTAATCTACACAGGCTCTAATGTGTAATCTACACAGGCTCTAATGTGTCATCTACACAGGCTCTAATGTGTAATCTACACAGGCTCTAATGTGTAATCTACACAGGCTCTAATGTGTCATCTACAAACTCTCTAATGTGTAATCTACAAACGCTCTAATGTGTAATCTACACAGGCTCTAATGTGTCATCTACAAACTCTCTAATGTGTAATCTACAAACGCTCTAATGTGTAATCTACAAACGCTCTAATGTGTAATCTACACAGGCTCTAATGTGTCATCTACACAGGCTCTAATGTGTCATCTACACAGGCTCTAATGTGTAATCTACAAACGCTCTAATGTGTCATCTACACAGGCTCTAATGTGTAATCTACAAACGCTCTAATGTGTAATCTACAAACGCTCTAATGTGTAATCTACAAACGCTCTAATGTGTAATCTACAAACGCTCTAATGTGTAATCTACACAGGCTCTAATGTGTAATCTACAAACGCTCTAATGTGTCATCTACACAGGCTCTAATGTGTCATCTACAAACGCTCTAATGTGTAATCTACACAGGCTCTAATGTGTAATCTACAAACGCTCTAATGTGTAATCTACAAACGCTCTAATGTGTCATCTACAAACGCTCTAATGTGTAATCTACAAACGCTCTAATGTGTCATCTACACAGGCTCTAATGTGTCATCTACAAACGCTCTAATGTGTAATCTACACAGGCTCTAATGTGTAATCTACACAGGCTCTAATGTGTCATCTACAAACGCTCTAATGTGTAATCTACAAACGCTCTAATGTGTAATCTACACAGGCTCTAATGTGTCATCTACACAGGCTCTAATGTGTCATCTACACAGGCTCTAATGTGTAATCTACACAGGCTCTAATGTGTCATCTACACAGGCTCTAATGTGTAATCTACAAACGCTCCAATGTGTAATCTACAAACGCTCTAATGTGTAATCTACAAACGCTCTAATGTGTAATCTACAAACGCTCTAATGTGTCATCTACACAGGCTCTAATGTGTAATCTACACAGGCTCTAATGTGTAATCTACAAACGCTCTAATGTGTCATCTACAAACGCTCTAATGTGTCATCTACAAACGCTCTAATGTGTAATCTACAAACGCTCTAATGTGTCATCTACAAACGCTCTAATGTGTCATCTACAAACGCTCTAATGTGTAATCTACACAGGCTCTAATGTGTAATCTACACAGGCTCTAATGTGTCATCTACACAGGCTCTAATGTGTAATCTACAAACGCTCTAATGTGTAATCTACACAGGCTCTAATGTGTAATCTACAAACGCTCTAATGTGTAATCTACAAACGCTCTAATGTGTAATCTACACAGGCTCTAATGTGTCATCTACAAACGCTCTAATGTGTAATCTACAAACGCTCTAATGTGTAATCTACAAACGCTCTAATGTGTCATCTACAAACGCTCTAATGTGTAATCTACACAGGCTCTAATGTGTAATCTACACAGGCTCTAATGTGTAATCTACAAACGCTCTAATGTGTCATCTACAAACGCTCTAATGTGTAATCTACACAGGCTCTAATGTGTCATCTACAAACGCTCTAATGTGTCATCTACAAACGCTCTAATGTGTCATCTACACAGGCTCTAATGTGTAATCTACACAGGCTCTAATGTGTAATCTACAAACGCTCTAATGTGTCATCTACAAACGCTCTAATGTGTAATCTACACAGGCTCTAATGTGTAATCTACAAACGCTCTAATGTGTAATCTACACAGGCTCTAATGTGTCATCTACAAACGCTCTAATGTGTAATCTACACAGGCTCTAATGTGTAATCTACACAGGCTCTAATGTGTCATCTACAAACGCTCTAATGTGTAATCTACAAACGCTCTAATGTGTCATCTACAAACGCTCTAATGTGTAATCTACAAACGCTCTAATGTGTAATTTACACAGGCTCTAATGTGTAATCTACAAACGCTCTAATCTGTAATCTACAAACGCTCTAATGTGTCATCTACAAACGCTCTAATGTGTCATCTACAAACGCTCTAATGTGTAATCTACACAGGCTCTAATGTGTCATCTACAAACGCTCTAATGTGTCATCTACAAACGCTCTAATGTGTAATTTACACAGGCTCTAATGTGTAATCTACAAACGCTCTAATCTGTAATCTACAAACGCTCTAATGTGTCATCTACAAACGCTCTAATGTGTCATCTACAAACGCTCTAATGTGTAATCTACACAGGCTCTAATGTGTCATCTACAAACGCTCTAATGTGTCATCTACACAGGCTCTAATGTGTAATCTACACAGGCTCTAATGTGTAATCTACACAGGCTCTAATGTGTAATCTACAAACGCTCTAATGTGTAATCTACACAGGCTCTAATGTGTCATCTACAAACGCTCTAATGTGTAATCTACAAACGCTCTAATGTGTAATCTACAAACGCTCTAATGTGTAATCTACAAACGCTCTAATGTGTCATCTACAAACGCTCTAATGTGTAATCTACACAGGCTCTAATGTGTAATCTACAAACGCTCTAATGTGTCATCTACAAACGCTCTAATGTGTAATCTACACAGGCTCTAATGTGTAATCTACACAGGCTCTAATGTGTCATCTACACAGGCTCTAATGTGTAATCTACAAACGCTCTAATGTGTAATCTACACAGGCTCTAATGTGTCATCTACACAGGCTCTAATGTGTAATCTACAAACGCTCTAATGTGTAATCTACACAGGCTCTAATGTGTCATCTACAAACGCTCTAATGTGTCATCTACAAACGCACGTCGACGAATTGTTGCAGCTCTTGATCCACCCACACAAAAACAATAGGTGTGACAGGTGTGGCAGGTGTGGCAGGTGTGGCAGGTGTGGCAGGGGTGACAGGTGTGGCAGGTGTGGCAGGGGTGGCAGGTGTGACAGGTGTGGCAGGTGTGGCAGGTGTGACAGGTGTGGCAGGTGTGGCAGGTGTGGCAGGTGTGACAGGTGTGGCAGGTGTGACAGGTGTGGCAGGTGTGACAGGTGTGGCAGGTGTGACAGGTGTGGCAGGGGTGACAGGTGTGGCAGGTGTGGCAGGTGTGGCAGGTGTGACAGGTGTGGCAGGTGTGGCAGGTGTGGCAGGTGTGGCAGGTGTGGCAGGTGTGACAGGTGTGGCAGGGGTGACAGGTGTGGCAGGTGTGACAGGTGTGACAGGTGTGGCAGGTGTGGCAGGGGTGACAGGTGTGACAGGTGTGGCAGGTGTGACAGGTGTGGCAGGGGTGACAGGTGTGGCAGGTGTGGCAGGGGTGACAGGTGTGGCAGGTGTGACAGGTGTGGCAGGGGTGACAGGTGTGGCAGGGGTGACAGGTGTGGCAGGTGTGGCAGGTGTGACAGGTGTGGCAGGTGTGGCAGGTGTGACAGGTGTGGCAGGTGTGACAGGTGTGGCAGGTGTGACAGGTGTGGCAGGTGTGGCAGGTGTGGCAGGTGTGACAGGTGTGGCAGGTGTGGCAGGTGTGGCAGGTGTGGCAGGTGTGACAGGTGTGGCAGGTGTGGCAGGTGTGACAGGTGTGGCAGGTGTGGCAGGTGTGGCAGGTGTGACAGGTGTGGCAGGTGTGACTCACGGCTTTGGAGAATGCGAGGGATCCGACTCCGCGCTCGAAAGTCCCCAAACCCACGACCTGCAGCGTGCACAAGCTCACACTGCCTGATCTGACGGTGATTACCGTGGAACCTGACGCGCACGTGAGATCACCGCCTGAGGGCCGCGTATTTACACACCGCACCATTACGCGACGCACAGCGCCGTATCACGCGCCGCCGTATATACACGCCTGCACCCACACATCGGACGGGTTCTTGCCATATATACACGCGCGCATACGCATACGCGCGTCGCCGTATGCGCGCACTTATACACATATAACGCGCCTTGCATGCGCCGCGCGCATACACACCGCATAGCATGCTCGGGACAACGCGGCATGTATCCGCCCGCGCCGCGCGACGCGTACGCACTATTACACCCGCGCGCGCTTTGTACCTTACACGCGCGCGCGCGCAGCCACCAGACGCTCACACACACACACCGCACACACACACACACCCCGCACACATATCCTGGGACACACACCACGCACAACACCAGACACACACACCACCCTTCCACCACCACACACACCACGCACACACGCACACACGGATCACACACCACGCGCGCGCCACCCACACCACACACACACACCAACACATACACACACCCTTGCGCGCGCGCACACCACAGACCGCGCGCCGCACATATTACCGCGCATTATTCACCACCACACCCAGCGCGCACTACACCCACTGCACCACCACACACTACACCATATAGACACCCCCACACACACGACGTCACACACACACCACCACACACACACACCACACACACACCACCACACACACCACACACACCCCCCCACACACACCACCACCACACACACACCACACACACCCCCCCACCACACACACACCACACACACACACACACCACCACCACACACACACACACACACCACACACACAGGAGAATCCCATTAGAACATGTAATAAAATAAAGTGAGTCTCAGATGTGTGTAGTGTATGTGTGTGTAGTGTATGTGTGTCTTGTGTAATGATGTGTAGTGTCGTAGTGTTAGTTAGTGTTATAGTGTGTTTTCAGATATATTGTTGTTATGTACCTATTACTACTAATCTGTGTGTGTAGTGTGTGTGGCTCACATGTACATGTGTTCGTGTGTGTATGTGTGTGTATGAGTTATTGTGTGTGTTATGATATTACTAAATATGTAGTACTATGTAGTGTGTGTGTAGTGACTATGTGTAATATGATACTACATTATTGTGTAGTGTGTGTGTAAGTAGTGTCATGTGTTCATTACCATGTAGTGTGTGTGTAGTTCATGTACTACCTCTTGATCAATTAATTGGTGTGTAATGACTATCAATTACACATGTAATATTACACACATGTGTCAGTGTGTCATGTACACACATGGTAGTAGAGCCAAGTCAGTGAATATTAGAATACCACACACACACACACTACATGTGGTGTGAGTGGTGCACTCTGTGTAGTAGTATGTAGTGTAGTGTACACACATGTGTGTGTGTAGTGTGTTTCGTAGTGAATGATGTGTGTAGTGTAGTGTGAAGATAGTGTAGTGTGTGAATAAAAATAAAGTGTGTAGTGTATGTAGTGTGTGTGTATGTAATGTGTGGTTCTGTAGTGTGTGTGTGTGTAGTGTGTGTGTGTAGTGTGTGTGTGTGTAGTGTGTGTGTGTGGTGTAGTGTGTAGTGTGTGTGTGTGCGTGTGTGTAGTGTGTGTGTGTGTGTGTGTGTGTGTGTGTGTATATTGTGTGTGTGTGTGTGTGTGTGTATAGTGCGTGTGTGTTATTAGTGTGTGTGTGTGTGTGTGTGTGTAGTGTGTGTGTGTCTTCAATTGAATTAACGTGTGTGTGTAGTGTGTTGTGTGTAGTGTGTGTGTCATTATGTAGTGTGTATTGTGTGTGTATTGTGTGTGTACTGTGTGTGTGTAGTGTGTGTGTGTGTGTAGTGTGTATAGTGTGTGTGTGTGTGCGGGTGTGGGTGTGTGAGTGTGTGCGTGTGTGTGTTGATATTGTAGTGTGTGTGTGTGGTATTATTATTATTATTGTGTGTGTGTGTGTGTGGGTGTTTATTGTGTGTGTGTCTGGTGTGTGTGTGTTGTGTGTGTGTGTAATGTGTGTGTAGTGTGTGTGTGTAGTGTGTGTGTAGTGTGTGTGTGTAGAGTGTGTGTCTAGAGTGTGTGTTTAGTGTGTGTGTGTGTGTGTATTGTGTGTGTGTGTGTGTGTGGCTATTAGTGTGTGTGTAGTGTGTTATTGTAGTGTGTGTGTGTGTGTAGTGGGTAGTTGTGTGTGTGTAGTGTGTGTGTGTGTGTAGTGTGTGTGTGTGTGTGTAGTGTGTGTGTGCGTGTAGTGCTGGTGTGTGTGTGTGTGTGTGTGTGTGGCAGTGTGTGTGTGTGTGTATAGTGTGTGTGTGTGTGTAGTGTGTGTGTAGTGTGTGAATTATTATTATTAGCGTGTGTGTGTAGTGTGTAGTGTGTGTGTGTAGTGTGTGTGTGTAGTGTGTGTGTAGTGTGGCAAGCGTGTGTGTGGTGTGTAGCGCCGTGTGTGTGTAGTGTGTGTAGTGTGTGTAGTGTGTAGTGTAGTGTGTGTGTAGCCGCGGCATAAAGAGTGTGTGCAATACAGTAGTAGTGTGTGTGTAATTATTATTATTGAGCGTACAACAAGAGCGCGCGGCACAGCAGTGTGTAGTGTGTGTGTGTAGTAGTGTGTGTGCTGTAGTGTGTGAAGATACCACACAAGTAGTGTGTGTAGTGTGTGCGGAAAAAATGTTGTAGTGTGTGTGTGTAGTGTGTGTGTGTGCAAAAGGCCATGTGTAGTGTGTGTGTGCCAAGAGTGTGTGTGTGTGCAATGTAGATGCCATGCAGTGTGTGAGTGTGTGTGTGTGTAGTGTGTGTGGTACAAAGTGTGTGTGTGTGTGTGTAGTGTGTGTGCTAGTAGTGTGTGTATTGTAGTGTGTGTAGTGTGTGGTGTGTTATTGTAGTGTGTGTGTGGTGTGTAGTGTGTGTAGTCACGTGTGTGTGTGTGTGGTGTGTGTAGTGAGTGTAGTGTGTGTGTGTAGTGTGTAGTGTGTGCTACAGCGCTGTGCCGCGCGTAGTGTAGCCACACAAGTAGTGTGTGTAGTGTGTGTAGTGTAGTGCAGCGCGGCTGTAGTGCTGTGTATCGCGCGGCACAGCGCTGTAGTGTGCGCCACACACAAGTGTGTGTAGTGTGTGTGTGTAGTGTGTGTGTGTGTAGTGTGTGTGTGTAGTGTGTACACAGCAATGTGAGCCACAATGAAGATACAAAGAAATAGTGTGCACAAAGATACACATGTGTGGCGTAGTGTGTGGTGTGTGGCGTGTAGTGTGTGGTGTAGTGTGTGTGTGTGTAGTGTGTGCTGTGCAAGAGTGTGGTGTGTAGTGTGTGTGTAGCTGTGTGTAGCGCAAGTGTGTGTAGTGTGTAGTGTGTGTGTGTAGTGTGTGTGTGTGTGTGTATTAGAGGCTGTGCAGCGCTGAGCGCGCGTGAGCGCGCGCGTGCACAAGTAGTGTGCCACATGTGCGAGCGCGCGCTGTGTGTGTGTGTGTAGTGTGTGAACCATATACAGAGTGTAGTGTGTGTGTAGCTGCCGGCGGCGAGTGTGTGTGTAGTGTGTGTAGTGTGTGTAGTGTGTGTGTGTAGTGTGTGTGTGTGTGTGTGAGCTGATGTGTGCCAGTGTGTGTAGTGTGTGTGTGCAGTGTGTGTGTAGTAGTGTGTGCGTGTACTTATGTGTGTGTGTGTGTAGTAGTGTGTGTCCGCATAGTGGTGTGGTACACAAGTGTGTGTGTAGTGTGTGTGTGAAGTGTGTGTGAAAAGTGTGTGTGTAGTGTTAGTGTAGAGGTGTGCAATGTAGTGTGTGTGTGTATACAAGAAAGAAGCAAGTATTATTGTGTACGGTGTTAAAAGAGTGCGTAGTAGTGTTATGTAGTTATTATGATTAGCCAGTGTGCAAAGTGTGTGTGGTGTGTGTGTGTAGTGTGTGTGTCGCAACAAAAAGGTGTGTGGTGTGTAGATTGTGTAGTGTGTGTGTCCATTGTGTGCTACGAAGTGTGCACAAGATAGCATGGCACCACAAAACGTGTGTAGTGTGTGTGTAGTGGTGTGTGTGTGTGTGTGGTGTGCAATGTGTATGTGTAGTGTGTGTATGTGTAGTGTGTGTGTGTAATTGTGTGTGTGTAGTGTGTGTGTGTGTGCGGCACAGCTGTGTGTGCCATGTGTGTGTAGCGTGTGTGTGTGTGTGAGTGTGTGTGTGGTGGTAGTGTGTAGTGTGTGTGTGTAGTGTGTGATGTGTGTAGTGTGTGTGTGTGCAGTGTGTGCGTGCGCTGAGTGTGCTGATCAACAGCGTGTAGTGTGTGTGTGTAGTGGTGTGTGGTGTAGTGTGTGTGTAGGTGTGTGTGTGGTGTGTGTGGTGTGCGTGGTGTGTGCCACGTAGTGTGTGTGCTGTGTGTGTGTAGTGTGTGTGTGCGAGTGTGTGTAGTGATGTGTGTGTGTGTGTAGATGTGTGTGTGTGGTGTGTGTGTAGTGTGTAGTGTGTGTAGTGTGTGTGTGTGTAGATTATTAATGTGTATGTGTAGTTATTGTAGTGTGTGTAGTGTGTGAATGTGTGTAGCTGTGTGTGTGTAGCTGGTATTGTAGTGTGTGTGTGTGGTGTGTGTAGTGTAGTGTGTGTGGTGTGTGTGTGTGTGTGTGTGTAGTGTGTGTGTGTAGTGTGTGTGTGTGTGGTGTGTGTGGTGTGTGTGTGTGTGGTGTGTATGTGTGGTAGTGCTTAGTGTGTGTAGTAGTGTGTGTGTGTGTGAGTGTGTGTGTGTGTGTAAGTGTGTGTGTGTGCCGTAGTAGTGTGTGTGTGCCAACATGGTGTGTGTAGTGTGTGTGTGTGTGTAGTGTGTGTGTAGTGTGTGTGCCACAATAGTGTGTATAGTGTGTGTGTGTGTGTAGTGTGGTAGGTGTGTATAGTGTGTGCAGTGTGTACATACGCCAGTGTGGTGTAGTGTGTGTGGTGTGGTGTGTGTGTGTGTAGGTGTGTGTGTGTGGTGTGGCACAACAGTGTGTGTGGTGTGTGTAGTGCCTTGGTAGTGTGTGTGAGTGTGTAGTGTGTGTGGAGTGTGATGTGTGTGTGGTGTGTGTGTGTGGTGTGTGTAGTGGTGTGTGTGTGTGTAGTGTTATTGTAGGTGTGTGTGTGTGTAGTGCCATACACAAAGTGTGCCATGTAGGTGTGTGTGTGTGTAGTGCGTATGTGTATGTGTGTGTATAGTGCGTGTGTGTGTGTAGTGTGTGTGTGTAGTGTATGTAGTGTGTGTGTGTGTGTGCCACAAGTAGTGTGTGTGTGTATTGTGTGTGTATTAATATGTGGTGTAGTGTGTGCATAGTGTAGTGTGGTGCTGGTGTGTGTGTGTAAATGTGTGTGTGTGTAGTGGTGCCATGTGTGCAGTGTGTGTAAGCACAAGAGTGTGTAGTGTGATGCAGTGTGTGTAGTGTGTAGTGTGTGTAGTGTGTGCCATGTAGTGTGGTGTGTGTGTGCTATAGTGTGTGTACACAGTGTAGTGTGTGTGTAGTAGTGTGTGTGTGTGTGTGTGTAGTGTGTGTGTGTGGTGTGTGTGTGGTGTATTGTGTGTGTGTGAATTATTATTGTGTGTATTATTGTGTGTGTGTAGTGTGTGTGTGGCATGGTGTGTGAGTGTATGTAGTGTGTATGAGGTACATGACATGCCATGTAGTGTGTGTGTGTGTAGTGTGTGTGTGTGTGTAGTGTGTGTGTGCCATGTAGTGTGAGTGTGTGTGCCATGTGCAAGTGTGTGCTTGTGTGTGTAGTGTGTGTGTGTGCAGCACATACAAGAGTGTTATGTATTATTGTGTGTGGTGTGTGTATTGTGTGTGTGTGTGCATGTATAGTGTGTGTGTGTGTGGTGTGCATAGTGTGTGTGTGTGTGTGTGTGTGTGTGCAGTGTGTGCAGCATGTAAGATTATTATTGTGTAGTGTGTGAAGTAGTGTGTGTGGTGTGTAGTAGTGTGTAGGCAAAGACACAAGAGCAAGTATTATAGTGTGCTGTAATTATTATGTGTATGGTGCTATTATAGTGTAGTGTGTGTGTAGTGTAGTGTGTGTGTAGTGTGTGTGTAGTGTAGTGTGTGTGTGTGTGTGAATTATTGTGTGTGTGCATACAATTATTATTATTATTATACATACAAGATTATGTGTAGTGTGTGTGTGTGTGTGTGTGGTGTGTGTTAGCGTATTATGTGTGTGTAAGTGTGTATAGTGCACATGTGTGTAGTGTGCGTGTGTAGTGTGTGTGTGTGTGTGTGTCAGTTCTGACCCGTCCGTCCTTGTCGACTCCGGCGAGTTGTCCTGTGGCGATTCGAATCTTATCAGGATGAAGAGCCAAACTGAGAGAAAAGTACAGAGATAAAGTACGAATGCGAACAGTACGAAGGGCAATAGCAGAAGTATTTGCAGTAGTATTTGCAGTAGTATTTGCAGTATTTGTAGTAGTATGTGCAGTAGTATTTGCAGAAGTATTTGCAGTATTATTTGCAGTAGTATTTGCAGTATTTGCAGTAGTATTTGCAGTATTTGTAGTAGTATGTGCAGTAGTATTTGCAGTAGTATTTGCAGTAGTATTTGTAGTAGTATGTGCAGTAGTATTTGCAGTATTTGTAGTAGTATGTGCAGTACTATTTGCAGTATTTGTAGTAGTATGTGCAGTAGTATTTGCAGTAGTATTTGCAGTAGTATTTGTAGTAGTATGTGCAGTAGTATTTGCAGTATTTGTAGTAGTATGTGCAGTACTATTTGCAGTATTTGTAGTAGTATGTGCAGTAGTATTTGCAGTAGTATTTGCAGTAGTATTTGTAGTAGTATTTGCAGTAGTATTTGCAGTATTTGTAGTAGTATGTGCAGTAGTATTTGCAGTAGTATTTGCAGTAGTATTTGTAGTAGTATGTGCAGTAGTATTTGCAGTAGTTGTAGTAGGTATGTGTAGTGTGTTGCAGTATTTGTAGTAGTATGTGCAGTAGTATTTGCAGTAGTATTTGCAGTAGTATTTGTAGTAGTATGTGCAGTAGTATTTGCAGTATTTGTAGTAGTATGTGCAGTACTATTTGCAGTATTTGTAGTAGTATGTGCAGTAGTATTTGCAGTAGTATTTGCAGTAGTATTTGTAGTAGTATGTGCAGTAGTATGTGCAGTAGTATTTGCAGTAGTAGTAGAAGTATTTGCAGTACCAGCGCACACAGTCGGTGTGGCCGAGGTAGTGGCGTTGGGTTCGTTCTTCATTGTTGAATAAAATCACGACGGAGGCGATGAAGTAAACGGTCTCTCCGGTCGGCAGCAGGAACACGTTCCCCCGACAGTCGCGCCCGCGGTACCCGTACCTGCGGCCGCTAAGGAACAATACTGCACCAGGACGAGTACAAGTACAGGTACAAGTACAAGGAACAATACTACCAGGACGAGTACAAGTACAGGTACAAGTACAAGGAACAATACTACCAGGACGAGTACAAGTACAAGGAACAATACAAGTACAGGTACAAGTACAAGGAACAATACTACCAGGACGAGTACAAGTACAGGTACAAGTACAAGGAACAATACTACCAGGACGAGTACAAGTACAGGTACAAGTACAAGGAACAATAATACCAGGACGAGTACAAGTACAGGTACAAGTACAAGGAACCTTGAATCCTGCCAAAATCTGACCTTTCTGTGTTCAGTAAATGATCAAATGATCTTTGTTCAGTGAAGCACAGTTATTGTAATATAATGAGCAGAATGTGGGAGGTTTGAGCTTTAATATGAGACATTTCTGAAACCAATCGATTCATTTACAGTCAGATTATAAACTTTTGTTCCTACAAAATGGATCAGAGACAAGACTTTTGTCAGAGACTGTCTAGTGTGTGTGTGTGTGTGTGTGAGTGTGAGTGTGTGTGTGTGTGTGAGTGTGTGTGTGTGTGTGAGTGTGTGTGTGAGTGTGTGTGTGTGGGTGTGCAGAATGTGTGGCTGTGTGTGTGAGTGTGTGTGTGTGTGAGACATTTCTGTGAGTGTGTACAGTGTGTGTGTGTGTGTGTGTGTCCTACAAAATGTGTGTGTGCAGAGACAAGTGTGTGTGTGTGTGCTAGTGTGTGTGTGTGGGTGTGTGTGAGTGTGTGTGTGTGTGAGTGTGTGTGTTAGTGTGTGTGAGTGTGTGTGTGTGTGCGTGTGTGTGTGTATGTGTGAGTGTGTGTGTGTGTGTGAGAGAGTGTGAGTGTGTGTGTGTGAGTGTGTGTGTGTGTGTGTGAGTGCGTGTGTGAGTGTGTGTGTGTGTGTGTGTGGGTGTGTGTGTGGTTGTGTGAGTGTGTGTGTGTGTGAGTGTGTGTGTGTGTGTGTGTGAGTGTGTGTGTGTGTGGAAAAGAGTGTGTGTGTGTGTGAGTGTGTGTGTGTGCAGTGTGTGTGTGTGTGAGTGTGTGTGTGTGTGTGTGTGTGTGATGTGTGATGTGTGTGTGTGATGTGTGTGTGTGTGTGTGTGTGAGTGTGTGTGTGTATAGTGTGTGTATAGTGTGTGTATAGTGTGTGTATAGTGTGTGTGTATAGTGTGTGTATAGTGTGTGTGAGTGTGTGTGTGTAAGTGCGCGACGCGCGCGCCGCGTGCGAGTGTGTGTGTGAGTGCGCGATGTGGTGTGCCGTGTGTGTGAGTGTGTGTGTGGTGTGTGTGTGTGTGAGTGTGTGTGTGTGTGAGTGTGTGTGCGCGCAAGTGTGTGTGATGCGAGAGTGTGTGTGTGTAGTGTGTGTGCAGGCAGCAGCCGCGTGTGTGAGAGTGTGTGTGTAAGGGTGTGTGTGTGTGCGCGCGACGCGCGATTGCCAGTGTGTGTATGTATAGTGTGTGTATAGTGTGTGTGTATGTATCGCCAGTGTGTGTATAGTGTGTGCTGGTGTATAGTAGTGGTGTGTGTGAGTGTATAGTGTGAGTGTGTGTGTGTAGGCGCACATCAAAGTGAGCGCATAGTGTGTGCAGTGTATGCGTATAGTGTGTGACGATAGTGTGACGCACGTGTTATTGTATAGCGCGGCGTATAGTGTGTGTGCTGTATGGTGTGTTATTATTATTGTGTATAGTGTGTGTGTGTGTGTATAGTGTGTGTGTGTATGTATAGTGCTGCTAGTGCGACTGTATGGTGTGTGAGTGTGTGACGTATAGTGTGTGTGCGTATAGTGTCGTGTGTGTGTGTGTATAAGTGTGTGTGTGTGCGACGAGCGGCAAGTGTGTGTGTGTGTATGTGTAGTGTGTGTGTGCTGAATGTGTATAGTGTGTATCGAGTGTGTGTATAGTGTGCGTATCAGTGTGTGACGAGTGTGTGTGTGTATAGTGTGTGTATAATTATTGTAAGACGAGCGCGCGCGACGAGTGTATGTATTATTGTGTGACGAGCGCGCTAGTGTGTGTATAGTGTATGTACCAGTGCGTGTGTGTATAGCGCGCGCATTGGCTATAGTGTGTGTGTATAGTGCGACGCGCAAACACGTATAGTGTGTGTATAGTGTGTGTATAGTGTATGAATTGTGAGTGTGTGTGTGTGTGTATAGTGTGTGTATAGTGTGTGTGTGTATAGTGTGTGTGTGTATAGTGTGTGTATAGTGTGTGTATAGTGTGTGTGTGTGTGTATAGTGTGTGTATAGTGTGTGTATAGTGTGTGTATAGTGTGTGTGTGTGTATAGTGTGTGTGTATAGTGTGTGTGTGTGTGTAGTGTGTGTGTGTATAGTGTGTGTATAGTGTATGTATTGTGTGTGTATAGTGTGTGTATAGTGTGTGTATTGTGTGTGTGTGTATAGTGTGTGTGTATAGTGTGTGTGTATAGTGTGTGTGTATAGTGTGTGTGTATAGTGTGTGTATAGTGTGTGTGTGGGGTATAGTGTGTGTGTGTATAGTGTGTGTGTAGTGTGTGTATGATTATTATTGTGTGTGTATAGTGTGTGTATAGTGTGTGTGTGTGTGTGTATAGTGTGTGTGTAGTGTGTGTGTATAGTGTGTGTATAGTGTGTGTGTATAGTGTGTGTGTAGTGTGTGTGTATAGTGTGTGTATAGTGTGTGTATAGTGTGTGTATAGTGTGTGTGTGTTCGGAGAATATTTTTCAGACTATAAGTCGCACCAAACAGCCCATAAAGAATAAACAGGTGAGAATAAAGACTACAGCTATATATACGTCTATATATATGTGTGTGTGTATCTGTATATGTGTGTGTATATCTGTGTGTACAGTTGTGTGTGTATATTTGTGTGCACAGTTGTGCGTCGTGTGTATATTTGTGTATATTTGTGTGCACAGTTGTGCGTCGTGTGTATATTTGTGTGCACAGTTGTGCGTCGTGTGTATATTTGTGTGCACAGTTGTGCGTCGTGTGTGTAAAGGATACACCCACTCCAGTTTGAGCCGCTCTGGGGGCAGCTCTGTTTTCATGTCGTTGTAATTTTCCACGTCCGACGGTTTGAACATCGTGATGGGGCGACCGCGGATGAACATCTTTATACTGTTCCCCTCTGCAACACACACAACACACAGACGCACAACTGTTACACACACATCTTTATACTGTTCCCCTCTGCAACACACACAACACACAGACGCACAACTGTTACACACACATCTGTATACTGTTCCCCTCTGCAACACACACAACACACAGACGCACAACTGTTACACACACATCTTTATACTGTTCCCCTCTGCAACACACACAACACACAGACGCACAACTGTTACACACACATCTGTATACTGTTCCCCTCTGCAACACACAGACGCACAACTGTTACACACACATCTGTATACTGTTCCCCTCTGCAACACACACAACACACAGACGCACAACTGTTACACACACATCTTTATACTGTTCCCCTCTGCAACACACACAACACACAGACGCACAACTGTTACACACACATCTGTATACTGTTCCCCTCTGCAACACACACAACACACAGACGCACAACTGTTACACACACATCTGTATACTGTTCCCCTCTGCAACACACACAACACACAGACGCACAACTGTTACACACACATCTGTATACTGTTCCCCTCTGCAACACACACAACACACAGACGCACAACTGTTACACACACATCTGTATACTGTTCCCCTCTGCAACACAGACGCACAACTGTTACACACACATCTGTATACTGTTCCCCTCTGCAACACACAGACGCACAACTGTTACACACACATCTGTATACTGTTCCCTCTGCAACACAGACGCACATATGTCACACACAAATCTGTATACTCTACCCATCCCCAACACAGACGCACAACTGTTACACACACATCTGTATACTGTTCCCCTCTGCAACACACAGACGCACAACTGTTACACACACATCTGTATACTGTTCCCCTCTGCAACACAGACGCACAACTGTTACACACACATCTGTATACTGTTCCCCTCTGCAACACACAGACGCACAACTGTTACACACACATCTGTATACTGTTCCCCTCTGCAACACACAGACGCACAACTGTTACACACACATCTGTATACTGTTCCCCTCTGCAACACAGACGCACAACTGTTACACACACATCTGTATACTGTTCCCCTCTGCAACACAGACGCACAACTGTTACACACACATCTGTATACTGTTCCCCTCTGCAACACACAGACGCACAACTGTTACACACACATCTTTATACTGTTCCCCTCTGCAACACAGACGCACAACTGTTACACACACACACACTAATAAATGTACAAACTGAACTCTGATCATCTGAGACTCAAAACCACAGAACCAGTATCGGATCAGTATCGGATCAGTATCGGATCAGTATCGGATCAGTATCGGAAACAAAAACAAAGAAAAGAAAGAGTCTGAAATGAAATAATGCACAAGTACAGGTACAGGTACAAGTACAAGTACAGGTACAGGTACAAGTACAAGTACAGGTACAGGTACAAGTACAGGTACAGGTACAAGTACAGGTACAGGTACAAGTACAGGTACAGGTACAAGTACAGGTACAGGTACAAGTACAGGTACAGGTACAGGTACAGGTACAGGTACAAGTACAGGTACAGGTACAGGTACAAGTACAGGTACAAGTACAGGATGGAGTGGGCGATATCTCAATATTTAAAATATATCGAGATATTTTTGAAACTCGATATGAATTCTGACATATCGATATATCGATATAATGTTTATGTTTACTTCTGGTTTCACCGCTTCGCTTGTTTTGCCTTCTGCTTATGTCCCCGGAGCCCAGACCTGGACTAGGACTAAACCTGGACTAAACGCGGCCACAGAGCCCGGGGCTCAGCCGCGGACTAAACCAGGACCAGGACCAGGACCAGGACCAGGACCAGGACCAGGACCAGGACCAGGGCTCTACAGTGGCTCATTTCACTCACATTTGCGAGTAAATATTTCAGTGAACGGGGAAAACAAACAGCATCTGTGTGTCTGCAGCTGCAATAAGGAGCTGCACAGGACCCACACCTGACCCACCACAGGACCCACACCTGACCCACCACAGGACCCACACCTGACCCACCACAGCAGGACCCACACCTGACCCACCACAGGACCCACACCTGACCCACCACAGGACCCACACCTGACCCACCACAGGACCCACACCTGACCCACCACAGGACCCACACCTGACCCACCACAGCAGGACCCACACCTGACCCACCACAGCAGGACCCACACCTCACCCACCACAGCAGGACCCACACCTCACCCACCACAGCAGGACTCACACCTGACCCACCACAGGACCCACACCTGACCCACTCACAGACACCCACACGCCTGGACTTCCTCCTCCACCAAAGCCAGAGCTTTGTCTTGGTCTTGTCTCGGACTCAAGGTCTGAATACTGAGTGTGGTCATTTTTCATTAAGGCCGCTGCTGTCGCCAATAAACTCATCCCAGCGTGCGGGGGCCTGCGGGGGCCTGCGGGGGCCCGCGGGGGCCCGCGGGGGCCTGCGGGGTGCGGGGGTGAGGGTCCAAAAAAAGCCACAGAGTGTTTCAGTGCAGAACTAAATTAATATTAATGAGATAATTTTTTTTGTTTGTTTTTACAGTAGTTTGGGGGGCTGTATTTTTCCTGTAAAGATATCGAGATATATATCATATATGCATCCATCCATCCATCCATCTTCTCCCGCTTAATCCGGCTGGGTCGCGGGGGCAGTTTGCTGCCCAATCCTCATAGCACCTGACCCCCTATGAACCCCTCTGCAGGTGGTGAACCCACAGGAGGGAGATATATATCGTATATCGATATATATTTTTTGGTCCATATCACCCAGCCCTAGTACAGGTACAAGTACAGATACAGGTACAAGTACAGATACAAGTACAGGTACAAGTACAGATACAAGTACAGGTACAAGTACAGATACAAGTACAGGTACAAGTACAGATACAAGTACAGATACAGGTACAAGTACAGGTACAAGTACAGGTGCTGCAGCGACCTTCAGAGTGATGTTTTATTTTTCCTCATCAAACATTGACAAAGATCGACTTTAGCGTTTACGACGTTAGCATGAGCGGCGTTAGTGTTAGCATGAGCGGCGTTACCGTTAGCATTAGCTTGAGCGGCATTAGCTTGAGCAGCATTAGCTTGAGCGGCGTTAGCTTGAGCGGCATTAGCTTGAGCGGCATTAGCTTGAGCGGCATTAGCTTGAGCGGCATTAGCTTGAGCGGCGTTAGCTTGAGCGGCGTTAGCTTGAGCGGTGTTAGCGTTAGCGGCGTTAGCATTAGCGACATTAGCATAAGCAACATTAGCATAAGCGGCATTAGCATAAGCTGCATTAGCATGAGCGATGTTAGCTAAAAGTATGAAAGGGGCAGAGGAAGTTAGACCAGAGTTAGACCAGAGTTAGACCAGAGTTAGACCAGAGTTAGACCAGAGTTAGACCAGAGTTAGACCAGAGTCAGACCGGAGTCAGACCAGAGTTAGACCAGAGTCAGACCGGAGTCAGACCAGAGTCAGACCAGAGTCAGACCGGAGTCAGACCAGAGTCAGACCGGAGTCAGACCGGAGTCAGACCGGACCTGGACCAGATCTTGGACTCGTTCTGTGACTCACCTGCCTGCGTCTCTTTGGTCTTTTCTCGCGTGGACATTTTGGCTGAATGAGACACATGAAAAAAAATCACAAAATAAACAAATAAAAATATGACAAAATGAAACTAAAACATGAACGAGCCTCAAAGTGTCTGAACCAGGACTGGATCAGGACTAGACCAGGTCCAGACCAGGTCCAGACCCGTACAGACGCTCTGAGGCCACTGCTCTACAGACGGGGATGTGACGGGACAGACTCAGAGCTACAGAAGTGTCTTGCTACGAGGCACGAGGGCAGATCCTTTTAACTGGACTCTATGGGAAACTACAGACTCACCACAGCGCCCCTAACACCATCTGTGGACCGCAAAAAACGGGTCAGCAAATCCACTACCAGGGACTAAACCAGGACTGGACCAGACCAGGACTGGACCAGGACT
Organism: Odontamblyopus rebecca; assembly: GCA_030686955.1. Taxonomy (NCBI): domain Eukaryota; kingdom Metazoa; phylum Chordata; class Actinopteri; order Gobiiformes; family Gobiidae; genus Odontamblyopus; species Odontamblyopus rebecca. The sequence continues at coordinate 41,478,383 of CM060662.1, read as the reverse complement.
GGACCAGGACCAGACCAGGACTAAACACAAACCCTTTTCTTGTGGGTTCTGAAGATCTGGACTCACCTGGACTCACCACAGGATCTTTACTCCTGAAACACAAAACACATGAGGTCAAAGGTCACGAGGAGTCAGGAGGGAGGAGTCAGGAGGGGGAGGAGTCAGGAGGGAGAAGTCGAGAGGGAGGAGGAGTCAGGAGGGGGAGGAGTCAGGAGGGAGAAGTCAAGAGGGAGGAGGAAGGTGGGAGGAGGAGGGAGGAGGCAGGTGGGAGGAGTAAAGAGGGAGGAGTCGGGGGGAGGAGTCAGGTGGCCTCACCTGTGTGCCTGTTTAGCGACGCGCGCTAACACTTTGGAGGTTGAGGCGGCTCTGTGGAGACGGTCGTCATCACGATCGAGAGAACGTCTGGAACTGCCCCCCCTACAGACGCACAACAGACGCACAACAGACACACAACAGACGCACAACACACGCACAACATATGCACAACACATGCACAACACACGCACAACACACGCACAACACACGCACAACACACGCACAACAGACGCACAACACATGCACAACACACGCACAACAGACGCACAACACATGCACAACAGACGCACAACACACGCACAACACATGCACAACACACGCACAACACACGCACAACACACGCACAACACATGCACAACACACGCACAACACACGCACAACACACGCACAACAGACGCACAACACACGCACAACACACGCACAACACACGCACAACACACGCACAACACACGCACAACACACGCACAACACATGCACAACAGACGCACAACACACGCACAACACATGCACAACACACGCACAACACATGCACAACATACGCACAACACACGCACAACACATGCACAACACACGCACAACAGACGCACAACACACGCACAACACATGCACAACACACGCACAACACATGCACAACACACGCACAACAGACGCACAACACATGCACAACAGACGCACAACACACGCACAACACATGCACAACACACGCACAACACATGCACAACACATGCACAACACACGCACAACACATGCACAACACACGCACAACACACGCACAACACATGCACAACACACGCACAACACATGCACAACACACGCACAACACATGCACAACACATGCACAACACACGCACAACACATGCACAACACATGCACAACACACGCACAACACATGCACAACACACGCACAACACACGCACAACACATGAACACACGCACAACACACGCACAACACATGCACAACACACGCACAACACATGCACAACACATGCACAACACACGCACAACAGACGCACAACACACGCACAACACAACACACACAATAAAGGCACAACAGACACACAACAGATGCACAACACAACAGACGCACAACAGACACAAAACAGACACACAACAGATGCACAACAGACGCACAACAGACACACAACAGACACATTAGGACAGGTAAGAATTTTGTGGAACATTTAAATCCTCAAAACTTTAAAGTAACTGTTGAACCCATCAGAGTTTCTGTTCAAACTGAACGTCCCACGACTGAACGTCCCACATGACTGAACGTCCCACACGACTGAACGTCCCTCACGATTGAACGTCCCTCACGACTGAACGTCCCACATGACTGAACGTCCCACACGACTGAACGTCCCTCACGATTGAACGTCCCTCACGACTGAACGTCCCTCACGATTGAACGTCCCTCACGACTGAACGTCCCCACGACTGAACGTCCCACACGACTGAACGTCCCACATGATATGACTGAACGTCCCACACGACTGAACGTCCCACATGATATGACTGAACGTCCCTCACGACTAAACGTCCCTCACGATTGAACGTCCCTCACGATTGAACGTCCCTCACGACTGAACGTCCCACATGACTGAACGTCCCACACGACTGAACGTCCCTCACGATTGAACGTCCCTCACGACTGAACGTCCCTCACGATTGAACGTCCCTCACGACTGAACGTCCCACATGACTGAACGTCCCACGACTGAACGTCCCACACGACTGAACGTCCCACATGATATGACTGAACGTCCCACACGACTGAACGTCCCACATGATATGACTGAACGTCCCACACGACTGAACGTCCCACATGATATGACTGAACATCCCACATGACTGAACGTCCCTCACGACTAAACGTCCCTCACGATTGAACGTCCCTCACGACTGAACGTCCCTCACGACTGAACGTCCCTCACAATTGAACGTCCTACACGACTGAACGTCCCACATGATATGACTGAACGTCCCGCACGACTGAATGCCCCACACGACTGAACGTCCCGCACAACTGAACGTCCCACATGATATGTCTGAACGTCCCGCACGACTGAACATCCCACATGATACGTCTGAACATCCCACATGATACGTCTGAACGTCCCGCACGACTGAACGTCCCACACGACTGAACGTCCCTCACGACTGAACGTCCCACACGACTGAACGTCCCGCAGGACTGAACGTCCCACACGACTGAACATCCCGCACGACTGAACGTCCCGCACGACTGAACGTCCCTCACGACTGAACGTCCCGCAGGACTGAACGTCCCACACGACTGAACATCCCACACGACTGAACGTCCCGCATGACTGAACGTCCCGCACGACTGAACGTCCCTCACGACTGAACGTCCCTCACGACTGAACGTCCCTCACGACTGAACGTCCCACACGACTGAACGTCCCGCACGACTGAACGTCCCTCACGACTGAACGTCCCTCACGACTGAACGTCCCTCACGACTGAACGTCCCTCACGACTGAACGTTCCAGATCTGAAGCGTTCAAACTGTTCCTTTCACACACACCTCATTTAAATATCAGCACACACAGAGGCGCCAATACCAAACCTCACACCGATATCGCTTCAGGTATCGGTTCATTTGAGTCTCATGTATTAATGATAGATCGCCTTTAAAATTCTAATACTGTGACTGTATTCAAATGTGTTTAGGGTGTACACCTGCCCGGATCAGCACCTGCCCGGGACGGCACTGGTATGTGATATGGCTCGGTATCGGTTGGTATCGGTTTGGTATCGGGGCTTCTCTGAAGCACAAACACGAGTCAGACTGAAACAGAAGAGAAGCAGGAAGTGGTTAGTGCGACTGAAAGACTCCGATTCCCACAATGCACCAGGGCCAGGCTCCCAGCGCTGGGGGAGGGGCTACAGGGGGAGGGGCCTGGAGGGGGAGGGACTACAGGAGAAGGGGCTACAGTTGGAGGGGGAGGGGCTAAAGCTGGAGGGGCTACTGAAGGAAGGGGATGGGCCTGGAAGGGGAGGGGCTACAGGAGGGGAGGGGCCTGGAGGGCCTACAGCAGGAGGGGCTACAGCTGGAGAGGTCTGGAGGGGGAGGAGCTACAGCAGGAGGGGGAGGGGCTACAGCTTTAGGGGGAGAGGCCTGGAGGGGGAGGGGCTACAGCAGGAGGGGGAGGGGCAGTTAGAGGTCAGAGGTCAGACTCAGGACTCTGAGGAGAAAATGACAGATGCAAACAAAGGGTTAAACCAGGAAAGGACCAGGTCTGGACCGGGCCTGGACCGGGTCTGGACCCGGTCTGGATCCGGTCTGGACCTGGCCTGGACCCGGTCTGGGTTAGTCTGAGAGAAAACCAGGCTTTAGACCGGACCAGAACCGGTTCAGAGGAGACCTTTTGGCTCCGGTCTGGACTTTGGTCTCGGTCCTGGGTTCTGTGGAGCGGGACTCTGAGGACTGGGATCTTTGCAGGGTCGGGGTCTGGGACCCGGTCTGGGACCCGGTCTGGGACCCGGTCTGGGACCCGGTCTGGTTCTGAGTCTCTTCTTGGATCTCGCCCAGGTCGGATCTGGATTGAGACTTCTGTGGAGGCTCCTTCTTCTTCTCCGGCCCACTGAGTAAAAACAGTTTAAACTTTAAAGCCACATCTGTGGAGAGGAGAGCAGGTCTGTGGAGAGGAGAGCAGGTCTGTGGAGAGGAGAGCAGGTCTGTGGAGAGGAGAGCAGGTCTGTGGAGAGGAGAGCAGGTGTGTGGAGAGGAGAGCAGGTGTGTGGAGAGGAGAGCAGGTCTGTGGAGAGGAGAGCAGAGAGCAGGTCTGCGGAGAGGAGAGCAGAGAGCAGGTCTGCGGAGAGGAGAGCAGAGAGCAGGTCTGCGGAGAGGAGAGCAGGTCTGCGGAGAGGAGAGCAGGTGTGTGGAGAGGAGAGCAGGTGTGTGGAGAGGAGAGCAGGTCTGTGGAGAGGAGAGCAGGTCTGTGGAGAGGAGAGCAGGTCTGTGGAGAGGAGAGCAGGGAGGATGTGAGGGCCGATCCTGTGGTGAGGAAGTTCTTCTTGTTTGTTCAGAATAATCGCGATAAAACCTGTAAACACGTCTCCATGGCAACACTTAAAGGCGTAAACACTGAGGTTCAAAGGATTTAATATTTCAGGTGTAATTCTCCCTCTGACCTCTTGGCGGCTGACGACAGCGTCTCTTTGCGCGTCACGGACCCCGAGTCTCGGTCTCTGCGGCGCCCGGGCCCCGAGGGCCCCGAGGAGCCACCGTTCGGCAAACAGGACAGAGAAAAGGCCTCACGCATGGAGCCTGCAAAGCGCAGAAAGTGAGCTCACAGCAGAGACCCCGCCCCCTCCGACCCCGCCCCCTCACTGCAGAGACCCTGACCCCGCCCCCTCACAGCACTGCCCCGCCCCCTCTGACCCCACCCCCTCACAGCAGAGACCCTGACCCCGCCCCCTCACAGCACTGCCCCGCCCCCTCTGACCCCACCCCCTCACAGCAGAGACCCCGCCCCCTCCGACCCCACCCCCTCCGACCGCACCCCTTCAATGCAGAGACCCCGCCCCTGACCCCACCCCCTCAAAGCACTGCCCCACCCCCTTTGACCCCACCCGCTGACCCCACCCTGTCCCCTCTGGCACCGCCCTCACAGCAGAGACCCCGCCCCGCCCCCTCACAGAACTGCCCCGCCCCTTTGACCCCCCCCACTCTTACCCCCCCCCCATTGACCCCCCCCTGACCCCTCTGACCCTGTCCCCTCTGGCACCGCCCCCTCACAGCAGAGACCCCACCCCCTATGACCCGCCCCCCCGCTCTGATTGGCCACGTACCTTTGGTCTGCCTCTTGCTCTCCTCTGATTGGTTGAGGCGGCGGATGACATCAGCGAGCGCCGCCTTCAGTACGGTGAGCTCGTCCTCCTGCGTCTGCACGCGCAGCTCCAGCGCGCACACACGAGCGTGCACATGCTCGTCACTCTCCAACGTGCACACGTGAGCATGCACGCTGTCCTCATGCACATCCTCATCTGTTCAGAGAGAGAGTCAGGAGCGCGCACGTGCAGGAGCACGCACGTACAGGCAGGAGCGCGCACGTACAGGCAGTAGGCTTAAGGTGAAAGCTCCCATAATCCTCTGCTCTAATGTAATTTATCCTGAGACTCCATGTCCCATAATCCTCTGCTCTAATGTAGTTTATCCTGAGACTCCATGTCCCATAATCCTCTGCTCTAATGTAGTTTATCCTGAGACTCCATGTCCCATAATCCTCTGCTCTAATGTAGTTTATCCTGAGACTCCATGTCCCATAATCCTCTGCTCTAATGTAGTTTATCCTGAGACTCCATGTCCCATAATCCTCTGCTCTAATGTAGTTTATCCTGAGACTCCATGTCCCATAATCCTCTGCTCTAATGTAGTTTATCCTGAGACTCCATGTCCCATAATCCTCTGCTCTGATGTAGTTTATCCTGAGACTCCATGTCCCATAATCCTCTGCTCTAATGTAGTTTATCCTGAGACTCCATGTCCCATAATCCTCTGCTCTGATGTAGTTTATCCTGAGACTCCATGTCCCATAATCCTCTGCTCTAATGTAGTTTATCCTGAGACTCTATGTCCCATAATCCTCTGCTCTAATGTAGTTTATCCTGAGACTCCATGTCCCATAATCCTCTGCTCTAATGTAGTTTACACTGAGACTCCATGTCCCATAATCCTCTGCTCTAATGTAGTTTATCCTGAGACTCCATGTCCCATAATCCTCTGCTCTAATGTAGTTTATCCTGAGACTCCATGTCCCATAATCCTCTGCTCTAATGTAGTTTATACTGAGACTCCATGTCCCATAATCCTCTGCTCTAATGTAGTTTATCCTGAGACTCCATGTCCCATAATCCTCTGCTCTAATGTAGTTTATCCTGAGACTCCATGTCCCATAATCCTCTGCTCTAATGTAGTTTATCCTGAGACTCCATGTCCCATAATCCTCTGCTCTAATGTAGTTTATCCTGAGACTCCATGTCCCATAATCCTCTACTCTGATGTAGTTTATCCTGAGACTCCATGTCCCATAATCCTCTGCTCTAATGTAGTTTATCCTGAGACTCTATGTCCCATAATCCTCTGCTCTAATGTAGTTTATCCTGAGACTCCATGTCCCATAATCCTCTGCTCTAATGTAGTTTACACTGAGACTCCATGTCCCATAATCCTCTGCTCTAATGTAGTTTATCCTGAGACTCCATGTCCCATAATCCTCTGCTCTAATGTAGTTTATCCTGAGACTCCATGTCCCATAATCCTCTGCTCTAATGTAGTTTATCCTGAGACTCCATGTCCCATAATCCTCTGCTCTAATGTAGTTTATCCTGAGACTCCATGTCCCATAATCCTCTGCTCTAATGTAGTTTATCCTGAGACTCCATGTCCCATAATCCTCTGCTCTAATGTAGTTTATCCTGAGACTCCATGTCCCATAATCCTCTGCTCTGATGTAGTTTATCCTGAGACTCCATGTCCCATAATCCTCTGCTCTAATGTAGTTTATCCTGAGACTCTATGTCCCATAATCCTCTGCTCTAATGTAGTTTATCCTGAGACTCCATGTCCCATAATCCTCTGCTCTAATGTAGTTTACACTGAGACTCCATGTCCCATAATCCTCTGCTCTAATGTAGTTTATCCTGAGACTCCATGTCCCATAATCCTCTGCTCTAATGTAGTTTATCCTGAGACTCCATGTCCCATAATCCTCTGCTCTAATGTAGTTTATACTGAGACTCCATGTCCCATAATCCTCTGCTCTAATGTAGTTTATCCTGAGACTCCATGTCCCATAATCCTCTGCTCTAATGTAGTTTATCCTGAGACTCCATGTCCCATAATCCTCTGCTCTAATGTAGTTTATCCTGAGACTCCATGTCCCATAATCCTCTGCTCTAATGTAGTTTATCCTGAGACTCCATGTCCCATAATCCTCTGCTCTGATGTAGTTTATCCTGAGACTCCATGTCCCATAATCCTCTGCTCTAATGTAGTTTATCCTGAGACTCTATGTCCCATAATCCTCTGCTCTAATGTAGTTTATCCTGAGACTCCATGTCCCATAATCCTCTGCTCTAATGTAGTTTACACTGAGACTCCATGTCCCATAATCCTCTGCTCTAATGTAGTTTATCCTGAGACTCCATGTCCCATAATCCTCTGCTCTAATGTAGTTTATCCTGAGACTCCATGTCCCATAATCCTCTGCTCTAATGTAGTTTATACTGAGACTCCATGTCCCATAATCCTCTGCTCTAATGTAGTTTATCCTGAGACTCCATGTCCCATAATCCTCTGCTGCTCTGATGTCGTTTCCTGGAGTCGTGTTTGTTTCATTCACATGTTTCACTCAAACCTGCACATTTAGCACGAGTTCTTCTCTCAGACTGAAAACACTCTGTTCCACCTTGTGATGTCATCGTGCGGTGATACAGGAAGTGCTCCACTGTGTTTTTAAACTCCACACACCTTCACTAGAATCACCTGGATCATTTCAGTCCTGGAGTCGCCTCGACTGAACTAAAGGAGCTGTTCACTTGATGACATCACAGGGTGGAACAGAGCGTTGCAGATGAAACAGACGAATAATAGTCAAACATGAAGGAAACAAACACGACTCAGATCTGTATTTGACCCGTCCTGTCTCTGTATTTGACCCGTCCTGTCTCTGTTTTTGACCCGTCCTGTCCCTGTATTTGACCTGTCCTGTCTGTGTATTTGACCCGACCTGTCTCTGTATTTGACCCGACCTGTCTCTGTATTTGACCCATCCTGTCTCTGTTTTTGACCCGTCCTGTCCCTGTATTTGACCCGTCCTGTCTCTGTATTTGACCTGTCCTGTCTGTGTATTTGACCCATCCTGTCTATGTATTTGACCTATCCTGTCTCTGTATTTGACCCGTCCTGTCTCTGTATTTGACCCGTCCTGTCTCTGTATTTGACCCGTCCTGTCTCTGTATGTGACCCGTCCTGTCTCTGTTTTTGACCCGTCCTGTCTCTGTTTTTGACCCGTCCTGTCTCTGTTTTTGACCCGTCCTGTCCCTGTATTTGACCTGTCCTGTCTGTGTATTTGACCCGACCTGTCTCTGTATTTGACCCGACCTGTCTCTGTATTTGACCCATCCTGTCCCTGTATTTGACCCGTCCTGTCTCTGTATTTGACCTGTCCTGTCTGTGTATTTGACCCATCCTGTCTATGTATTTGACCTATCCTGTCTCTGTATTTGACCCGTCCTGTCTGTGTATTTGACCCATCCTGTCTCTGTATTTGACCCATCCTGTCTCTGTATTTGACCCGTCCTGTCTGTGTATTTGACCCATCCTGTCTGTGTATTTGACCCATCCTGTCTGTGTATTTGACCCATCCTGTCTGTGTATTTGACCCATCCTGTCTGTGTATTTGACCCATCCTGTCTGTGTATTTGACCCGTCTTCTGGGTTCTGCAGATGTTCGATTCTGAAAAACTGTCACAAGAAATGGAAAGTGTCAGAGTGAAACTTCTGACGAAACCACAGACAAAAAGAAACTAAACCAGGACTGAACCAGGACTGAACCAGGACTGAACCAGGACTGAACCAGGACTGAACCAGGACTGAACCAGGACTAAACCAGGACTGAACCAGGACTGAACCAGGACTGAAGCAGGACTGAAGCAGGACTGAAGCAGGACTGAAGCAGGACTGAACCAGGACTGAACCAGGACTAAACGAGGACTAAACGAGGACTGAACCAGGACTGAACCAGGACTGAACCTGGTCCAGACCGGCCGGAAGTAGTCTGGACCACTTCCGGTGGCTTTGTTCTGGCTCACGCACGCGCTCGGGGCGCGGGCTCGCGGGGGGCGGGGCGTGGGGGTGACACGTGGAAAGCCGCAGCGGTCCGTGCGCGTGCGTCCGTGCGTGCTCCGTGTGTGCGCGTGCAGGACTCACCTAAAGAGCCGTCCATGGTGCGCGTGACCCAGCCCCTTGCGCGTGACTGAGGCCTGTTGTTTCCCGCCGAGCCGCGAGCGCGCGCCGACAGCGGACACGAGCGCGGCGCGAGCACGGACTTCCCCCTCGGTCCCGCCGCTGGAAGCGAACCGGGCCGGGCTGACCTGGATTTAAACGGGCTCTGGACCGGGACTGGACCGGGACTGGACCGGGACTAAACCGGGACTAAACTAGGAGCAAACCAGGACTAAACCAGGACCAAAGCAGGACCCGCTGCAGACCGCACGAGCTTCCGACTCCGCCTCTGAGCTGCAGCACGCGCCCAAACACCGCGAGACTTCAGGCACACACAGGCAAGTCCCGCGATAGTTCAGGCACAGGGCGAGATCTGGACCCGGACCTGCACCTGGACCTGGTCCGGTCCATGCACGGGCTCAGGCTGCGTGTGAGAGGGTTCTGCGAGGGTTCTGGAGGGTTCTGGGGGGTTCTGGAGGGTTCTGCAGGGTTCTGGGGGGTTCTGCAGGATTCTGGAGGGTTCTGGGGGGTTCTGGAGGGTTCTGCGAGGGTTCTGGAGGGTCATGCAGGGTTCTGGGTGGTTCTGGAGGGTCATGCAGGATTCTGGAGGGTTCTGGAGGGTTCTGGGGGGTTCTGCAGGATTCTGGGTGGTTCTGGAGGGTCATGCAGGATTCTGGAGGGTTCTGGGGGGTTCTGGAGGGTTCTGCAGGGTTCTGGAGGGTTCTGCAGGATTCTGGAGGGTTCTGGGGGGTTCTGGAGGGTTCTGCGAGGGTTCTGGAGGGTCATGCAGGGTTCTGGGTGGTTCTGGAGGGTCATGCAGGATTCTGGAGGGTTCTGGGGGGTTCTGCAGGATTCTGGAGGGTTCTGGGGGGTTCTGGAGGGTTCTGGAGGGTCATGCAGGGTTCTGGGTGGTTCTGGAGGGTCATGCAGGATTCTGGAGGGTTCTGGGGGGTTCTGGCGTGTTGTGCAGGGTTGTGCTGGGTTCTGCGGGGTTCAGTTTATCTCGTTTTGTTTCATCACCGCTGCAACTTCCTGTTTGTGAATTCTGTTCAAATAAATTCAAATAAATCAATGCGGTGAGAACCATATAGAGTCTATCTGCGGTGAGAACCATATAGAGTCTATCTGCAGTGATAGAAAAGAGTTTACTCTGTGGTGTAATCTGGGTGCTCTGTGGGTTATCCGGGTGCTCTGTGGGTTATCCAGGTGCTCTATGGTGTAATCTGGGTGCTCTGTGGGTTATGCGGGTACTCTGTGGGGTAATCCGGGTGCTCTGTGGTGTAATCTGGGTGCTCTGTGGGTTATCCGGGTACTCTTTGGGTTATCCGGGTGCTCTGTGGGTTATCCGGGTACTCTGTGGGTTATTCGGGTGCTCTGTGGTGTAATCTGGGTGCTCTGTGGGTTATGCGGGTACTCTGTGGGGTAATCCGGGTGCTTTGTGGTGTAATCTGGGTGCTCTGTGGGTTATCCGGGTACTCTGTGGGGTAATCCGGGTGCTCTGTGGTGTAATCTGGGTGCTCTGTGGGTTATCCGGGTACTCTGTGGGGTAATCCGGGTACTCTGTGTGGTAATCCGGGTGCTCTGGGTTGTCCGGGGTGTGTTTGCTGAAATCTTTTGTTGTGAAAGTCGGCCGGAAGTGTTGTGACAGAGGCGGAAGTGGCCGTTGGAGGAAGTTGCGGGTTTTGAGTTTCTGTTTTTCATTTGTTTTTTGTGTGTGTTTTTTTGTCGGTTCGGTTCCGCTGCGGGACACAGGTGAGAGTCCGGGACCGGGGGCAGCGGGAGGGACGGCCCGGTACCAGCGGGAGGGTTCGGGGACACGGTTAGCCCCGCCGTTAGCCGCGTTAGCATTAGCGTTAGCTCGGTGTTAGCATTAGCCTGTAAACAGTGCACCGTTAGCAGGAAGTAAAGGAGTATTCACTCTTTTACTCGAGTACTTTTACTCTTTCATTGGGGTGTGTTCAGACTGCAGTTACTTTACTGTAATCTTTCCTTTAGTTACTTTACTGTAATCAGAGGAAAACACGCGAGTATTTCATACTCAAACTGAACAGAACCCTCTTATAAACACTCCTGTAGCGTTATACACTCATATATACGGTTTACTCTTTAATGTTATACACCTTTAGTGTTATATACCTCATAGTAGTTATATATAGGTAATTATATATAGTGTTATATATGGTCTCGTGCTGGGGGAGGCAGGTGAGTTTGTTCTTCTCTAATCTGCAGGAAAAGCAGAACTGAGCCTTTGTTTCACAAACTGAAAAACATGAAGCAGTTTCCTCCTGCGCGTTTTGGCTCATAATATAGATTATATAGATGATATAGATTATACAGATGATATAGATTATACAGATGATAGAGATGATAGAGATTATACAGATTATATAGATATAGATTATACAGATGATACAGATGATATAGATTATACATATTATACAGATGATATAGATTATACAGATGATAGAGATTATACAGATGATAGAGATTATATAGATGATATAGATTATACAGATGATATAGATGATATAGATTATACATATTATACAGATGATATAGATTATACAGATGATAGAGATTATATAGATGATATAGATTATACATATTATACAGATGATAGAGATTATACAGATTATATAGATATAGATTATACAGATGATATAGATTATACAGATGATACAGATGATATAGATTATACATATTATACAGATGATAGAGATTATACAGATGATAGAGATTATATAGATGATATAGATTATACAGATGATATAGATGATATAGATTATACATATACAAATGATATAGATTATACAGATGATAGAGATTATACAGATTATATAGATATAGATTATACAGATGATATAGATTATACATATTATACAGATGATAGAGATTATACAGATAATATAGATTATACATATTATACAGATGATAGAGATTATACAGATGATACAGATTATACAGATGGTAGAGATTATACACATTATATAGATATAGATTATACAGATGATATAGATTATACAGATGATACAGATTATACAGATTATATAGATTATACAGATATAGATTATACAGATGATATAGATTATACAGATGATACAGATGATATAGATGATACAGATGATATAGATTATACAGATGATACAGATGATATAGATTATACAGATGATATAGATGATACAGATTATACAGATGATATATTCGTGGGCTCGCCTCCTGCAGGGGTCGTGGACTCGTGGTCGTGGAGTTGGGGGGTCATGGAGTCGGGGTCATGGAGTCGGGGTCGTGGAGTCGGGGGGTTGTGGAGTCGGGGTCATGGAGTCGGGCCGTGGACTCCGGGGTCGGGGGTCGGGAGTCGGGGGGTTGTGGAGTCGGGGTCGTGGAGTTGGAGTCAGGGGGTCGTGGTGTCGAGGTCATGGAGTCGGGGGGTCGTGGAGTCGAGGTCGGGGGGCCGGGAGTCGGGGTCGTGGAGTCGGGGTCATGGAGTCGGGGTGGGTCGGGAGTCGGGAGGGTCATGGAGTCGGGGGTTGTGGAGTCGGGGTCATGGGTCGGGGGAGTCGGGGCCGTGGAGGGTCATGGAGTCGGAGTCGGGAGTCATGGCGGAGTTGGGGGTTGTGGAGTCGGGGTCATGGAGTCGGGGTCGTGGAGTCGGGGTCGTGGAGTTGGAGTCGTGGAGTTGGAGTCGGGGGGTCGTGGTGTCGAGGTCGTGGAGTCGGGGTCATGGAGTCGGGTCGGGAGTGGGTCGGGAGTCATGGAGTCGGGGCCGTGGACTCGGGGTCGGGGGGTCGTGGAGTCGGGGGGTTGTGGAGTCGGGGTCATGGAGTCGGGGGGTTGTGGAGTCGGGGTCATGGAGTCGGGGGGTTGTGGAGTCGGGGCCGTGGACTCGAGGTCATGGAGTCGGGGGGTCGTGGAGTCGGGGGGTCATGGAGTCGGGGGGTCGTGGAGTCGGGGGGTTGTGGAGTCGGGGGGTTGTGGAGTCGGGGTCATGGAGTTGGGGGGTCATAGAGTCGGGGTCATGGAGTCGGGGTCGTGGAGTCGGGGTCATGGAGTCGGGGTCGTGGAGTTGGAGTCGGGGGGTCGTGGTGTCGAGGTCATGGAGTCCGGGTCATGGAGTCGGACTCATGGAGTCGGGGGGTTGTGGAGTCGGGGTCGTGGAGTTGGAGTCGGGGGGTCGTGGTATCGAGGTCATGGAGTCGGGGGGTCGTGGAGTCTGGGGGAAGTTGAGACGGGGACGAGGAGTAGGGGTCGTGGAGTTGGAGTCGGGGGTCGTGGTATCGAGGTCGCGGAGTCGGGGTCGTGGAGTTGGAGTCGGGGGTCGTGGAGTCGGGGTCATGGAGTCAGGGTCATGGAGTCGGGGGGTTGTGGAGTCGGGTCGTGGAGTCGGGGGGTTGTGGAGTCGGGGTCGTGGAGTCGGGGTCGTGGAGTTGGAGTCGGGGGGTCGTGGTATCGAGGTCATGGAGTCCGGGTCTTGGAGTCGGGGTCATGGAGTCGGGGTCATGGAGTCGGGGTCGGGGGGTCGTGGAGTCGGGGTCATGGAGTCGGGGTCATGGAGTCGGGGTCGTGGAGTCGGGGTCATGGAGTCGGGGTCGGGGGGTCGTGGAGTCGGGGCCGTGGGAGTCGGGGTCATGGAGTCGGGGTCAGGGGTTGGGGGGTCAGGGGGTCGTGGGAGTCGGGGTCGGGGGTTGTGAGTCGGGGGTTGGGGGAGTCGTGGGGTTGGGGGGGTCGCGTGGAGTCGGGGTCAGGGAGTTGGGGTCGTGGAGTCGGGGGTTGTGGAGTCGGGGTCATGGAGTCGGGGCCGTGGACTCGGGGTCGGGTGGAGTCCGGGGGCCGGGAGTCGGGGGTTGTGGGAGTCGGGGTCGTGGAGTTGGAGTCGGGGGGTCGTGGTGTCGAGGCCATGGAGTCGGGGTCGTGGAGTCGGGGGGTTGTGGAGTCGGGGTCGTGGAGTCGGGGTCATGGAGTCGGGGCCGTGGACTCGGGGTCGGGGGGTCGTGGAGTCGGGAGGTTGTGGAGTCGGGGTCATGGAGTCGGGGGGTTGTGGAGTCGGGGTCATGGAGTCGGGGTCGTGGAGTCGGGGCCGTGGGTCGGGGTCATGGAGTCGGGGCCGTGGAGTCGGGGTCTGGAGTCGGGTGCGTGAGTCGGGGGTCATGGAGTCGGGGGTTGCGGAGTCGGGGCCGTGGGAGTCGGGGTCGGTGGAGTCGGGGTTGTGGGAGTCGGGGTCATGGAGTCGGGCCGTGGAGTCGGGGTCGTGGAGTCGGGGGTTGTGGAGTCGGGGTCGTGGAGTCGGGGTCGGGAGTCGGGGTCGTGGAGTCGGGGCCGTGGAGTCGGGGTCGGAGTCGGGGCCGTGTGGAGTCGGGTCATGGGAGTCGGGGGTTGTGGAGTCGGGTCATGGAGTCGGGGCCGTGGTGGAGTCGGGCCGTGGAGTCGGGGTCGTGGAGTCGGGCCGTGGAGTCGGGGTTGTGGAGTCGGGGTCATGGGTCGGGGTCGTGGAGTCGGGGCCGGGCCGTGGGTCGGGGTGCGTGGAGTCGGGGGTGGGAGTCGGGGTCATGGAGTCGGGGTCATGGGAGTCGGGGTCATGGAGTCGGGGTCGTGGAGTCGGGGGGGAGTTGGAGTCGGGGGTGGGTCGGGGTCATGGAGTCGGGGCCGTGGAGTCGGGGTCGTGGAGTCGGGGGTTGTGGAGTCGGGGTCGTGGAGTCGGGGGTTGTGGAGTCGGGGCCGTGGAGTCGGGGGTTGTGGAGTCGGTCGGGAGTCGGGGTTGTGGAGCCGGGGCCGTGGAGTCGGGGTCGGGAGTCGGGGCCGTGAGTCGGGGCTGTGGAGTCGGGGCCGTGAGTCGGGGTCGTGGAGTCGGGGGGAGTGGAGTCGGGAGCTGGGAGTCGGGGGCCGGGAGTCGGGGTCATGGAGTCGGGGCCGTGGAGTCGGGGTCGGGAGTCGGGGTTGTGGAGTCGGGGCCGGGAGTCGGGGCTGTGGAGTCGGGGTCGTGGAGTCGGGGTGGAGTCGGGGTCAGGCCGTGGAGTCGGTGTGGAGTCCGGGGGCCGGGAGTCATGGAGTCGGGGGTTGTGGAGTCGGGGTCGTGGAGTCGGGGGCCGGGAGTCGGGGTGGAGTCGGGGGTGGAGTCGGGGTTGTGGAGCCGGGTGGAGCCGGGGTCATGGAGTCGGGGCCGTGGAGTCGGGAGTTGGAGTCGGGGGGTGGGAGGTCATGGAGTCCGGGTCATGGAGTCGGGGAGTCGGGGTCGTGGAGTGGAGTCGGGGTCGTGGAGTCGGGTCATGGAGTCGGGGTCATGGAGTCGGGTCGTGGAGTCGGGGTCGTGGAGTCGGGCCGGGAGCTGGAGTCGGGGTCGTGGCCGGGGGTCGGGAGTCGGGGGGGGAGTCGTGGAGTCGGAGTGGAGTCGGGGGTCGTGGAGTCGGGGCCGTGGAGTCGGGGTCATGGAGTCGGGGTCGGGGTCGTGGAGTCGGGGTCATGGAGTCGGAGCCGGGGGTCATGGAGTCGGGGTCGTGAGTCGGGTCATGGAGTCGGTCGGGGGGTCGTGGAGTCGGGGTCATGGAGTCGGGGTCATGTAGTCGGGGGTCGTGGAGCCGGGGTCAGGGGTTGGGGGCCAGGGGTCGTGGAGTCGGGGTCAGGGGCTGTGGGCCAGGGGTTGGGGGGCCGGGGTTGGGGGTCGTGGAGTCGGGGTCAGGGGGTTGGGGGTCATGGAGTCGGGGTCGTGGAGTCGGGGGGTTGTGGAGTCGGGGTCATGGAGTCGGGGCCGTGGACTCGGGGTCGTGGAGTCGGGGGGTTGTGGAGTCGGGGTCGTGGAGTTGGAGTCGGGGGGTCGTGGTATCGAGGTCATGGAGTCGGGGGTCGGGAGTCGGGGTCATGGAGTCGGGGCCGTGGACTCGGGGTCGGGGGAGTCGGGAGTCGGGGGCTGTGGAGTCGGGGTCATGGAGTCGGGGGCTGTGGAGTCGGGGTCCTGGCGTCGGGGGGTTGTGGAGTCGGGGCCGTGGACTCGGGCCGCGGAGCCGGGGGGCCGTGGAGTCGGGGGTCATAGAGTCGGGGCCGCGGGAGTCGGGGGTCATGCGGAGCCGGGGTCATGGAGTCGGGGGTCGTGGAGTCGGGGTCAGGGGTTGGGGGCCGTGGGGTTGGGGGTCGTGGAGTCGGGGTCAAGGAGTCAGGGGTTGGGGAGGTCGTGGGGTTGGGGGGTCGTGGAGTCGGGGTCAAGGAGTCAGGGGGTTGGGGGGGTCGTGGGGTTGGGGGGTCGTGGAGTCGGGGTCAAGGAGTCAGGGGGTTGGGGGGGTCGTGGGGTTGGGGGGTCGTGGAGTCGGGGTCAGGGGGTTGGGGGGGTCGTGGGGTTGCGGGGTCGTGGAGTCGGGGTCAGGGGGTTGGGGGGTCGTAGAGTC
>CM060662.1:41366724-41456724 GCA_030686955.1 Odontamblyopus rebecca | reverse complement strand
CACCAGAACCACAACCAGAACCACAACCACAACCAGGACCACAACCAGAACCACACACCAGAACCACACACAGATCCAGAACCACAACCAGAGCCACAACCAGAGCCACAACCAGAGCCACAACCAGAACCACACACCAGAACCAGAACCACAACCAGAACCACAACCAGAACCACAACCAGAACCACACACCAGAACCACAACCAGAACCACAACCAGAACCACAACCACGACCAGAACCACGACCAGAACCAGGACCACAACCAGAACCACAAACAGAACCACAACCAGAACCACGACCAGAACCACGACCAGAACCAGGACCACAACCACTCACCAGAAACACACACCAGAACCACAACCACACACCAGAACCATAACGACAACCACACACCAGAACCACACACCAGAACCACAACCACACACCAGAACCACAATTACAACCACACACCAGAACCAAAACCAGAACCACAACCACAACCACACACCAGAACCACACACCAGAACCACAACCAGAACCACACACTAGAACCACGACCAGAACCACAACCAGAACCACACACCAGAACCACAACCAGAACCACAACCAGAACCACAACCAGAACCACACACCAGAACCACAACCAGAACCACACACTAGAACCAGAACCACACACCAGAACCACACACCAGAACCAGATCTGGAAACACACATCAGGGTTCAGATTGGTTCCTGTCTTTAAACCGTCTGTGCTGAGACCAAAGTCCTGCTGAAGTCGCCTCAAACTCAAACCTATAAAAACTCTGTCGTTTGTGCTGCAGAAAAGTTCAGTTTGTGATTCTGGTTCTTCAGATATTCAGTTTTATTTTGGTCAATGACGTCGTCCAGAACCTCAGAATGTGAAACAGCCTCAAAACAGAAGAAAATGATGTCAAACGTTTGTATTTGGTTTGTGCTGTTTTGTGCTGTGACAGTTTCATTTGTGTGAGTTTATTTCTAGAGAAACGACCTGAGGCTGAGAAACGACCTGAGGCTGAGAAACGACCTGAGGCTGAGAAACGACCTGAGGCTGAGAAACGACTTGAGGCTGAGGAAAAGTCTGTGTTATTATAAAATATGAACCAAAAGCAAAAGACCAAAGACTGAGACAGACTTTTCCTCAGCCTCAGGTCGTTTCTCTTCTCTAGTTTTTCACTAATTTTAGAAATAAACTCACACAAATGAAACTGTCACAGCACAAAACAGCACAAACCAAATACAAACCACTGACATCATTTTCTTCTGTTGTCTCTGATGTCTCGGGGAAGTAGAGTTTGGACTCGATCTCGTGTCTCGGGGAAGTAGAGTTTGGACTCGATCTCGTGTCTCGGGGAAGTAGAGTTTGGACTCGATCTCGTGTCTCGGGGA
The DNA here is from genome assembly GCA_030686955.1 of Odontamblyopus rebecca. Taxonomy (NCBI): domain Eukaryota; kingdom Metazoa; phylum Chordata; class Actinopteri; order Gobiiformes; family Gobiidae; genus Odontamblyopus; species Odontamblyopus rebecca. The sequence goes on along the minus strand of CM060662.1, from coordinate 41,455,337 downwards.
AGTAGAGTTTGGACTCGATCTCGTGTCTCGGGGAAGCAGAGTTTGGACTCGATCTCGTGTCTCGGGGAAGTAGAGTTTGGTCTCGATCTCGTGTCTCGGGGAAGTAGAGTTTGGACTCGATCTCGTGTCTCGGGGAAGTAGAGTTTGGACTCGATCTCGTGTCTCGGGGAAGTAGAGTTTGGACTCGATCTCGTGTCTCGGGGAAGCAGAGTTTGGACTCGATCTCGTGTCTCGGGGAAGTAGAGTTTGGACTCGATCTCGTGTCTCGGGGAAGTAGAGTTTGGACTCGATCTCGTGTCTCGGGGAAGTAGAGTTTGGACTCGATCTCGTGTCTCGGGGAAGTAGAGTTTGGACTCGATCTCGTGTCTCGGGGAAGTAGAGTTTGGACTCGATCTCGTGTCTCGGGGAAGTAGAGTTTGGACTCGATCTCGTGTCTCGGGGAAGTAGAGTTTGGACTCGATCTCGTGTCTCGGGGAAGTAGAGTTTGGACTCGATCTCGTGTCTCGGGGAAGTAGAGTTTGGACTCGATCTCACCGGGATTATTTTCAAGAATTAACCCACTGCAAGAATAAGTTCAATTCACAAGAATTATTTTTCATTATTAAGTGTCACATGGACTTTTTAAAGAGGAATTATTTTTATTTTTTCAGCTTTAAATGATTTTTATTTGGATTTAAATGTGATGTTCTTATATTAATGAGCTCATGCGGTGTTTTTCAGTTTCTGGGAGCGGCACTGATCGCAGCAGGACTCTGGGCCTGGAGCGAGAAGGTACAGTCCTGGTTTAGTCCTGGTTTAGTCCCGGTTCAGTCCTGGTTTAGTCCTGGTTTAGTCCCGGTTTAGTCCCGGTTTAGTCCCGGTTTAGTCCCGGTTTAGTCCCGGTTTAGTCCTGGTTTAGTTCTGGTTTAGTCCTGTTTAGTCCCAGTTTAGTCCCGGTTTAGTCCCAGTTTAGTCCCGGTTTAGTCCTGTTTAGTTCTGGTCCAGCCCTGGTTTAGTCCTGGTCCGGTCTTGGTCTTGGTCCTGGTCCGGTCTTGGTCCTGGTCCGGTCCTGGTTTAGTCCTGGTCCAGTCTTGGTCCTGGTCTGTTCCCGGTCCTGGTCCGGTCCTGGTCCGGTCCTGGTCCGGTCCTGGTCTGGTCCCGGTCCTGGTCAGTCCGGGTCCTGGTCCAGTCCAGTCCCGGTCCTGGTCAGTCCCGTCCTGGTCCGGTCCCGGTTCTAGTCCCGTTCTGGTTCTAGTCCGGTCCCGGTCCTGGTCAGTCCCGTCCTGGTCCGGTCCCGGTCCCGGTCCTGGTCCAGTCCCGGTCCTGGTCCGGTCCCGGTCCCGGTCCCGGTCCCGGTCCTGGTCCAGTCCCGTCCTGGTCCGGTCTCGGTCCTGGTCCGGTCTCGGCCCTGGTCCAGTCCCATCCTGTGTTCCAGGGGGTTCTGCAGGACCTGAGTGTTCTGACCCGGATCCACGGCTTTGACCCGGTCTGGGCTCTGCTGGTGTCGGGAGGCGTCATGTTCGTGCTGGGATTCGCCGGCTGCGTGGGAGCCCTGAGGGAGAACCTGTGCCTGCTGAAGGCCGTGAGTCTGCGCCTCCTCTGCGCCTCCTGCTACGCCTCCTGCTGCGCCTCCTGCTGCACCTCCTGCTGCTCCTCTGTGACTCCTCTGCTCCTCTGTGACTCCTCTGTGAATCCTCTGCTCCTCTGTGACTCCTCTGTGACTCCTCTGCTCCTCTGTGACTCCTCTGTGAATCCTCTGCTCCTCTGTGACTCCTCTGTGAATCCTCTGCTCCTCTGTGACTCCTCTGCTTCTCTGTGACTCCTCTGTGACTCCTCTGTGAATCCTCTGCTCCTCTGTGAATCCTCTGCTCCTCTGTGACTCCTCTGTGACTCCTCTGCTCCTCTGTGACTCCTCTGTGACTCCTCTGCTCCTCTGTGACTCCTCTGTGAATCCTCTGCTCCTCTGTGACTCCTCTGCTTCTCTGTGACTCCTCTGTGAATCCTCTGCTCCTCTGTGAATCCTCTGCTCCTCTGTGACTCCTCTGCTCCTCTGTGACTCCTCTGTGAATCCTCTGCTCCTCTGTGACTCCTCTGTGAATCCTCTGCTCCTCTGTGAATCCTCTGCTCCTCTGTGACTCCTCTGCTCCTCTGTGACTCCTCTGTGAATCCTCTGCTCCTCTGTGAATCCTCTGCTTCTCTGTGACTCCTCTGCTCCTCTGTGACTCCTCTGTGAATCCTCTGCTCCTCTGTGAATCCTCTGCTCCTCTGTGACTCCTCTGCTCCTCTGTGACTCCTCTGCTCCTCTGTGACTCCTCTGCTCCTCTGTGACTCCTCTGCTCCTCTGTGACTCCTCTGTGACTCCTCTGTGACTCCTCTGTGACTCGTCTTCTCCTCTGTGACTCCTCTGCTCCTCTGTGACTCCTCTGTGACTCGTCTGCTCCTCTGTGAATACTCTGTGACTCCTCTGTGACTCCTCTGCTCCTCTGTGACTCCCCTGCTCCTCTGTGAATCCTCTGCTCGTCTGTGAATCCTCTGCTCCTCTGTGACTCCCCTGCTCTTCTGTGACTCCTCTGCTCCTCTGTGACTCCTCTGCTCCTCTGTGACTCCCCTGCTCCTCTGTGACTCCCCTGCTCCTCTGTGACTCCTCTGTGACTCCTCTACTCCTCTGTGAATACTCTGCTCCTCTGTGAATCCTCTACTCCTCTGTGAATACTCTGCTCCTCTGTGACTCCCCTGCTCCTCTGTGACTCCTCTGCTCCTCTGTGAATCCTCTGCTCCTCTGTGACTCCTCTGCTCCTCTGTGACTCCCCTGCTCCTCTGTGGCTCCTCTGACTCCCCTGCTCCTCTGTGACTCCCCTGCTCCTCTGTGAATCCTCTGCTCCTCTGTGACTCCCCTGCTCCTCTGTGACTCCTCTGCTCCTCTGTGACTCCTCTGTGACTCCTCTGCTCCTCTGTGACTCCTCTGTGAATCCTCTGCTCCTCTGTGACTCCTCTGTGAATCCTCTGCTCCTCTGTGACTCCTCTGCTTCTCTGTGACTCCTCTGTGACTCCTCTGTGAATCCTCTGCTCCTCTGTGAATCCTCTGCTCCTCTGTGACTCCTCTGTGACTCCTCTGCTCCTCTGTGACTCCTCTGTGACTCCTCTGCTCCTCTGTGACTCCTCTGTGAATCCTCTGCTCCTCTGTGACTCCTCTGCTTCTCTGTGACTCCTCTGTGAATCCTCTGCTCCTCTGTGAATCCTCTGCTCCTCTGTGACTCCTCTGCTCCTCTGTGACTCCTCTGTGAATCCTCTGCTCCTCTGTGACTCCTCTGTGAATCCTCTGCTCCTCTGTGAATCCTCTGCTCCTCTGTGACTCCTCTGCTCCTCTGTGACTCCTCTGTGAATCCTCTGCTCCTCTGTGAATCCTCTGCTTCTCTGTGACTCCTCTGCTCCTCTGTGACTCCTCTGTGAATCCTCTGCTCCTCTGTGACTCCTCTGCTCCTCTGTGACTCCTCTGCTCCTCTGTGACTCCTCTGCTCCTCTGTGACTCCTCTGCTCCTCTGTGACTCCTCTGTGACTCCTCTGTGACTCCTCTGTGACTCGTCTTCTCCTCTGTGACTCCTCTGCTCCTCTGTGACTCCTCTGTGACTCGTCTGCTCCTCTGTGAATACTCTGTGACTCCTCTGTGACTCCTCTGCTCCTCTGTGAATCCTCTGCTCCTCTGTGAATCCTCTGCTCGTCTGTGAATCCTCTGCTCCTCTGTGACTCCCCTGCTCTTCTGTGACTCCTCTGCTCCTCTGTGACTCCTCTGCTCCTCTGTGACTCCCCTGCTCCTCTGTGACTCCCCTGCTCCTCTGTGACTCCTCTGTGACTCCTCTACTCCTCTGTGAATACTCTGCTCCTCTGTGAATCCTCTACTCCTCTGTGAATACTCTGCTCCTCTGTGACTCCCCTGCTCCTCTGTGACTCCTCTGCTCCTCTGTGAATCCTCTGCTCCTCTGTGACTCCTCTGCTCCTCTGTGACTCCCCTGCTCCTCTGTGGCTCCTCTGACTCCCCTGCTCCTCTGTGACTCCCCTGCTCCTCTGTGAATCCTCTGCTCCTCTGTGACTCCCCTGCTCCTCTGTGACTCCTCTGCTCCTCTGTGACTCCTCTGCTCCTCTGTGACTCCTCTGTGAATCCTCTGTGACTCCTCTGCTCCTCTGTGACTCCTCTGCTCCTCTGTGACTCCTCTGCTCCTCTGTGACTCCTCTGTGACTCCTCTGCTCCTCTGTGAATACTCTGTTCCTCTGTGACTCCTCTGTGACTCCTCTGCTCCTCTGTGAATCCTCTGTGACTCCTCTGCTCCTCTGTGACTCCTCTGCTCCTCTGTGAATACTCTGCTCCTCTGTGAATCCTCTTCTCCTCTGTGACTCCCCTGCTCCTCTGTGACTCCTCTGCTCCTCTGTGACTCCCCTGCTCCTCTGTGACTCCTCTGTGACTCCTCTACTCCTCTGTGAATCCTCTGCTCCTCTGTGAATCCTCTTCTCCTCTGTGAATCCTCTTCTCCTCTGTGACTCCCCTGCTCCTCTGTGACTCCTCTGCTCCTCTGTGACTCCCCTGCTCCTCTGTGACTCCTCTGTGACTCCCCTGCTCCTCTGTGACTCCTCTGCTCCTCTGTGACTCCTCTGTGAATCCTCTGCTCCTCTGTGAATCCTCTGCTCCTCTGTGACTCCTCTGTGACTCCCCTGCTCCTCTGTGACTCCCCTGCTCCTCTGTGGCTCCTCTGACTCCTCTGTGACTCCTCTGTGACTCCCCTGCTCCTCTGTGACTCCCCTGCTCCTCTGTGACTCCCCTGCTCCTCTGTGGCTCCCCTGCTCCTCTGTGACTTCCCTGCTCCTCTGTGACTCCCCTGCTCCTCTGTGGCTCCTCTGACTCCCCTGCTCCTCTGTGACTCCTCTGCTCCTCTGTGACTCCCCTGCTCCTCTGTGACTCCCCTGCTCCTCTGTGACTCCTCTGCTCCTCTGTGACTCCTCTGTGAATCCTCTGCTCCTCTGTGAATCCTCTGCTCCTCTGTGACTCCTCTGCTCCTCTGTGACTCCCCTGCTCCTCTGTGGCTCCTCTGACTCCCCTGCTCCTCTGTGACTCCTCTGCTCCTCTGTGACTCCTCTGTGAATCCTCTGCTCCTCTGTGACTCCTCTGTGACTCCTCTGCTCCTCTGTGACTCCTCTGTGAATCCTCTGCTCCTCTGTGACTCCTCTGTGAATCCTCTGCTCCTCTGTGACTCCTCTGCTTCTCTGTGACTCCTCTGTGACTCCTCTGTGAATCCTCTGCTCCTCTGTGAATCCTCTGCTCCTCTGTGACTCCTCTGTGACTCCTCTGCTCCTCTGTGACTCCTCTGTGACTCCTCTGCTCCTCTGTGACTCCTCTGTGAATCCTCTGCTCCTCTGTGACTCCTCTGCTTCTCTGTGACTCCTCTGTGAATCCTCTGCTCCTCTGTGAATCCTCTGCTCCTCTGTGACTCCTCTGCTCCTCTGTGACTCCTCTGTGAATCCTCTGCTCCTCTGTGACTCCTCTGTGAATCCTCTGCTCCTCTGTGAATCCTCTGCTCCTCTGTGACTCCTCTGCTCCTCTGTGACTCCTCTGTGAATCCTCTGCTCCTCTGTGAATCCTCTGCTTCTCTGTGACTCCTCTGCTCCTCTGTGACTCCTCTGTGAATCCTCTGCTCCTCTGTGAATCCTCTGCTCCTCTGTGACTCCTCTGCTCCTCTGTGACTCCTCTGCTCCTCTGTGACTCCTCTGCTCCTCTGTGACTCCTCTGCTCCTCTGTGACTCCTCTGTGACTCCTCTGTGACTCCTCTGTGACTCGTCTTCTCCTCTGTGACTCCTCTGCTCCTCTGTGACTCCTCTGTGACTCGTCTGCTCCTCTGTGAATACTCTGTGACTCCTCTGTGACTCCTCTGCTCCTCTGTGAATCCTCTGCTCCTCTGTGAATCCTCTGCTCCTCTGTGACTCCTCTGCTCCTCTGTGACTCCTCTGCTCCTCTGTGACTCCTCTGCTCCTCTGTGACTCCTCTGCTCCTCTGTGACTCCCCTGCTCCTCTGTGACTCCCCTGCTCCTCTGTGACTCCTCTGTGACTCCTCTACTCCTCTGTGAATACTCTGCTCCTCTGTGAATCCTCTACTCCTCTGTGAATACTCTGCTCCTCTGTGACTCCCCTGCTCCTCTGTGACTCCTCTGCTCCTCTGTGAATCCTCTGCTCCTCTGTGACTCCTCTGCTCCTCTGTGACTCCCCTGCTCCTCTGTGGCTCCTCTGACTCCCCTGCTCCTCTGTGACTCCCCTGCTCCTCTGTGAATCCTCTGCTCCTCTGTGACTCCCCTGCTCCTCTGTGACTCCTCTGCTCCTCTGTGACTCCTCTGCTCCTCTGTGACTCCTCTGTGAATCCTCTGTGACTCCTCTGCTCCTCTGTGACTCCTCTGTGACTCCTCTGCTCCTCTGTGACTCCTCTGTGACTCCTCTGCTCCTCTGTGACTCCTCTGCTCCTCTGTGACTCCTCTGTGACTCCTCTGCTCCTCTGTGAATACTCTGTTCCTCTGTGACTCCTCTGTGACTCCTCTGCTCCTCTGTGAATCCTCTGTGACTCCTCTGCTCCTCTGTGACTCCTCTGCTCCTCTGTGAATACTCTGCTCCTCTGTGAATCCTCTTCTCCTCTGTGACTCCCCTGCTCCTCTGTGACTCCTCTGCTCCTCTGTGACTCCCCTGCTCCTCTGTGACTCCTCTGTGACTCCTCTACTCCTCTGTGAATCCTCTGCTCCTCTGTGAATCCTCTTCTCCTCTGTGAATCCTCTTCTCCTCTGTGACTCCCCTGCTCCTCTGTGACTCCTCTGCTCCTCTGTGACTCCCCTGCTCCTCTGTGACTCCTCTGTGACTCCCCTGCTCCTCTGTGACTCCTCTGCTCCTCTGTGACTCCTCTGTGAATCCTCTGCTCCTCTGTGAATCCTCTGCTCCTCTGTGACTCCTCTGTGACTCCCCTGCTCCTCTGTGACTCCCCTGCTCCTCTGTGGCTCCTCTGACTCCTCTGTGACTCCTCTGTGACTCCCCTGCTCCTCTGTGACTCCCCTGCTCCTCTGTGACTCCCCTGCTCCTCTGTGGCTCCCCTGCTCCTCTGTGACTTCCCTGCTCCTCTGTGACTCCCCTGCTCCTCTGTGGCTCCTCTGACTCCCCTGCTCCTCTGTGACTCCTCTGCTCCTCTGTGACTCCCCTGCTCCTCTGTGACTCCCCTGCTCCTCTGTGACTCCTCTGCTCCTCTGTGACTCCTCTGTGAATCCTCTGCTCCTCTGTGAATCCTCTGCTCCTCTGTGACTCCTCTGCTCCTCTGTGACTCCCCTGCTCCTCTGTGGCTCCTCTGACTCCCCTGCTCCTCTGTGACTCCTCTGCTCCTCTGTGACTCCTCTGTGACTCCCCTGCTCCTCTGTGACTCCTCTGCTCCTCTGTGACTCCTCTGTGACTCCTCTGCTCCTCTGTGACTCCTCTGCTCCTCTGTGACTTCCCTGCTCCTCTGTGACTCCTCTGTGACTCCTCTACTCCTCTGTGAATCCTCTGCTCCTCTGTGAATCCTCTGCTCCTCTGTGACTCCCCTGCTCCTCTGTGACTCCCCTGCTCCTCTGTGGCTCCTCTGACTCCCCTGCTCCTCTGTGGCTCCTCTGTGACTCCTCTGCTCCTCTGTGACTCCCCTGCTCCTCTGTGACTCCTCTGCTCCTCTGTGACTCCTCTGCTCCTCTGTGACTCCCCTGCTCCTCTGTGACTCCTCTGTGACTCCTCTGTGACTCCTCTGTGACTCCTCTGTGACTCCTCTGTGAATCCTCTGCTCCTCTGTGACTCCTCTGCTTCTCTGTGACTCCTCTGCTCCTCTGTGACTTCTCTGTGAACCCTCTGCTCCTCTGCTCCTCTGTGACTCCTCTGCTTCTCTGTGACTCCTCTGCTCCTCTGTGACTCCTCTGTGAATCCTCTGCTCCTCTGTGACTCCCCTGCTCCTCTGTGGCTCCTCTGACTCCCCTGCTCCTCTGTGACTCCTCTGCTCCTCTGTGACTCCTCTGCTCCTCTGTGACTCCCCTGCTCCTCTGTGACTCCTCTGCTCCTCTGTGACTCCTCTGTGACTCCTCTGCTCCTCTGTGACTCCTCTGCTCCTCTGTGACTTCCCTGCTCCTCTGTGACTCCTCTGTGACTCCTCTACTCCTCTGTGAATCCTCTGCTCCTCTGTGAATCCTCTGCTCCTCTGTGACTCCCCTGCTCCTCTGTGACTCCCCTGCTCCTCTGTGGCTCCTCTGACTCCCCTGCTCCTCTGTGGCTCCTCTGTGACTCCTCTGCTCCTCTGTGACTCCCCTGCTCCTCTGTGACTCCTCTGCTCCTCTGTGACTCCTCTGCTCCTCTGTGACTCCTCTGCTCCTCTGTGACTCCTCTGCTCCTCTGTGACTCCTCTGTGACTCCTCTGCTCCTCTGTGACTCCTCTGCTCCTCTGTGACTTCCCTGCTCCTCTGTGACTCCTCTGTGACTCCTCTACTCCCCTGTGAATCCTCTGCTCCTCTGTGAATCCTCTGCTCCTCTGTGACTCCCCTGCTCCTCTGTGACTCCCCTGCTCCTCTGTGGCTCCTCTGACTCCCCTGCTCCTCTGTGGCTCCTCTGTGACTCCTCTGCTCCTCTGTGACTCCCCTGCTCCTCTGTGACTCCTCTGCTCCTCTGTGACTCCTCTGCTCCTCTGTGACTCCTCTGCTCCTCTGTGACTCCCCTGCTCCTCTGTGACTCCCCTGCTCCTCTGTGACTCCTCTGCTCCTCTGTGACTCCCCTGCTCCTCTGTGGCTCCTCTGACTCCCCTGCTCCTCTGTGACTCCTCTGCTCCTCTGTGACTCCTCTGCTCCTCTGTGACTCCCCTGCTCCTCTATGACTCCTCTGCTCCTCTGTGACTCCTCTGTGACTCCCCTGCTCCTCTGTGACTCCTCTGTGACTCCCCTGCTCCTCTGTGGCTCCTCTGACTCCCCTGCTCCTCTGTGACTCCCCTGCTCCTCTGTGTCTCCTCTGCTCCTCTGTGACTCCTCTGCTCCTCTGTGACTCCTCTGCTCCTCTGTGAATCCTCTGCTCCTCTGTGAATCCTCTGCTCCTCTGTGACTCCCCTGCTCCTCTGTGGCTCCTCTGACTCCCCTGCTCCTCTGTGACTCCTCTGCTCCTCTGTGACTCCTCTGCTCCTCTGTGACTCCCCTGCTCCTCTATGACTCCTCTGCTCCTCTGTGACTCCTCTGTGACTCCCCTGCTCCTCTGTGACTCCTCTGTGACTCCTCTGCTCCTCTGTGACTCCTCTGCTCCTCTGTGACTCCCCTGCTCCTCTATGACTCCTCTGCTCCTCTGTGACTCCTCTGTGACTCCCCTGCTCCTCTGTGACTCCTCTGTGACTCCTCTGCTCCTCTGTGAATCCTCTGCTCCTCTGTGACTCCTCTGCTCCTCTGTGAATCCTCTGCTCCTCTGTGACTCCTCTGCTCCTCTGTGAATCCTCTGTGACTCCTCTGTGACTCCTATGCTCCTCTGTGAATCCTCTGCTCCTCTGTGACTCCTCTGCTCCTCTGTGACTCCTCTGCTCCTCTGTGACTCCCCTGCTCCTCTGTGACTCCTCTGTGACTCCCCTGCTCCTCTGTGGCTCCTCTGACTCCCCTGCTCCTCTGTGACTTCTCTGCTCCTCTGTGACTCCTCTGCTCCTCTGTGACTCCCCTGCTCCTCTGTGGCTCCTCTGACTCCCTGCTCCTCTGTGACTCCTCTGTGACTCCCCTGCTCCTCTGTGACTCCTCTGCTCCTCTGTGACTCCTCTGTGACTCCTCTGCTCCTCTGTGAATCCTCTGCTCCTCTGTGACTCCTCTGCTCCTCTGTGAATACTCTGTGACTCCTCTGTGACTCCTCTACTCCTCTGTGAATCCTCTGCTCCTCTGTGACTCCTCTGTGACTCCTCTGTGACTCCTCTGTGACTCCTCTGCTCCTCTGTGAATCCTCTGCTCCTCTGTGACTCCTCTGTGACTCCTCTGCTCCTCTGTGAATACTCTGTTCCTCTGTGACTCCTCTGCTCCTCTGTGAATCCTCTGTGACTCCTCTGTGACTCCTCTGCTCCTCTGTGAATCCTCTGCTCCTCTATGACTCCTCTGCTCCTCTGTGAATCCTCTGCTCCTCTGTGACTCCCCTGCTCCTCTGTGACTCCTCTGTGACTCCCCTGCTCCTCTGTGGCTCCTCTGACTCCCCTGCTCCTCTGTGACTCCTCTGCTCCTCTGTGACTCCTCTGCTCCTCTGTGACTCCCCTGCTCCTCTGTGGCTCCTCTGACTCCCTGCTCCTCTGTGACTCCTCTGCTCCTCTGTGACTCCCCTGCTCCTCTGTGACTCCTCTGCTCCTCTGTGACTCCTCTGTGACTCCTCTGCTCCTCTGTGAATCCTCTGCTCCTCTGTGACTCCTCTGCTCCTCTGTGAATACTCTGTGACTCCTCTGTGACTCCTCTACTCCTCTGTGAATCCTCTGCTCCTCTGTGAATCCTCTGCTCCTCTGTGACTCCTCTGTGACTCCTCTGCTCCTCTGTGAAACTCTGCTCCTCTGTGAATCTTCTGCTCCTCTGTGACTCCCCTGCTCCTCTGTGACTCCTCTGTGACTCCTCTGCTCCTCTGTGACTCCCCTGCTCCTCTGTGACTCCCCTGCTTTTCTGTGACTCCCCTGCTCCTCTGTGACTCCTCTGTGACTCCTCTGTGACTCCTCTACTCCTCTGTGAATACTCTGGTCCTCTGTGAATCCTCTGCTCCTCTGTGACTCCCCTGCTCCTCTGTGACTCCCCTGCTCCTCTGTGGCTCCTCTGACTCCCCTGCTCCTCTGTGACTCCTCTGTGACTCCTCTGGTCCTCTGTGACTCCCCTGCTCCTCTGTGACTCCTCTGCTCCTCTGTGACTTCTCTGTGACTCCTCTGCTCCTCTGTGACTTCTCTGTGAATCCTCTGCTCCTCTGTGAACCCTCTGCTCCTCTGCTCCTCTGTGACTCCTCTGCTTCTCTGTGACTCCTCTGCTCCTCTGTGACTCCTCTGTGAATCCTCTGCTCCTCTGTGACTCCTCTGCTCCTCTGTGACTCCTCTGTGAATCCTCTGCTCCTCTGTGTCTCCTCTGCTCCTCTGTGACTCCCCTGCTCCTCTGTGACTCCTCTGTGAATCCTCTGCTCCTCTGTGACTCCTCTGCTTCTCTGTGACTCCTCTGCTCCTCTGTGACTCCCCTGCTCGTCTGTGTCTCCTCTGCTCCTCTGTGACTCCTCTGTGACTCCTCTGCTCCTCTGTGAATCCTCTGCTCCTCTGTGACTCCTCTGTGACTCCTCTGCTCCTCTGTGAATCCTCTGCTCCTCTGTGACTCCTCTGCTCCTCTGTGAATACTCTGTGACTCCTCTGTGACTCCTCTACTCCTCTGTGAATCCTCTGCTCCTCTGTGACTCCTCTGTGACTCCTCTGTGACTCCTCTGTGACTCCTCTGCTCCTCTGTGAATCCTCTGCTCCTCTGTGACTCCTCTGTGACTCCTCTGCTCCTCTGTGAATACTCTGTTCCTCTGTGACTCCTCTGCTCCTCTGTGAATCCTCTGTGACTCCTCTGTGACTCCTCTGCTCCTCTGTGAATCCTCTGCTCCTCTATGACTCCTCTGCTCCTCTGTGACTCCCCTGCTCCTCTGTGGCTCCTCTGACTCCCCTGCTCCTCTGTGACTCCTCTGCTCCTCTGTGACTCCTCTGCTCCTCTGTGACTCCCCTGCTCCTCTGTGGCTCCTCTGACTCCCTGCTCCTCTGTGACTCCTCTGCTCCTCTGTGACTCCCCTGCTCCTCTGTGACTCCTCTGCTCCTCTGTGACTCCTCTGTGACTCCTCTGCTCCTCTGTGAATCCTCTGCTCCTCTGTGACTCCTCTGCTCCTCTGTGAATACTCTGTGACTCCTCTGTGACTCCTCTACTCCTCTGTGAATCCTCTGCTCCTCTGTGAATCCTCTGCTCCTCTGTGACTCCTCTGTGACTCCTCTGCTCCTCTGTGAAACTCTGCTCCTCTGTGAATCTTCTGCTCCTCTGTGACTCCCCTGCTCCTCTGTGACTCCTCTGTGACTCCTCTGCTCCTCTGTGACTCCCCTGCTCCTCTGTGACTCCCCTGCTTTTCTGTGACTCCCCTGCTCCTCTGTGACTCCTCTGTGACTCCTCTACTCCTCTGTGAATACTCTGCTCCTCTGTGAATCCTCTGCTCCTCTGTGACTCCCCTGCTCCTCTGTGACTCCCCTGCTCCTCTGTGGCTCCTCTGACTCCCCTGCTCCTCTGTGACTCCTCTGCTCCTCTGTGACTCCTCTGCTCCTCTGTGACTTCTCTGTGACTCCTCTGCTCCTCTGTGACTTCTCTGTGACTCCTCTGCTCCTCTGTGACTTCTCTGTGAATCCTCTGCTCCTCTGTGAACCCTCTGCTCCTCTGCTCCTCTGTGACTCCTCTGCTTCTCTGTGACTCCTCTGCTCCTCTGTGACTCCTCTGTGAATCCTCTGCTCCTCTGTGACTCCTCTGCTCCTCTGTGACTCCTCTGTGAATCCTCTGCTCCTCTGTGTCTCCTCTGCTCCTCTGTGACTCCCCTGCTCCTCTGTGACTCCTTTGTGAATCCTCTGCTCCTCTGTGACTCCTCTGCTTCTCTGTGACTCCTCTGCTCCTCTGTGACTCCCCTGCTCGTCTGTGTCTCCTCTGCTCCTCTGTGACTCCTCTGTGACTCCTCTGCTCCTCTGTGAATCCTCTGCTCCTCTGTGACTCCTCTGTGACTCCTCTGCTCCTCTGTGAATCCTCTGTGACTCCTCTGCTCCTCTGTGAATCCTCTGTGACTCCTCTGCTCCTCTGTGAATCCTCTGCTCCTCTGTGAATCCTCTGCTCTTCTGTGACTCCTCTGCTCCTCTGTGAATCCTCTGCGCCTCAGTGACTCCTCTGTGACTCCTCTGTGACTCCTCTGTTCCTCTGTGAATCCTCTGCTCCTCTGTGACTCCTCTGTGACTCCTCTGCTCCTCTGTGAATACTCTGTTCCTCTGTGACTCCTCTGCTCCTCTGTGAATCCTCTGTGACTCCTCTGTGACTCCTCTGCTCCTCTGTGACTCCTCTGCTCCTCTGTGACTCCTCTGCTCCTCTGTGAATCCTCTGCTCCTCTGTGACTCCTCTGCTCATCTGTGACTCCCTGCTTTTCTGTGACTCCTCTGTGACTCCCCTGCTCCTCAGTGGCTCCTCTGACTCCCCTGCTCCTCTGTGACTCCTCTGCTCCTCTGTGACTCCTCTGCTCCTCTGTGACTCCCCTGCTCCTCTGTGGCTCCTCTGACTCCCTGCTCCTCTGTGACTCCTCTGCTCCTCTGTGACTCCCCTGCTCCTCTGTGACTCCTCTGCTCCTCTGTGACTCCTCTGTGACTCCTCTGCTCCTCTGTGAATCCTCTGCTCCTCTGTGACTCCTCTGTGACTCCTCTGTGACTCCTCTGCTCCTCTGTGAATACTCTGTTCCTCTGTGACTCCTCTGCTCCTCTGTGAATACTCTGTGACTCCTCTGTGACTCCTCAGTGAATCCTCTGCTCCTCTGTGAATCCTCTGCTCCTCTGTGACTCCTCTGCTCCTCTGTGAAACTCTGCTCCTCTGTGAATCTTCTGCTCCTCTGACTCCCCTGCTCCTCTGTGACTCCTCTGTGACTCCTCTGCTCCTCTGTGACTCCTCTGCTCCTCTGTGACTCCCCTGCTCCTCTGTGACTCCTCTGTGACTCCTCTACTCCTCTGTGACTCCTCTACTCCTCTGTGAATACTCTGCTCCTCTGTGAATCCTCTGCTCCTCTGTGACTCCCCTGCTCCTCTGTGACTCCCCTGCTCCTCTGTGGCTCCTCTGACTCCCCTGCTCCTCTGTGACTCCTCTGCTCCTCTGTGACTCCTCTGCTCCTCTGTGACTCCCCTGCTCCTCTGTGACTCCTCTGCTCCTCTGTGACTTCTCTGTGAATCCTCTGCTCCTCTGTGACTCCTCTGCTCCTCTGTGACTCCTCTGCTCCTCTGTGACTCCCCTGCTCCTCTGTGACTCCCCTGCTCCTCTGTGAATCCTCTGCTCCTCTGTGACTCCTCTGTGAATCCTCTGCTCCTCTGTGACTCCTCTGCTCCTCTGTGACTCCCCTGCTCCTCTGTGACTCCCCTGCTCCTCTGTGACTCCTCTGCTCCTCTGTGACTCCTCTGTGAATCCTCTGCTCCTCTGTGAATCCTCTGCTCCTCTGTGACTTTTCTGTGACTCCTCTGCTCCTCTGTGACTCCTCTGTGACTCCTCTGCTCCTCTGTGAATCCTCTGCTCCTCTGTGACTCCTCTGTGACTCCTCTGTGACTCCTCTGCTCCTCTGTGAATACTCTGTTCCTCTGTGACTCCTCTGCTCCTCTGTGAATACTCTGTGACTCCTCTGTGACTCCTCAGTGAATCCTCTGCTCCTCTGTGAATCCTCTGCTCCTCTGTGACTCCTCTGCTCCTCTGTGAAACTCTGCTCCTCTGTGAATCTTCTGCTCCTCTGACTCCCCTGCTCCTCTGTGACTCCTCTGTGACTCCTCTGCTCCTCTGTGACTCCTCTGCTCCTCTGTGACTCCCCTGCTCCTCTGTGACTCCTCTGTGACTCCCTCTACTCCTCTGTGACTCCTCTACTCCTCTGTGAATACTCTGCTCCTCTGTGAATCCTCTGCTCCTCTGTGACTCCCCTGCTCCTCTGTGACTCCCCTGCTCCTCTGTGGCTCCTCTGACTCCCCTGCTCCTCTGTGACTCCTCTGCTCCTCTGTGACTCCTCTGCTCCTCTGTGACTCCCCTGCTCCTCTGTGACTCCTCTGCTCCTCTGTGACTTCTCTGTGAATCCTCTGCTCCTCTGTGACTCCTCTGCTCCTCTGTGACTCCTCTGCTCCTCTGTGACTCCCCTGCTCCTCTGTGACTCCCCTGCTCCTCTGTGAATCCTCTTCTCCTCTGTGACTCCTCTGTGAATCCTCTGCTCCTCTGTGACTCCTCTTCTCCTCTGTGACTCCCCTGCTCCTCTGTGACTCCCCTGCTCCTCTGTGACTCCTCTGCTCCTCTGTGACTCCTCTGTGAATCCTCTGCTCCTCTGTGAATCCTCTGCTCCTCTGTGACTTTTCTGTGACTCCTCTGCTCCTCTGTGACTCCTCTGTGAATCCTCTGCTCCTCTGTGACTCCTCTGCTTCTCTGTGACTCCTCTGCTCCTTTGTGACTCCTCTGCGAATCCTCTGCTCCTCTGTGAACCCTCTGCTCCTCTGCTCCTCTGTGACTCCTCTGCTTCTCTGACTCCTCTGCTCCTCTGTGACTCCTCTGTGAATCCTCTGCTCCTCTGTGACTCCTCTGCTCCTCTGTGACTCCTCTGTGAATCCTCTGCTCCTCTGTGTCTCCTCTGCTCCTCTGTGACTCCTCTGCTCCTCTGTGACTCCTCTGTAAATCCTCTGCTCCTCTGCTCCTCTGTGACTCCTCTGCTTCTCTGTGACTCCTCTGCTCCTCTGTGACTCCTCTGCTCCTCTGTGAATCCTCTGCTCCTCTGTGACTCCTCTGTGACTCCTCTGTGACTCCTCTGCTCGTCTGTGACTCCCCTGCTCCTCTGTGACTCCTCTGCTCCTCTGTGACTTCTCTGTGACTCCTCTGCTCCTCTGTGACTTCTCTGTGAATCCTCTGCTCCTCTGTGAACCCTCTGCTCCTCTGCTCCTCTGTGACTCCTCTGCTTCTCTGTGACTCCTCTGCTCCTCTGTGACTCCTCTGTGAATCCTCTGCTCCTCTGTGACTCCTCTGCTCCTCTGTGACTCCTCTGTGAATCCTCTGCTCCTCTGTGTCTCCTCTGCTCCTCTGTGACTCCCCTGCTCCTCTGTGACTCCTCTGTGAATCCTCTGCTCCTCTGTGACTCCTCTGCTTCTCTGTGACTCCTCTGCTCCTCTGTGACTCCCCTGCTCGTCTGTGTCTCCTCTGCTCCTCTGTGACTCCTCTGTGACTCCTCTGCTCCTCTGTGACTCCTCTGCTCCTCTGTGACTCCTCTGTGACTCCTCTGCTCCTCTGTGAATCCTCTGTGACTCCTCTGCTCCTCTGTGAATCCTCTGCTCCTCTGTGAATCCTCTGCTCCTCTGTGACTCCTCTGCTCCTCTGTGACTCCCCTGCTCCTCTGTGACTCCTCTGTGACTTCCCTACTCCTCTGTGACTCCTCTGTGAC
Source organism: Odontamblyopus rebecca (assembly GCA_030686955.1). NCBI lineage: Eukaryota > Metazoa > Chordata > Actinopteri > Gobiiformes > Gobiidae > Odontamblyopus > Odontamblyopus rebecca. Next base: position 41,439,157 of record CM060662.1, on the reverse strand, counting down.
TCCTCTGTTCCTCTGTGAATCCTCTGCTCCTCTGTGACTCCTCTGTGACTCCTCTGCTCCTCTGTGAATACTCTGTTCCTCTGTGACTCCTCTGCTCCTCTGTGAATCCTCTGTGACTCCTCTGTGACTCCTCTGCTCCTCTGTGACTCCTCTGCTCCTCTGTGACTCCTCTGCTCCTCTGTGAATCCTCTGCTCCTCTGTGAATCCTCTGCTCTTCTGTGACTCCCCTGCTTTTCTGTGACTCCTCTGTGACTCCCCTGCTCCTCAGTGGCTCCTCTGACTCCCCTGCTCCTCTGTGACTCCTCTGCTCCTCTGTGACTCCTCTGCTCCTCTGTGACTCCCCTGCTCCTCTGTGGCTCCTCTGACTCCCTGCTCCTCTGTGACTCCTCTGCTCCTCTGTGACTCCCCTGCTCCTCTGTGACTCCTCTGCTCCTCTGTGACTCCTCTGTGACTCCTCTGCTCCTCTGTGAATCCTCTGCTCCTCTGTGACTCCTCTGTGACTCCTCTGTGACTCCTCTGTGACTCCTCTGCTCCTCTGTGAATACTCTGTTCCTCTGTGACTCCTCTGCTCCTCTGTGAATACTCTGTGACTCCTCTGTGACTCCTCTGTGAATACTCTGCTCCTCTGTGAATCCTCTGCTCCTCTGTGACTCCTCTGCTCCTCTGTGAAACTCTGCTCCTCTGTGAATCTTCTGCTCCTCTGACTCCCCTGCTCCTCTGTGACTCCTCTGTGACTCCTCTGCTCCTCTGTGACTCCTCTGCTCCTCTGTGACTCCCCTGCTCCTCTGTGACTCCTCTGTGACTCCTCTACTCCTCTGTGAATACTCTGCTCCTCTGTGAATCATCTGCTCCTCTGTGACTCCCCTGCTCCTCTGTGACTCCCCTGCTCCTCTGTGGCTCCTCTGACTCCCCTGCTCCTCTGTGACTCCTCTGCTCCTCTGTGACTCCTCTGCTCCTCTGTGACTCCCCTGCTCCTCTGTGACTCCTCTGCTCCTCTGTGACTCCTCTGCTCCTCTGTGAATCCTCTGCTCCTCTGTGACTCCTCTGCTCCTCTGTGACTCCTCTGCTCCTCTGTGACTCCCCTGCTCCTCTGTGACTCCCCTGCTCCTCTGTGACTCCCCTGCTCCTCTGTGAATCCTCTGCTCCTCTGTGACTCCTCTGTGAATCCTCTGCTCCTCTGTGACTCCTCTGCTCCTCTGTGACTCCCCTGCTCCTCTGTGACTCCCCTGCTCCTCTGTGACTCCTCTGCTCCTCTGTGACTCCTCTGTGAATCCTCTGCTCCTCTGTGAATCCTCTGCTCCTCTGTGACTTTTCTGTGACTCCTCTGCTCCTCTGTGACTCCTCTGTGAATCCTCTGCTCCTCTGTGACTCCTCTGCTTCTCTGTGACTCCTCTGCTCCTTTGTGACTCCTCTGCTCCTCTGCGAATCCTCTGCTCCTCTGTGAACCCTCTGCTCCTCTGCTCCTCTGTGACTCCTCTGCTTCTCTGTGACTCCTCTGCTCCTCTGTGACTCCTCTGTGAATCCTCTGCTCCTCTGTGACTCCTCTGCTCCTCTGTGACTCCTCTGTGAATCCTCTGCTCCTCTGTGTCTCCTCTGCTCCTCTGTGACTCCTCTGCTCCTCTGTGACTCCTCTGTAAATCCTCTGCTCCTCTGCTCCTCTGTGACTCCTCTGCTTCTCTGTGACTCCTCTGCTCCTCTGTGACTCCTCTGCTCCTCTGTGAATCCTCTGCTCCTCTGTGACTCCTCTGTGACTCCTCTGTGACTCCTCTGCTCCTCTGTGACTCCTTTGCTCCTCTGTGACTCCTCTGTTCCTCTGTGAATACTCTGTTCCTCTGTGACTCCTCTGCTCCTCTGTGAATCCTCTGCTCCTCTGTGACTCCTCTGCTCCTCTGTGAATCCTCTGCTCCTCTGTGACTCCTCTGCTCCTCTGTGACTCCCCTGCTCCTCTGTGACTCCTCTGTGACTCCCCTGCTCCTCTGTGAATACTCTGCTCCTCTGTGACTCCTCTGCTCCTCTGTGACTCCTCTGCTCCTCTGTGACTCCCCTGCTCCTCTGTGACTCCTCTGTGACTCCTCTACTCCTCTGTGAATACTCTGCTCCTCTGTGAATCCTCTGCTCCTCTGTGACTCCCCTGCTCCTCTGTGACTCCCCTGCTCCTCTGTGGCTCCTCTGTGACTCCTCTGCTCCTCTGTGAATCCTCTGCTCCTCTGTGACTCCTCTGTTCCTCTGTGACTCCTCTGTGACTCCTCTGCTCCTCTGACTCCCCTGCTCCTCTGTGACTCCTCTGCTCCTCTGTGAATCCTCTGCTCCTCTGACTCCCCTGCTCCTCTGTGACTCCTCTGCTCCTCTGTGACTCCTCTGCTCCTCTGTGAATCCTCTGCTCCTCTGACTCCCCTGCTCCTCTGTGACTCCCCTGCTCCTCTGTGACTCCTCTGCTCCTCTGTGACTCCTCTGCTCCTCTGACTCCCCTGCTCCTCTGTGACTCCTCTGCTCCTCTGTGAATCCTCTGCTCCTCTGACTCCCCTGCTCCTCTGTGACTCCTCTGTGACTCCTCTGCTCCTCTGTGAATCCTCTGCTCCTCTGACTCCCCTGCTCCTCTGTGACTCCTCTGCTCCTCTGACTCCCCTGCTCCTCTGTGACTCCTCTGCTCCTCTGTGAATCCTCTGCTCCTCTGTGAATCCTCTGCTCCTCTGACTCCCCTGCTCCTCTGTGACTCCTCTGCTCCTCTGTGAATCCTCTGCTCCTCTGACTCCCCTGCTCCTCTGTGACTCCCCTGCTCCTCTGACTCCCCTGCTCCTCTGTGACTCCTCTGCTCCTCTGTGACTCCTCTGCTCCTCTGACTCCCCTGCTCCTCTGTGACTCCTCTGCTCCTCTGACTCCCCTGCTCCTCTGTGACTCCTCTGCTCCTCTGTGAATCCTCTGCTCCTCTGACTTCCCTGCTCCTCTGTGACTCCTCTGCTCCTCTGTGAATCCTCTGCTCCTCTGACTCCCCTGCTCCTCTGTGACTCCCCTGCTCCTCTGACTCCCCTGCTCCTCTGTGACTCCTCTGCTCCTCTGTGAATCCTCTGCTCCTCTGACTTCCCTGCTCCTCTGTGACTCCTCTGCTCCTCTGTGAATCCTCTGCTCCTCTGACTCCCCTGCTCCTCTGTGACTCCCCTGCTCCTCTGACTCCCCTGCTCCTCTGTGACTCCTCTGCTCCTCTGTGACTCCCCTGCTCCTCTGACTCCCCTGCTCCTCTGTGACTCCTCTGCTCCTCTGTGACTCCTCTGCTCCTCTGACTCCCCTGCTCCTCTGTGACTCCTCTGCTCCTCTGTGAATCCTCTGCTCCTCTGACTCCCCTGCTCCTCTGTGACTCCCCTGCTCCTCTGACTCCCCTGCTCCTCTGTGACTCCTCTGCTCCTCTGTGAATCCTCTGCTCCTCTGACTTCCCTGCTCCTCTGTGACTCCTCTGCTCCTCTGTGACTTCTCTGCTCCTCTGTGAATCCTCTGCTCCTCTGACTCCCCTGCTCCTCTGTGACTCCCCTGCTCCTCTGTGACTCCCCTGCTCCTCTGTGACTCCTCTGTGACTCCACTCAGGTTCTGAACGTTCTCATTTTGGGCGTGACCTCGTTGGGTTGAGATCAGGAGCAGGAACCAGAACCAGAACCAGAACCAGCCTGATTCTGTGAGACTGAAAGAGCCTCGAGTCTCTGCTCCTCAACCTCCGGTTCCGCTTCTGATCCTGTGGTTCTCATCCTGTGGTTCTGATCCTCTGGTTCTGATCCTGTGGTTCTGATCCTCTGGTTCTGATCCTGTGGCTCTGATCCTCTGGTTCTGATCCTGTGGTTCTGATCCTCTGGTTCTGGTTCTGGTTGTAGTTCTCGTCCATGGTGGGTCTGTTTGGTTCTGATCGTGTGGTTCTGGTTCTGGTTGTAGTTCTTGTCCATGGTGGGTCTGTTTGGTTCTGATCGTGTGGTTCTGGTTCTGGTTGTAGTTCTCATCCATGGTGGGTCTGTTTGGTTCTGATCGTGTGGTTCTGGTTCTGGTTGTAGTTCTCGTCCATGGTGGGTCTGTTTGGTTCTGATCGTGTGGTTCTGGTTCTGGTTGTAGTTCTCATCCATGTTGGGTCTGTTTGGTTCTGATCATGTGGTTCTGGTTCTGGTTCTGGTTGTAGTTCTCATCCATGGTGGGTCTGATCTTCCTGCTGGAGGTGCTGGCCGTGGTGCTGGTTCTGGTGTTTCAGGGTCAGGTGTTTGACTGGATCCAGACGTTCTTCCTGAAGAACATCCGAGCCTACAGAGATGACATCGACCTGCAGAACCTCATCGACTCACTGCAGACCTCGGTACGCCTCCTCTGCGCCTCCTCCTGTCAGTATGTTCTCCTCCTCTGCGCCTCCTCCTCTCAGTATGTTCTCCTCCTCTGCGCCTCCTCCTCTCAGTATGTTCTCCTCCTCTGCGCCTCCTCCTCTCACTATGTTCTCCTCCTCTGCGCCTCCTCCTCTCACTATGTTCTCCTCCTCTGCGCCTCCTCCTCTCACTATGTTCCTTCTCTGCGCCTCCTCCTCTCAGTATGTTCTCCTCCTCTGCGCCTCCTCCTCTCACTATGTTCCTTCTCTGCGCCTCCTCTTCTCAGTATGTTCTCCTCCTCTGCGCCTCCTCCTCTCAGTGTGTTCTCCTCCTCTGCGCCTCCTCCTCTCAGTATGTTCTCCTCTGCGCCTCCTCCTCTCAGTATGTTCTCCTCCTCTGCGCCTCCTCCTCTCAGTATGTTCTCCTCCTCTGCGCCTCCTCCTCTCAGTATGTTCTCCTCCTCTGCGCCTCCTCCTCTCAGTATGTTCTCCTCCTCTGCGCCTCCTCCTCTCAGTATGTTCTCCTCCTCTGCACCTCCTCCTCTCAGTATGTTCTCCTCCTCTGCGCCTCCTCCTCTCACTATGTTCCTTCTCTGCGCCTCCTCCTCTCAGTATGTTCTTCTCCTCTGCACCTCCTCCTCTCAGTATGTTCTCCTTCTCTGCGCCTCCTCTTCTCAGTATGTTCTCCTCCTCTGCGCCTCCTCCTCTCAGTATGTTCTCCTCCTCTGCGCCTCCTCCTCTCAGTATGTTCTCCTCCTCTGCGCCTCCTCCTCTCAGTATGTTCTCCTCTGCGCCTCCTCCTCTCAGTATGTTCTCCTCCTCTGCGCCTCCTCCTCTCAGTATGTTCTCCTTCTCTGCGCCTCCTCCTCTCAGTATGTTCTTCTCCTCTGCACCTCCTCCTCTCAGTATGTTCTCCTCCTCTGCGCCTCCTCCTCTCAGTATGTTCTCCTTCTCTGCGCCTCCTCCTCTCAGTATGTTCTCCTCCTCTGCGCCTCCTCCTCTCAGTATGTTCTCCTCCTCTGCGCCTCCTCCTCTCAGTATGTTCTCCTCCTCTGCGCCTCCTCCTCTCAGTACATTCTCCTCCTCAGACGTGGTGCTGTGGGGCTCAGGGCCCTGAGGACTGGGAGCAGAATCCTTATTTTTCCTGTAATTCCACAAACGCCTCCAGAGAGCGCTGTGGAGTCCCATTTTCCTGCTGCGTCCTGGACCCTGCCGTGAGTCCTACACCTGTACTACACCTGTACTACACCTGTACTACACCTGTACTACACCTGTACTCACCTGTACGCACCTGTGTGCACCTGTACTCACCTGTACTACACCTGTACTACACCTGTACTCACCTGTACTCACCTGTGCGCACCTGTACTCACCTGTGCGCACCTGTACTACACCTGTACTCACTTGTACACACCTGTACTACACCTGTACTACACCTGTACACACCTGTACACACCTGTACTCACCTGTACACACCTGTACTGCACCTGTGTGCACCTGTACTCACCTGTACACACCTGTACTACACCTGTACTACACCTGTACTACACCTGTACTACACCTGTACACACCTGTACACACCTGTACTACACCTGTACGCACCTGTGTGCACCTGTACTCACCTGTACACACCTGTACTCACCTGTACACACCTGTACTACACCTGTACGCACCTGTGTGCACCTGTACTCACCTGTACACACCTGTACTACACCTGTACACACCTGTACTCACCTGTACTACACCTGTACTACACCTGTACTCACCTGTGCTCACCTGTGCTCACCTGTACTACACCTGTACTACACCTGTACACACCTGTGTGCACCTGTACACACCTGTACACACCTGTACTACACCTGTACTCACCTGTACACACCTGTACTCACCTGTGTGCACCTGTACACACCTGTACACACCTGTACTACACCTGTACTACACCTGTACTACACCTGTACACACCTGTACTCACCTGTGTGCACCTGTACACACCTGTACTCACCTGTGTGCACCTGTACTCACCTGTACTACACCTGTACTACACCTGTACACACCTGTACGCACCTGTGTGCACCTGTACGCACCTGTACACACCTGTACTCACCTGTACTACACCTGTACTACACCTGTACTACACCTGTACTGCACCTGTACTACACCTGTACTGCACCTGTACTGCACCTGTACTGCACCTGTACTGCACCTGTACTGCACCTGTACTACACCTGTACTGCACCTGTACTACACCTGTACTCATTCTAAATTGTAAGTTTTGATGTAAATCGTTAATCTCGTCTGTTGCAGGAGTCTGTGCTGAACTCTCAGTGTGGATATGACGTCCGCAAAAGGTCAAAGGTGAGCGCAACGCCCTCCTCTGATTGGCCGTCCTTTCCTCTTCTCTGATTGGCCGTCCTTTCCTCTCCTCTGATTGGCCGTCCCCTCCCCTTCTCTCCTCTGATTGGCCGTCCTTTCCTCTTTTCTGATTGGCCGTGCCCTCCCCTTCTCTCCTCTGATTGGCCGTCCCCTCCTCTCCTCTGATTGGCCGTCCCCTCCTCTCTGCAGTCTGATTGGTCGGAGCAGATCCACACTCGTGGTTGTATCTCGGCGCTGGAGCAGTGGGTCCCCGGGAACCTGTACACCGTGGCCCTGGTGTTTGTGACGGTGTCGGTGCTGCAGGTCTGGACCCAGACTGGACCAGGGACTAGAGCAGGGACCGGGACTAGACCAGGGACTAGACCAGGGACTAGACCAGGGACTAGACCAGGGACTAGACCAGGGACCAGAGACTAGACCAGGGACTAGACCAGAGACTAGACCAGGGACCAGAGACTAGACCAGGGACCAGAGACTAGACCAGGGACTAGACCAGAGACTAGACCAGGGACTAGACCAGGAACTAGACCAGGGACCAAGACTAGATCAGGACCAGGGACTGGGACTAGACCCGGACCAGGACCACGGACTAGACTGGAATCAGGGACAAGACCAGGGCCAGGGACCAGGACTGGGACCAGGACTGGGACCAGGACTGGGACCAGGACTGGGACCAGGACTGGGATCAGGACCAGGGATAAACCAGGACCAGGACTATCCAGGACTAACCTCTTGTGCTCTTGTTGCAGATGCTGGGGATTTATTTGGCCCGAAGTTTAATCACCGACATTTACAAAGTCCAGATCAATCACATCCGAAACCCGGTCTACTGAGGACTGGACCAGGACTGGACCAGGACTGGACCAGGACTGGACCATGGAGTTTGCAGTGGACCAAACTAACTACTGAAAATGACTGAGGACTAATGAGCTCACTGTGCCTTCTGCTCCACACTCTTCCAACGGGATCAGACCAGGGCTAAACCCAGGTCCAGACCAGGGCTAAACCCAGGTCCAGACCAGGGCTAAACCCAGGTCCAGACCAGGGCTAAACCCAGGTCCAGACCAGGTCCAGACCAGGGCTAGACCCAGGTCCAGACCAGGTCCAGACCAGGGCTAGACCCAAGTCCAGACCAGGTCCTGACCAGGGCTAGACCCAGGTCCAGACCAGGTCCAGACCAAGGACAGTCCAGGATTAGACCTGAATTAGACCTGGTTTGGACCTGGTTTGGACCTGGGACCCTGGTGTGGTCTCGTCTGCTTTGATAATAATGTTTTATTTTTGTAAAACTGTTGAATGTCTTTTTTTACTGAATAAAAACTTTAAACTACAGGAATCTGTCACTCTGTTCTGAAGCCCTCAGCGGCAGAGTGGTTAGCCCCGTGGCACACTTTAGTTTTACGCTTTAGTTTTACACTTTAATTTTACACTTTAATTTTACACATTACGTCACAAAGACCTTTTAAACGTTTGAGAAAAAAACAAATCTCGCCGTGGTTTTTACGCTGCGGAGGAAGGGCGAGTCTCGCGACACTTCCGCGCCACGTCGCCCTCCGTGACGTGACGCGGAGCAGATCCAAAACAAACCGGAGCAGAGGACCGAGGACCCGGGAGGTTTCCACGGGTTTGTGCCGGTTCTGTTTCTGACCAGCGCCACACGGAGCCGCAGACATGTCCTCCGGGCCCGGCAAGAGGAGCTCCGAGCCCTGGGGAAGCTTCGAGGAGAGCGTGATCCAGGTCCGAGCCCCGCACCGGCTAACAGGCTAACGGCTAACAGGCTAATGGCTAACGGGCTAACGGCTAACGCTGTAAACAGTGTAATTAGGCTGACCAGGCGTCCTGTGTCCCCTGTCCCAGCAGATTTATCCAAAACCAGTGATTTGTCCCAGTTTTATTCAAGAAATGTCCCCTATTTGTGACCAATTTGATCTAAACTAGGACTGTCACAATTCTTGACTCATCTGATCCCTGCCAACGGTAAAGAGAAGCATAAATTGTCATTTGTTTTGCCAAAATACAGAAAATCGTGTTTGTGAATGAGCATAAAGTAAAAAAAAAATGCAGTGACAGAAGCTCCTCAGATTTGGGAAATCACAAACACACTCACTCTTTCACTATTTTGTTTACTTTAAACCCGAGGCACAGTTTAGAGTTTAGAAAATCTGGTCCGGCTAATTATTCTGTGAACAGCGGCGGAATGAGCTCCCACTGCAGGGGAGGGCATCTGACACACTGCAGGAGGAGGGAGGGCATCTGACACACTGCAGGAGGAGGGAGGGCATCTGACACACTGCAGGAGGAGGGAGGGCATCTGACACACTGCAGGAGGAGGGAGGGCATCTGACACACTGCAGGAGGAGCAGGAAGGGCATCTGACACAGGGGGAGGGCATCTGACACACTGCAGGAGGAGCAGGAAGGGCATCTGACACAGGGGGAGGGCATCTGACACACTGCAGGAGGAGCAGGAAGGGCATCTGACACAGGGGGAGGGCATCTGACACACTGCAGGAGGAGGGAGGGCATCTGACACACTGCAGGAGGAGGGAGGGCATCTGACACACTGCAGGAGGAGGGAGGGCATCTGACACTGCAGGAGGAGGGAGGGCATCTGACACACTGCAGGAGGAGGGAGGGCATCTGACACAGGGGGAGGGCATCTGATATGTTTGCCTGCAGGGCGGGGGCTCGGCCGTCATTGACATGGAAAACATGGACGACACGTCGGGCTCCAGTTTCGAGGACATGGGCGAGATTCACCAGAGGCTGAAGGACGAGGAGGAAAACCCAGAGCCGGACCCAGAACCCGACCAGGACCAGGACTTCCTCAAGGGGTTCAAAGGGCAACTGGGCCGGCAGGTCGCAGACGAGGTACGACCTTTCACCCCGCCGGGTCAGGGGGTCAGGGGAGGACCTGGTTTAGTCCTGGTTCAGTCCTGGTTCAGTCCTGGTTTAGTCCTGGTTTAGTCCTGCTTTAGTCCTGTTTTAGTCCTGTTTTAGTCCTGCTTTAGTCCTGCTTTAGTCCTGCTTTAGTCCTGCTTTAGTCCTGGTTTAGACCTGCTTTAGTCCTGCTTTAGTCCTGCTTTAGTCCTGGTTTGGTCCTGCTTTAGTCCTGGTTTAGTCCTGCTTTAGTCCTGGTTTAGTCCTGTTTCAGTCCTGGTTTAGTCCTGGTTTAGTCCTGGTTTAGTCCTGGTTTAGTCCTGTTTCAGTCCTGGTTTAGTCCTGGTTTGGTCCTGGTTTAGTCCTGCTTTAGTCCTGCTTTAGTCCTGCTTTAGTCCTGGTTTAGCCCTGCTTTAGTCCTGGTTTAGACCTGCTTTAGTCCTGCTTTAGTCCTGGTTTAGTCCTGCTTTAGTCCTGGTTTAGACCTGCTTTAGTCCTGCTTTAGTCCTGGTTTAGACCTGCTTTAGTCCTGCTTTAGTCCTGGTTTAGACCTGCTTTAGTCCTGCTTTAGTCCTGCTTTAGTCCTGCTTTAGTCCTGCTTTAGTCCTGCTTTAGTCCTGGTTTAGACCTGCTTTAGTCCTGCTTTAGTCCTGGTTTAGTCCTGCTTTAGTCCTGGTTTAGACCTGCTTTAGTCCTGCTTTAGTCCTGGTTTAGACCTGCTTTAGTCCTGCTTTAGTCCTGGTTTAGACCTGCTTTAGTCCTGCTTTAGTCCTGCTTTAGTCCTGCTTTAGTTCTGCTTTAGTCCTGGTTTAGACCTGCTTTAGTCCTGCTTTAGTCCTGCTTTAGTCCTGCTTTAGTCCTGCTTTAGTCCTGCTTTAGTCCTGCTTTAGTCTCACACAGATCTGACTCGTGTCTCACACAGATCTGGTTTAGTCCTGCTTTAGTCCTGTTTCAGTCCTGGTTTAGTCCTGGTTTGGTCCTGGTTTAGTCCTGCTTTAGTCCTGCTTTAGTCCTGGTTTAGTCCTGCTTTAGTCCTGCTTTAGTCCTGGTTTAGACCTGCTTTAGTCCTGCTTTAGTCCTGGTTTAATCCTGCTTTAGTCCTGCTTTAGTCCTGGTTTAATCCTGGTTTAGTCCTGCTTTAGTCCTGGTTTAGTCCTGCTTTAGTCCTGCTTTAGTCCTGGTTTAGACCTGCTTTAGTCCTGCTTTAGTCCTGGTTTAATCCTGGTTTAGTCCTGCTTTAGTCCTGCTTTAGTCCTGGTTTAGACCTGCTTTAGTCCTGCTTTAGTCCTGCTTTAGTCCTGGTTTAGTCCTGGTTTAGACCTGGTTTAGACCTGGTTTAGTCCTGGTTTAGACCTGGTTTAATCCTGGTCCATATGTCCTGATATGTGTGTGATCCCTCAGTGGTCCAGGATTAAACCAGGTCCATGGGTTTTACTCATTATTACTCTAGAGTCTCACACAGATCTGACTCGTGTCTCACACAGATCTGACTCGTGTCTCACACAGATCTGACTCGTGTCTCACACAGATCTGACTCGTGTCTCACACAGATCTGACTCATGTCTCACAGATCTGACTCGTGTCTCACACAGATCTGACTCGTGTCTCACACAGATCTGACTCGTGTCTCACACAGATCTGACTCGTGTCTCACACAGATCTGACTCGTGTCTCACACAGATCTGACTCGTGTCTCACACAGATCTGACTCGTGTCTCACACAGATCTGACTCGTGTCTCACACAGATCTGACTCGTGTCTCACACAGATCTGACTCGTGTCTCACACAGATCTGACTCGTGTCTCACACAGATCTGACTCGTGTCTCACACAGATCTGACTCGTGTCTCACACAGATCTGACTCGTGTCTCACACAGATCTGACTCGTGTCTCACACAGATCTGACTCGTGTCTCACACAGATCTGACTCGTGTCTCACACAGATCTGACTCGTGTCTCACACAGATCTGACTCGTGTCTCACACAGATCTGACTCGTGTCTCACACAGATCTGACTCGTGTCTCACACAGATCTGACTCGTGTCTCACACAGATCTGACTCGTGTCTCACACAGATCTGACTCGTGTCTCACACAGATCTGACTCGTGTCTCACACAGATCTGACTCGTGTCTCACACAGATCTGACTCGTGTCTCACACAGATCTGACTCGTGTCTCACACAGATCTGACTCGTGTCTCACACAGATCTGACTCGTGTCTCACACAGATCTGACTCGTGTCTCACACAGATCTGACTCGTGTCTCACACAGATCTGACTCGTGTCTCACACAGATCTGACTCGTGTCTCACACAGATCTGACTCGTGTCTCACACAGATCTGACTCGTGTCTCACACAGATCTGACTCGTGTCTCACACAGATCTGACTCGTGTCTCACACAGATCTGACTCGTGTCTCACACAGATCTGACTCGTGTCTCACACAGATCTGACTCGTGTCCTTCACACAGATCTGACTCGTGTCTCACACAGATCTGACTCGTGTCCCTCACACAGATCTGACTCGTGTCTCACACAGATCTGACTCGTGTCTCACACAGATCTGACTCGTGTCTCACACAGATCTGACTCGTGTCCTTCACACAGATCTGACTCGTGTCTCACACAGATCTGACTCGTGTCTCACACAGATCTGACTCGTGTCTCACACAGATCTGACTCGTGTCTCACACAGATCTGACTCGTGTCCCTCACACAGATCTGACTCGTGTCTCACACAGATCTGACTCGTGTCTCACACAGATCTGACTCGTGTCTCACACAGATCTGACTCGTGTCTCACACAGATCTGACTCATGTCTCACACAGATCTGACTCGTGTCTCACACAGATCTGACTCGTGTCTCACACAGATCTGACTCGTGTCTCACACAGATCTGACTCGTGTCTCACACAGATCTGACTCGTGTCTCACACAGATCTGACTCGTGTCTCACACAGATCTGACTCGTGTCTCACACAGATCTGACTCGTGTCTCACACAGATCTGACTCGTGTCTCACACAGATCTGACTCGTGTCTCACACAGATCTGACTCGTGTCCCTCACACAGATCTGACTCGTGTCTCACACAGATCTGACTCGTGTCTCACACAGATCTGACTCGTGTCCCTCACACAGATCTGACTCGTGTCTCACACAGATCTGACTCGTGTCCCTCACACAGATCTGACTCGTGTCTCACACAGATCTGACTCGTGTCCTTCACACAGATCTGACTCGTGTCTCACACAGATCTGACTCGTGTCTCACACAGATCTGACTCGTGTCTCACACAGATCTGACTCGTGTCCTTCACACAGATCTGACTCGTGTCTCACACAGATCTGACTCGTGTCTCTCACAGATCTGACTCGTGTCTCACACAGATCTGACTCGTGTCTCACACAGATCTGACTCATGTCTCACAGATCTGACTCGTGTCTCACACAGATCTGACTCATGTCTCACACAGATCTGACTCGTGTCTCACACAGATCTGACTCGTGTCTCACACAGATCTGACTCGTGTCTCACACAGATCTGACTCGTGTCTCACACAGATCTGACTCGTGTCTCACACAGATCTGACTCGTGTCTCACACAGATCTGACTCGTGTCTCACACAGATCTGACTCGTGTCTCACACAGATCTGACTCGTGTCTCACACAGATCTGACTCATGTCTCACAGATCTGACTCGTGTCCCTCACACAGATCTGACTCGTGTCTCACACAGATCTGACTCGTGTCTCACACAGATCTGACTCGTGTCCTTCACACAGATCTGACTCGTGTCTCACACAGATCTGACTCGTGTCTCACACAGATCTGACTCGTGTCTCACACAGATCTGACTCGTGTCTCACACAGATCTGACTCGTGTCTCACACAGATCTGACTCGTGTCTCACACAGATCTGACTCGTGTCTCACACAGATCTGACTCGTGTCTCACACAGATCTGACTCGTGTCTCACACAGATCTGACTCGTGTCCCTCACACAGATCTGACTCGTGTCTCACACAGATCTGACTCGTGTCTCACACAGATCTGACTCGTGTCTCACACAGATCTGACTCGTGTCTCACACAGATCTGACTCGTGTCTCACACAGATCTGACTCGTGTCTCACACAGATCTGACTCGTGTCTCACAGATCTGACTCGTGTCCCTCACACAGATCTGACTCGTGTCTCACACAGATCTGACTCGTGTCTCACACAGATCTGACTCGTGTCTCACACAGATCTGACTCGTGTCTCACACAGATCTGACTCGTGTCTCACACAGATCTGACTCGTGTCTCACACAGATCTGACTCGTGTCTCACACAGATCTGACTCATGTCTCACACAGATCTGACTCGTGTCTCACACAGATCTGACTCGTGTCTCACACAGATCTGACTCGTGTCTCACACAGATCTGACTCGTGTCTCACACAGATCTGACTCGTGTCTCACACAGATCTGACTCGTGTCCCTCACACAGATCTGACTCATGTCTCACACAGATCTGACTCGTGTCTCACACAGATCTGACTCGTGTCTCACACAGATCTGACTCGTGTCTCACAGATCTGACTCGTGTCTCACAGATCTGACTCGTGTCTCACACAGATCTGACTCATGTCTCACAGATCTGACTCGTGTCTCACAGATCTGACTCGTGTCTCACACAGATCTGACTCGTGTCCCTCACACAGATCTGACTCGTGTCTCACACAGATCTGACTCGTGTCTCACACAGATCTGACTCGTGTCTCACACAGATCTGACTCGTGTCTCACACAGATCTGACTCGTGTCTCACACAGATCTGACTCATGTCTCACAGATCTGACTCGTGTCTCACAGATCTGACTCGTGTCTCACACAGATCTGACTCGTGTCTCACACAGATCTGACTCGTGTCTCACACAGATCTGACTCGTGTCTCACACAGATCTGACTCGTGTCTCACACAGATCTGACTCGTGTCTCACACAGATCTGACTCATGTCTCACACAGATCTGACTCGTGTCTCACAGATCTGACTCGTGTCTCACACAGATCTGACTCGTGTCTCACACAGATCTGACTCGTGTCTCACACAGATCTGACTCGTGTCTCACAGATCTGACTCGTGTCTCACACAGATCTGACTCGTGTCTCACACAGATCTGACTCGTGTCTCACACAGATCTGACTCGTGTCTCACACAGATCTGACTCGTGTCTCACACAGATCTGACTCGTGTCTCACACAGATCTGACTCGTGTCTCACACAGATCTGACTCGTGTCTCACACAGATCTGACTCGTGTCTCACACAGATCTGACTCGTGTCCCTCACACAGATCTGACTCGTGTCTCACACAGATCTGACTCGTGTCTCACACAGATCTGACTCGTGTCCTTCACACAGATCTGACTCGTGTCTCACACAGATCTGACTCGTGTCCCTCACACAGATCTGACTCGTGTCTCACACAGATCTGACTCGTGTCCCTCACACAGATCTGACTCGTGTCTCACACAGATCTGACTCGTGTCTCACAGATCTGACTCGTGTCTCACACAGATCTGACTCGTGTCTCTCACAGATCTGACTCGTGTCTCACACAGATCTGACTCGTGTCTCACACAGATCTGACTCGTGTCTCACACAGATCTGACTCGTGTCTCACACAGATCTGACTCATGTCTCACAGATCTGACTCGTGTCTCACACAGATCTGACTCGTGTCTCACACAGATCTGACTCGTGTCTCACACAGATCTGACTCGTGTCTCACACAGATCTGACTCGTGTCTCACACAGATCTGACTCGTGTCTCACACAGATCTGACTCGTGTCTCACACAGATCTGACTCGTGTCTCACACAGATCTGACTCATGTCTCACAGATCTGACTCGTGTCCCTCACACAGATCTGACTCGTGTCTCACACAGATCTGACTCGTGTCTCACACAGATCTGACTCGTGTCCTTCACACAGATCTGACTCGTGTCTCACACAGATCTGACTCGTGTCCCTCACACAGATCTGACTCGTGTCTCACACAGATCTGACTCGTGTCCCTCACACAGATCTGACTCGTGTCTCACACAGATCTGACTCGTGTCCTTCACACAGATCTGACTCGTGTCTCACACAGATCTGACTCGTGTCTCACACAGATCTGACTCGTGTCTCACACAGATCTGACTCGTGTCTCACACAGATCTGACTCGTGTCTCACACAGATCTGACTCGTGTCTCACACAGATCTGACTCGTGTCTCACACAGATCTGACTCGTGTCTCACACAGATCTGACTCGTGTCTCACACAGATCTGACTCGTGTCTCACACAGATCTGACTCGTGTCTCACACAGATCTGACTCGTGTCTCACAGATCTGACTCGTGTCCCTCACACAGATCTGACTCGTGTCTCACACAGATCTGACTCGTGTCTCACACAGATCTGACTCGTGTCTCACACAGATCTGACTCGTGTCTCACACAGATCTGACTCGTGTCCCTCACACAGATCTGACTCGTGTCCCTCACACAGATCTGACTCGTGTCTCACACAGATCTGACTCGTGTCTCACACAGATCTGACTCGTGTCTCACACAGATCTGACTCGTGTCTCACACAGATCTGACTCATGTCTCACAGATCTGACTCGTGTCTCACAGATCTGACTCGTGTCCCTCACACAGATCTGACTCGTGTCTCACAGATCTGACTCGTGTCTCACACAGATCTGACTCGTGTCTCACACAGATCTGACTCGTGTCCCTCACACAGATCTGACTCATGTCTCACACAGATCTGACTCGTGTCTCACACAGATCTGACTCGTGTCTCACACAGATCTGACTCGTGTCTCACACAGATCTGACTCGTGTCTCACAGATCTGACTCGTGTCTCACACAGATCTGACTCATGTCTCACAGATCTGACTCGTGTCTCACAGATCTGACTCGTGTCTCACACAGATCTGACTCGTGTCTCACACAGATCTGACTCGTGTCTCACACAGATCTGACTCGTGTCTCACACAGATCTGACTCGTGTCTCACACAGATCTGACTCGTGTCTCACACAGATCTGACTCGTGTCTCACACAGATCTGACTCATGTCTCACAGATCTGACTCGTGTCTCACAGATCTGACTCGTGTCTCACACAGATCTGACTCGTGTCTCACAGATCTGACTCGTGTCTCACACAGATCTGACTCGTGTCTCACACAGATCTGACTCGTGTCTCACACAGATCTGACTCGTGTCCCTCACACAGATCTGACTCATGTCTCACAGATCTGACTCGTGTCTCACAGATCTGACTCGTGTCTCACACAGATCTGACTCGTGTCTCACACAGATCTGACTCGTGTCCCTCACACAGATCTGACTCGTGTCTCACACAGATCTGACTCGTGTCTCTCACAGATCTGACTCGTGTCTCACACAGATCTGACTCGTGTCTCACACAGATCTGACTCGTGTCTCACACAGATCTGACTCGTGTCTCACAGATCTGACTCGTGTCTCACACAGATCTGACTCGTGTCTCACACAGATCTGACTCGTGTCTCTCACAGATCTGACTCGTGTCTCACACAGATCTGACTCGTGTCTCACACAGATCTGACTCGTGTCTCACACAGATCTGACTCGTGTCTCACACAGATCTGACTCGTGTCTCACACAGATCTGACTCGTGTCCCTCACACAGATCTGACTCGTGTCTCACACAGATCTGACTCGTGTCTCACACAGATCTGACTCGTGTCTCACAGATCTGACTCGTGTCTCACACAGATCTGACTCGTGTCTCACACAGATCTGACTCGTGTCTAACACAGATCTGACTCGTGTCTCGGCAGGTGTGGCAGGCGGGGAAGCGTCAGGCGTCGAAGGCGTTTAATCTTTACGCCAACATCGACATCCTGAGGCCGTATTTCGACGTGGAGCCGGGACAAGTCCGGACCAGGTACTGCCCCGAGTCCTGCCCCGAGTCCTGCCCCGAGTCCTGCCCCGAGTCCTGCCCCGAGTCCTGCCCCGAGTCCTGCCCCGAGTCCTGCCCCGAGTCCTGCCCCGAGTCCGAGTCCTGCCCCGAGTCCGAGTCCTGCCCCGAGTCCTGTTTTGAGTCCTGCCCTGAGTCCTGCCCCGAGTCCGAGTCCTGCCCCGAGTCCGAGTCCTGCCCCGAGTCCGAGTCCTGCCCCGAGTCCGAGTCCTGCCCCGAGTCCGAGTCCTGCCCCGAGTCCGAGTCCTGCCCCGAGTCCGAGTCCTGCCCCGAGTCCTGCCCCGAGTCCTGCCTTGAGTCCTGCCCCGAGTCCTGCCCCGAGTCCTGCCCCGAGTCCTGCCTTGAGTCCTGCCCCGAGTCCTGCCCCGAGTCCGAGTCCTGCCCCGAGTCCGAGTCCTGCCCCAAGTCCTGCCCCGAGTCCGAGTCCTGCCCCGAGTCCGAGTCCTGGCCCAAGTCCTGCCCCGAGTCCGAGTCCTGCCCCGAGTCCGAGTCCTGCCCTGAGTCCGAGTCCTGCCCCGAGTCCTGTTTTGAGTCCTGCCCCGAGTCCTGTTTTGAGTCCTGCCCCGAGTCCTGCCCCGAGTCCTGCCCCGAGTCCGAGTCCTGCCCCGAGTCCGAGTCCTGCCCCGAGTCCTGCCCCGAGTCCTTCCTTGAGTCCTGCCCCGAGTCCGAGTCCTGCCCCGAGTCCTGCCCCGAGTCCTTCCTTGAGTCCTGCCCCGAGTCCTGCCCCGAGTCCGAGTCCTGCCCCGAGTCCGAGTTCTGCCCCGAGTCCTGCCCCCAGTCCTGCCCCGAGTCCTTCCTTGAGTCCTGCCCCGAGTCCTGCCCCGAGTCCGAGTCCTGCCCCGAGTCCTGCCTCGAGTCCTGCCCCGAGTCCGAGTCCTGCCCCGAGTCCGAGTCCGGCCCTGAGTCCTGCCCCAAGTCCAAGTCCTGCCCCGAGTCCTGCCCCGAGTCCTGCCCCGAGTCCTGGACTGGTCCCGGTCTAGTCCCGGTCTAAAGCCGGTCTGGTCCCGGTCTGGTCCCGGTCTGGTCCCGGTCTAGTCCCGGTCTGGTCCCGGCCTGGTCCCGGTCTAAAGCAGGTCTGGTCCCGGTCTGGTCCCGGTCTAGTCCCGGT
The DNA here is from genome assembly GCA_030686955.1 of Odontamblyopus rebecca. Classification (NCBI taxonomy): domain Eukaryota; kingdom Metazoa; phylum Chordata; class Actinopteri; order Gobiiformes; family Gobiidae; genus Odontamblyopus; species Odontamblyopus rebecca. The sequence continues at coordinate 41,420,461 of CM060662.1, read as the reverse complement.
CTGGTCCCGGTCTAGTCCCGGTCTGGTCCCGGTCTGGTCCTGGTCTAAAGCAGGTCTGGTCCCGGTCTAAAGCTGGTCTGGTCCCGGTCTGGTCCCGGTCTAGTCCCGGTCTAGTCCCGGTCTAGTCCCGGTCTAGTCCCGGTCTGGTCCCGGTCTAGTCCCGGTCTAAAGCAGGTCTAGTCCCTGTCTGGTCCCGGTCTAGTCCCGGTCTGGTCCCGGTCTAAAGCCGGTCTGGTCCTGGTCTAGTCCCGGTCTGGTCCCGGTCTAAAGCCGGTCTGGTCCTGGTCTAGTCCCGGTCTGGTCCCGGTCTAAAGCCGGTCTCTGTCTGCAGGTTGCTGGAGTCCCTGATCCCTGTGCGGATGGTGAACTTCCCCCAGGTACAAGTCTCCTCCCTCAGCCCGGGGCAAATTCACCCCAGGGCATCAATGTGTAAATGGGGCATCAATATGTAAATGAGGGTATAGATATGTAAATGAGGGTATAGATATGTAAATGAGGGTATAGATATGTAAATGAATATGTAAATGTGCTGTGTGCAGAAAATCGCCGGGGAGCTGTACGGGCCTCTGATGCTCGTCTTCACTTTAGTCGCCATTTTACTGCAGGGCATGAAGACGTCCAACACACAGATCGTAAGAACACGCCAACGACACGCCAACGACACGCCAACGACACGCCAATGACACGCCAATGACACGCCAACGACACGCCAACGACACGCCAACGACACGCCAACGACACGCCAACGACACGCCAACGACACGCCAACGACACGCCAACGACACGCCAACGACACGCCAACGACACGCCAACGACACGCCAATGACACGCCAATGACACGCCAACGACACGCCAACGAGACGGCAACGACACGCCAACGACATGACAATGACATGACAATCACACGCCAACAACACGCCAACGACACGCCAACGACACGCCAACGACACGGCAATGACATGACTATCACACGTCAACATGGCAACAACGACACGCCAATGACATGACAATGACACGTCAATGACACAACGACAACACGCCAACGACATGACAATCACACGCCAACGACTCGCCAACGACACGGCAATGACATGACAATGACATGACAATCACACGCCAACAACACACCAACGACACGCCAACGAGACGGCAACGACACGCCAACGACATGACAATGACACGTCAATGACACAACGACAACACGCCAACGACATGACAATGACACGCCAACGACACGGCAATGACATGACAATGACATGACAATCACACGCCAACGACACACCAACGACACGGCAATGACATGACAATCGCACGCCAACAACACGCCAACGACACGCCAACAACATGGCAACGACACGGCAATGACATGACAATGACACGTCAATGACACGTCAATGACACGACAACACGCCAACGACATGACAATGACACGCCAACGACATGACAATCACACGCCAACGACACGGCAATGACATGACAATGACATGACAATCACACGCCAACAACACGCCAACGACACGCCAACGACATGACAATGACATGACAATCACACGCCAACAACACGCCAACGACACGGCAATGACATAACTATCACATGTCAACAACACTGCAACAACACGCCAACGACACGCCAACGACATGACAATCACACGCCAACAACACGACAATGACACGGCAATGACGCGCTAACGACATGACAATGACATGACTATCACACGTCGTCAACACGGCAACAACACGCCGACGACACGGCAATGACATGACTATCACACGTCAACATGGCAACAACACGCCGACGACAACACGCTAACGACATGACGACAACACGCCAACGACATGACGACAACACGCCAACGACATGACGACAACACGCCAACGACATGACGACAACACGCTAACGACATGACGACAACACGCCAACGACATGACGACAACACGCTAACGACATGACGACAACACGCCAAAACGACAACAAGGCAATGACGCGCTAACACGGCAGCGACGTGCTAACAACACAACGACAACACAGCAACGACACGACGACAACACGGCAGCGACATGCTAACATCACAACGACAACACAGCAATGACACGACGACAACACGCTAACGACACACGTTGAGATTGTGAATGATTTTGGATTTTCATTTCAAATCAAACGAGTACAATGTGCCCGGACCCAACGCACTCAAGAATGTGCTGTTTATTCGTGTGTGTGTTCACGTGTGTGTGTGTTCACGTGTGTGTGTGTGTTCACGTGTGTGTGTGTTCACGTGTGTGTGTGTGTTCACGTGTGTGTGTGTTCACGTGTGTGTGTGTGTTCACGTGTGTGTGTGTGTTCACGTGTGTGTGTGTGTTCACGTGTGTGTGTGTGTTCACGTGTGTGTGTGTTCACGTGTGTGTGTTCATGTGTGTGTGTGTTCACGTGTGTGTGTGTTCACGTGTGTGTGTGTGTTCACATGTGTGTGTGTTCACATGTGTGTGTGTTCACGTGTGTGTGTGTGTTCACGTGTGTGTGTGTGTTCACATGTGTGTGTTCACGTGTGTGTGTGTTCACGTGTGTGTGTGTTCACATGTGTGTGTTCACATGTGTGTGTGTGTTCACGTGTGTGTGTGTGTTCACGTGTGTGTGTGTGTTCACGTGTGTGTGTGTTCACGTGTGTGTGTGTTCACGTGTGTGTGTGTTCACGTGTGTGTGTGTGTTCACGTGTGTGTGTGTTCACGTGTGTGTGTTCATGTGTGTGTGTGTTCACGTGTGTGTGTGTTCACGTGTGTGTGTGTGTTCACGTGTGTGTGTGTGTTCACATGTGTGTGTGTTCACGTGTGTGTGTGTGTTCACGTGTGTGTGTGTGTTCACGTGTGTGTGTTCACGTGTGTGTGTGTTCACGTGTGTGTGTGTGTTCACGTGTGTGTGTGTTCACATGTGTGTGTTCACATGTGTGTGTGTGTTCACGTGTGTGTGTGTTCACGTGTGTGTGTTCACGTGTGTGTGTGTTCACGTGTGTGTGTGTTCATGTGTGTGTGTGTGTTCACGTGTGTGTGTTCATGTGTGTGTGTGTTCACGTGTGTGTGTGTTCACATGTGTGTGTCTTCACGTGTGTGTGTGTGTTCACGTGTGTGTGTGTGTTCACGTGTGTGTGTTCACATGTGTGTGTTCACATGTGTGTGTGTCTTCACGTGTGTGTGTGTGTTCACGTGTGTGTGCGTGTTCACGTGTGTGTGTGTTCACGTGTGTGTGTGTTCACGTGTGTGTGTTCACGTGTGTGTGTGTTCACGTGTGTGTGTGTTCACATGTGTGTGTGTTCACGTGTGTGTGTGTTCACGTGTGTGTGTGTTCACGTGTGTGTGTTCACGTGTGTGTTCACGTGTGTGTGTTCATGTGTGTGTGTGTGTGTTCACGTGTGTGTGTGTGTGTTCACGTGTGTGTGTGTTCACGTGTGTGTGTTCATGTGTGTGTGTGTTCACGTGTGTGTGTGTTCACGTGTGTGTGTGTGTTCACATGTGTGTGTGTTCACGTGTGTGTGTGTGTTCACATGTGTGTGTCTTCACGTGTGTGTGTTCACGTGTGTGTGTGTGTTCACGTGTGTGTGTTCACATGTGTGTGTTCACATGTGTGTGTGTCTTCACGTGTGTGTGTGTGTTCATGTGTGTGTGTGTGTGTTCACGTGTGTGTGTCTTCACGTGTGTGTGTGTGTTCACGTGTGTGTGTGTGTTCACACATGTGTGTGTGTTCACGTGTGTGTTCACGTGTGTGTGTTCATGTGTGTGTGTGTGTTCACGTGTGTGTGTGTGTGTTCACGTGTGTGTGTGTTCACGTGTGTGTGTTCATGTGTGTGTGTGTTCACGTGTGTGTGTGTTCACGTGTGTGTGTGTTCACGTGTGTGTGTGTGTTCACGTGTGTGTGTGTGTTCACATGTGTGTGTGTTCACGTGTGTGTGTGTGTTCACATGTGTGTGTCTTCACGTGTGTGTGTTCACGTGTGTGTGTGTGTTCACGTGTGTGTGTGTTCATGTGTGTGTGTGTGTTCACGTGTGTGTGTGTTCACGTGTGTGTGTTCACGTGTGTGTGTTCACGTGTGTGTGTGTTCATGTGTGTGTGTGTGTTCACGTGTGTGTGTGTTCACATGTGTGTGTTCACATGTGTGTGTGTCTTCACGTGTGTGTGTGTGTTCATGTGTGTGTGTGTGTTCACGTGTGTGTGTCTTCACATGTGTGTGTGTGTTCACGTGTGTGTGTGTGTGTTCACACGTGTGTGTGTGTTCACGTGTGTGTTCACGTGTGTGTGTGTTCATGTGTGTGTGTGTGTTCACGTGTGTGTGTGTTCACGTGTGTGTGTTCACGTGTGTGTGTTCACGTGTGTGTGTGTTCACGTGTGTGTGTGTTCACGTGTGTGTTCACGTGTGTGTGTTCACGTGTGTGTGTGTGTCTTCACGTGTGTGTGTGTTCACGTGTGTGTGTGTTCACGTGTGTGTGTTCACGTGCGTGTGTGTTCACATGTGTGTGTGTTCACGTGCGTGTGTGTTCACGTGCGTGTGTGTTCACGTGTGTGTGTTCACATGTGTGTGTGTTCACATGTGTGTGTGTTCACGTGTGTGTGTTCACATGTGTGTGTGTTCACGTGTGTGTGTTCACATGTGTGTGTGTTCACGTGTGTGTGTTCACATGTGTGTGTTCACATGTGTGTGTGTCTTCACGTGTGTGTGTGTGTTCGTGTGTGTGTGTGTTCACGTGTGTGTGTCTTCACGTGTGTGTGTGTGTTCACGTGTGTGTTCACGTGTGTGTGTGTTCATGTGTGTGTGTGTGTTCACGTGTGTGTGTGTTCACGTGTGTGTGTTCACGTGTGTGTGTTCACGTGTGTGTGTGTTCACGTGTGTGTGTGTTCACGTGTGTGTTCACGTGTGTGTGTTCACGTGTGTGTTCACGTGTGTGTGTTCATGTGTGTGTGTGTGTGTGTGTTCACGTGTGTGTGTGTTCACGTGTGTGTGTGTTCATGTGTGTGTGTGTGTTCACATGTGTGTGTGTTCACGTGTGTGTGTGTTCATGTGTGTGTGTGTGTGTTCACGTGTGTGTGTGTTCACGTGTGTGTGTGTTCACGTGTGTGTTCACGTGTGTGTGTTCACGTGTGTGTGTTCACGTGTGTGTGTGTTCACGTGTGTGTGTGTGTTCACGTGTGTGTTCACGTGTGTGTGTTCATGTGTGTGTGTGTGTTCACGTGTGTGTGTGTTCACGTGTGTGTGTGTTCATGTGTGTGTGTTCACGTGTGTGTGTGTTCATGTGTGTGTGTTCATGTGTGTGTGTGTTTGTGTGTGTGTGTGTTCATGTGTGTGTGTTCATGTGTGTGTTCACGTGTGTGTGTGTGTGTTCACGTGTGTGTGTTCATGTGTGTGTGTTCATGTGTGTGTGTGTTTGTGTGTGTGTGTGTTCATGTGTGTGTGTTCATGTGTGTGTGTTCACGTGTGTGTGTTCACGTGTGTGTGTTCACGTGTGTGTGTGTTCATGTGTGTGTGTGTTTGTGTGTGTGTGTGTTCATGTGTGTGTGTGTTTGTGTGTGTGTGTTTGTGTGTGTGTGTTTGTGTGTGTGTGTGTTCATGTGTGTGTGTTCACGTGTGTGTGTTCACGTGTGTGTGTTCACGTGTGTGTGTTCACGTGTGTGTGTGTTTGTGTGTGTGTGTGTTCATGTGTGTGTGTTCACGTGTGTGTGTTCATGTGTGTGTGTGTGTGTTCATGTGTGTGTGTGTGTGTTCATGTGTGTGTGTGTGTTCATGTGTGTGTGTTCATGTGTGTGTGTTCATGTGTGTGTGTGTGTGTTCACATGTGTGTGTGTTCATGTGTGTGTGTGTGTGTTCACATGTGTGTGTGTTCATGTGTGTGTGTGTGTGTTCATGTGTGTGTGTTCATGTGTGTGTGTGTCTGGTGTGTGTGTATGTGTGTGTGTGTGTCTGGTGTGTGTGTGTGTGTGTCTGGTGTGTGTGTGTGTGTGTCTGGTGTGTGTGTGTGTCTGGTGTGTGTGTGTGTGTCTGGTGTGTGTGTGTGTGATAGTGTGTGTGTGTGATAGTGTGTGTGTGTGTGTGTGTGTGTGTGTCTGGTGTGTGTGTGTCTGGTGTGTGTGTGTGTGTGTGTGTGGTGTGTGTGTGTGTTCACATGTGTGTGTGTTCACGTGTGTGTGTGCGTGTTCATGTGTGTGTGTTCACGTGTGTTTGTGTGTGTTCACGTGTGTGTGTGTTCACATGTGTGTGTGTGTGTGTTCACATGTGTGTGTGTGTGTGTTCACGTGTGTGTGTGTGTGTGTGTTCACGTGTGTGTGTGTTCACGTGTGTGTGTGTTCACGTGTGTGTGTGTGTTCACGTGTGTGTGTGTGTGTTGCAGATCGGGGGCACTCTCATGGGCACGGCCATCGGCACATGTTTCGGGTACTGGTTGTGTGTGTCGGGACTCGTGTATTTCTTGGCGTATCTGGTGAACGCTCAGATCACGATGCTGCAGACGCTGGCGCTGCTTGTGAGTCTCCACTTTATTACACATTTATTACACGGATATTACACATTTATTACACGGATATTACACATTTATTACACATTTATTACACGGATATTACACATTTATTACACATTTATTACACATTTATTACACGGATATTACACATTTATTACACATTTATTACACATTTATTACACGGATATTACACATTTATTACTCGATATTACACATTTATTACTCGATATTACACAGATATTACATATACAGTATGTCATATATAGATTATGTTATATATAAAGTATGTTATATACAGTAAGTCGTATATATACAGTAAGTCGTATATATACAGTAAGTCGTGTATATATACAGTAAGTCGTATATATACAGTAAGTCGTGTATATATACAGTAAGTCGTATATATACAGTAAGTCGTATATATACAGTAAGTCGTGTATATATACAGTAAGTCATGTATATATACAGTAAGTCGTGTATATATACAGTAAGTCGTATATATACAGTAAGTCGTATATATATAGTTAGTCGTATATATATAGTAAGTCATATATATACAGTAAGTCGTGTATATATACAGTAAGTCGTATATATACAGTAAGTCGTATATATATAGTAAGTTGTATATAAAGTGTTATATACAGTAAGTCGTATATATACAGTGTCGTATATATATAGTAAGTTGTATATAAAGTATGTTATATACAGTAAGTCATATATATACAGTAAGTCGTGTATATATACAGTAAGTCATGTATATATACAGTAAGTCGTGTATATATACAGTAAGTCGTATATATATAGTAAGTTGTATATAAAGTATGTTATATACAGTAAGTCATATATATACAGTAAGTCGTGTATATATACAGTAAGTCGTATATATATAGTAAGTTGTATATAAAGTATGTTATATACAGTAAGTCATATATATACAGTAAGTCGTGTATATATACAGTAAGTCGTATATATACAGTAAGTCGTGTATATATACAGTAAGTCGTATATATATACAGTAAGTCGTGTATATATACAGTAAGTCGTATATATATACAGTAAGTCGTGTATATATACAGTAAGTCGTATATATATACAGTAAGTCGTGTATATATACAGTAAGTCGTGTATATATACAGTAAGTCGTATATATATACAGTAAGTCGTGTATATATACAGTAAGTCGTATATATATAGTAAGTTGTATATAAAGTATGTTATATACAGTAAGTCATATATATACAGTAAGTCGTGTATATATACAGTAAGTCGTGTATATATACAGTAAGTCGTGTATATATACAGTAAGTCGTGTATATATACAGTAAGTCGTGTATATATACAGTAAGTCGTATATATATAGTAAGTTGTATATAAAGTATGTTATATACAGTAAGTCATATATATACAGTAAGTCGTGTATATATACAGTAAGTCGTATATATATAGTAAGTTGTATATAAAGTATGTTATATACAGTAAGTCATATATATACAGTAAGTCGTGTATATATACAGTAAGTCGTGTATATATACAGTAAGTCGTATATATACAGTAAGTTGTATATAAAGTATGTTATATACAGTAAGTCATATATATACAGTAAGTCGTGTATATATACAGTAAGTCGTGTATATATACAGTAAGTCGTATATATATAGTAAGTTGTATATAAAGTATGTTATATACAGTAAGTCATATATATACAGTAAGTCGTATATATATAGTAAGTTGTATATAAAGTATGTTATATACAGTAAGTCGTGTATATATACAGTAAGTCGTGTATATATACAGTAAGTCGTGTATATATACAGTAAGTCGTGTATATAGCTTGTTATATACATTTCTGTCTTGTGGTTTCCAGGGTTACGGTCTGTTCGGTCACTGCATCGTGCTCTTCATCACCTACAACATTCACTTCCACTTCCTCTTCTTCTTCCTCTGGATCCTCATTGGAGGAATGTCCACGCTGCGCATGGTGAGTCCAGACCGGGTCCACACCGGGTCCACACCGGGTCCAGACCGAGTCCAGACCGGGTCCACACCGGGTCCAGACCGGGTCAGGACCGGGTCCGGACCGGGTCCACACCGGGTCCAGACTGACTCCAGACCGGGTCCACACCGGGTCCACACCGGGTCCACACCGGGTCCAGACCGGGTCCACACCAGGTCCAGACCGGGTCCACACCGGGTCCAGACCGGGTCCAGACCGGGTCCAGATCGGGTCAGGACCGGGTCAGGACCGGGTCAGGACCGGGTCCAGACCGGGTCCAGACCGGGTCCACACCAGGTCCAGACCGGGTCCAGACCGGGTCCACACCGGGTCCAGACCGGGTCCAGACCGGGTCCGGGTACAGACTCTGTGTTTGCAGGTGCTGGTTCTGGTCTCTCGCACCGTGGGTCAGACTCCGCGGTTGGTTCTTTGTGGTTCTGTGGCGGCGCTTCACCTTCTGTTCCTGCTCTACCTGCACTTCTCCTACCACAGCATCGTCCAGGGTCAGTACCACCTGCCGCACCTGCCACACACCTGCCGCACACCTGCCACACACACCTGCCACACACCTGCCACACACCTGCCACGCACCTGCCACACACACCTGCCACACACCTGCCACGCACCTGCCACACACACCTGCCACACACACCTGCCACACACACCTGCCACACACCTGCCACACCTGCCACACACACCTGCCACACACACCTGCCACACACCTGCCACACCTGCCACACACCTGCCACACCTGCCACACACCTGCCACACCTGCCACACACCTGCCACACACCTGCCACACCTGCCACACACCTGCCACACACCTGCCACACCTGCCACACACCTGCCACACACCTGCCACACCTGCCACACACCTGCCACACACCTGCCACACCTGCCACACACCTGCCACACCTGCCACACACCTGCCACACCTGCCACACACCTGCCACACACACCTGCCACACACCTGCCACACACCCCTGCCACACACCTGCCACACCTGCCACACACCTGCCACACACACACCACATACCTGCCACACACCTGCCACACCTGCCACACACCTGCCACACACACACCACATACCTGCCACACACCTGCCACACCTGCCACACACCTGCCACACACACCTGCCACACACCTGCCACACACCTGCCACACCTGCCACACACCTGCCACACACACACCACATACCTGCCACACACCTGCCACACACCTGCCACACACCTGCCACACACCTGCCACACACCTGCCACACACCTGCCACACACCTGCCACACACCTGCCTCGCACCTGCCTCACACCTGCCACACACCTGCCACACACCTGCCACACACCTGCCACACACACACCACACACCTGCCACACACCTGCCACACACACACCACACACCTGCCACACACCTGCCACACACCTGCCACACACACACCACACACCTGCCACACACCTGCCACACCTGCCACACACACCTGCCGCGCACCTGCCGCACACACCTGCCGCACACACCTGCCGCACACACCTGCCGCACACACCTGCCGCACACACCTGCCGCACGCACCTGCCGCACGCACCTGCCGCACGCATCTGCCGCACGCACCTGCCGCACGCACCTGCCACACGCACCTGCCACACACACCTGCCGCACACACCTGCCACACACACCTGCCGCACGCATCTGCCGCACGCACCTGCCGCACGCATCTGCCGCACGCACCTGCCGCACGCATCTGCCGCACACACCTGCCGCACACACCTGCCGCACCTGCCGCACACACCTGCCGCGCACCTGCCACACACACCTGCCGCACACACCTGCCGCAAGACCTGCCACACACCTGCCGCGACACACCTGCCGCGACGCGACCTGTCAGACGACCTGCCGCGACGCACCTGCCGTGACGATCTGCCGTCGACGCACCTGCCGCACGCGACCCGCCACACGCACCTGCCACACACACCTGCCGCGACGATCCGCCACACCTGCCACACGCATCTGCCGCACGCACCTGCCGCACACACCTGCCACACCTGCCACACGCACCTGCCACACACACCTGCCGCACGCATCTGCCACACGCATCTGCCGCACACATCTGCCGCGCACCTGCCACACACACCTGCCGCACGCATCTGCCGCACACACCTGCCGCACACACCTGCCGCACACACCTGCCGCACGCACCTGCCGCACACACCTGCCACACCTGCCACACGCACCTGCCGCGCACCTGCCGCACACACCTGCCACACGCACCTGCCGCACCTGCAGCACACCTGCCGCACGCACCTGCCGCACGCACCTGCCGCACGCACCTGCCACACGCACCTGCCACACACACCTGCCGCACACCTGCCACACACACGCCACACACACCTGCCACACACACCTGCCACACACCTGTCACACACACCTGTCACACACACCTGTCACACACACCTGCCACACACACCTGTCACACACACCTGTCACACACACCTGTCACACACACCTGTCACACACCTGCCAGACACACCTGCCACGCACCTGCCACACACACCTGCCACACGCACCTGCCACACACACCTGCCACACACCTGCCACACGCACCTGCCACACACACCTGCCACACACACCTGCCACACGCACCTGCCGCACACACCTGCCACACACACCTGCCACGCACCTGCCACACACACCTGCCACACGCACCTGCCACACACACCTGCCACACACCTGCCACACACACCTGCCACGCACCTGCCACACACACCTGCCACACACACCTGCCACGCACCTGCCACGCACCTGCCACACACACCTGCCACACGCACCTGCCACACACACCTGCCGCACACACCTGCCACGCACCTGCCACACACACCTGCCACGCACCTGCCACACGCACCTGCTGCACACCAGTGACACACTAATCAGATGCCCTCCCTGTGTTCAGATTAAGTCAGATGCCCTCCCTGTGTTCAGATTAAGTCAGATGCCCTCCCTGTGTTCAGATTAAGTCAGATGCCCTCCCTGTGTTCAGATTAAGTCAGATGCCCTCCCTGTGTTCAGATTAAGTCAGATGCCCTCCCTGTGTTCTCAGGTTTGATGGAGACTCTGGAAAATGGAAACCGCTTTGAGCCGATGCAGCGCGTCGCTCGAGACGTGTCCCAGCTCACGCTCAACACCACGCTGCCCCTGTCACACTGAGCACCTGCCCCCTGACCTGCCCCCTGACCTGCCCCCTGACCTGCCCCCTGACCGCACCTGCCCCCTGACCGCACCTGCCCCCTGACCTGCCCCCTGACCTGCCCCTTGACCTGCCCCTTGACCTGCCCCTTGACCTGCCCCCTGACCTGCCCCCTGACCTGCCCCCTGACCTGCCCCCTGACCTGCCCCCTGACCGCACCTGCCCCCTGACCTGCCCCCTGACCTGCCCCCTGACCGCACCTGCCCCCTGACCTGCCCCCTGACCTGCCCCCTGACCGCACCTGCCCCCTGACCGCACCTGCCCCCCTGTCCCTGAGTCTATAAAGGCTGGTTTAAACCACACCTCGCCCCGACACAGACCTGATCTGTACGATCAGGGCCCAGGAGAGCTGTGATTGGCTGTGGGGAGTGAGGAGAGCTGTGATTGGCTGTGGGGAGTGAGGAGAGCTGTGATTGGCTGTGGGGAGTGAGGAGAGCTGTGATTGGCTGTCGGGGGCAGGGCTGCGTGGTGATTGGACGCTGAAACAGCCTTTAAGAGCGACTCAGAGAAAACGTTTCTCTTCTGAACTTTTGGGGTAAATTATGTTTTTCTTTAGTTTCTGTAAAATGTTTTTGGTGATTTGTATCAAATAAAGTGAACGTCACTGTGATTGGTCCATTTCCCTCCTCACCTCAACGGCATAAACTACAACTCCCAGCATATAGATTAGATTATAATTAGATTATAATTAGATTATAATTAGATTATAATTAGATTATAGGTTAGATTATAGATTAGATTATAGATTAGATTATATTAGTTTATAGATTAGATTATAATTGGATTATAAATAAGATTATAATTAGATTATAGTAAGTAAGTAAACTTTATTTCTATAGCACCTTTCACAGATAAAATCACAAAGTGCTTTACAGAGTGCAGTAAAAATAGATGAAGCGCAAAACAACAATAATAAAACAGGTAAATAAGACCAAGAGCAGTGAATGAACTAAAAGCCTGTTTGAATAACAGTGTCTTCAGCTGCTTTTAAAAGAATCAACAGATTCAGCCACACAGAGACAGAGGCAGAGCCTCCACAGTCTGGGGGCGACTGCCTGAAAGGACAGGTCTCCTCGAGGTTTAAATCGGGTCTTTGGGACCTTCAGGAGGTTTTGGCCTGAAGACCGGAGGGAGCGGCCAGAGGTGTGAGGGAACAACATTTCTGAAATGTATTCAGGGGCCTGTCCATTAAGAGCTCTAAAAGTCAAGACTAACATTTTAAACTCAGTTCTGAATTTGACAGGTGGCCAATGTAAAGCAGATAAAACCGGAGTGATGTGAGCTCTTCTGTTGGTTCCTGTTAAAAGCCTCGCTGCAGCATTCTGGACTAACTGGAGACGAGTGACTGCAGATTTGTTAAAACAAGTAAAAAGAGAATTACAATAATCTAAACGAGAAGAAATAAAAGCATGGATAATCAATTCCAGATCAGATTGAGATAATATTGCACTCAGTTTAGAGACAGATCTCAGATGGTAGAAGCAGTTTTTAACCAAAAGTCTTGAATGTCTGTCCAGGGACATTGACTGGTCAAATAGAACACCAAGATTTCTGAGGCTCGGCTGGGAAGAGGAGCCCAGAGAACCCAGGTGTTTGATCAAAGGAACTTTCTGTTCAGGAGCAATGATCAGAGTTTCAGTTTTCCTAAAATTTAATTGAAGACAGTTCTGAGCAAGCCAGTCCTGAATAGATGAGACACAATTTAAGAGCTCAGCTAACTTGTGTAACCCTGAATCATTGAAGGAGCAGTACAACTGGATGTCATCAGCATACAAATGGTAAGACACATTTTTGAAGGTGCTTATAATTTTACCGAGAGGGCTGATGTACAAAAGGAACAGAATTGGGCCTAGGACTGAGCCCTGAGGGACACCGTGACTTCAGACATTATATTATTCACAAACATGGCAAAAGTTCTGTTGGTCAGATAAGAAGAAAACCATGAAAGAACAGTCCCAGAAATTCCTCTCTCATTTTGCAGTCGACATAACAGTATTTTGTGGTCAACTGTGTCAAAAGCTGAGGACAGATCTAATAAAACCAATACACTGTACTGACCAGAGTCTGCAGCCATTAATATATCATTAGAGACCTTTAACAGGGCAGTCTCAGTGGAATGCATCCTGCGGAACCCAGACTGAAACTTATCAAGAAGACACTGACTATTCAGAAAAGAAGTCAGCTGCCCTGAAACTACTTTCTCCATAACCTTCGCTAGAAAAGGCAATTTTGATATTGGCCGGTAATTGGCTCTGATGGATCCAAATTTGGCCTCTTCAGAATAGGACTTAACACTGCCTGTTTGAGAGACCTTGGTACTACCCCAGCTGACAGAGAAATATTTATCAACCTGACAATATGTGGACCAATCATATCAAACACCTTTAAAAACAGTGAGGTGGGTGTGGTGAGGGTGAGGTGGGTGTGGTGAGGGTGAGGTGGGTGTGGTGAGGGTGAGGTGGGTGTGGTGAGGGTGAGGTGGGTGTGGTGAGGGTGAGGTGGGTACAACATCAAGTGGGCAGGAAGAGGGTTTCATCTTTTTTAGTAAAGCACTAACATCCTCCAAAGTCACAGGCATAAAAGAAGAAGCACAACGGAGAACCAACACTGGGGGACTGTCCGGAGATGGCTTCACATTTGCCCTGATATTTTCCACAAAAAAGTTTAAAAATGTGTTCCAGTCTTCTGTTGTGTGTCTGGGCACCAGCGGAGCTGAAGGTGATGCAATGTTATGGATGGGATCAAACAAGATTTTTGGATTTTTCTTGTTCAAATTCACAAGATTAGAAAAATAATCCGATCTGGCCTGTTTAATCATTTCATTCAGCGATGAAATCAACTCTCTTAAACGTAGTCTGTGCACTTCAAGCTTTGTAGATTTCCACAGGCGCTCTACCTGACGACATGTTCTCCTAAAAGCCATGATGTTCTGACGCTCTACCTGACGACATGTTCTCCTAAAAGCCGTGATGTTCTGACGCTCTACCTGACGACATGTTCTCCTAAAAGCCATGATGTTCTGACGCTCTACCTGACGACATGTTCTCCTAAAAGCCGTGATGTTCTGACGCTCTACCTGACGACATGTTCTCCTAAAAGCCATGATGTTCTGACGCTCTACCTGACGACATGTTCTCCTAAAGGCCGTGATGTTCTGACGCTCTACCTGACGACATGTTCTCCTAAAAGCCATGATGTTCTGACGCTCTACCTGACGACATGTTCTCCTAAAAGCCGTGATGTTCTGACGCTCTACCTGACGACATGTTCTCCTAAAAGCCGTGATGTTCTGACGCTCTACCTGACGACATGTTCTCCTAAAAGCCGTGATGTTCTGACGCTCTACCTGACGACATGTTCTCCTAAAAGCCGTGATGTTCTGACGCTCTACCTGACGACATGTTCTCCTAAAAGCCGTGATGTTCTGACGCTCTACCTGACGACATGTTCTCCTAAAAGCCATGATGTTCTGACGCTCTACCTGACGACATGTTCTCCTAAAAGCCGTGATGTTCTGACGCTCTACCTGACGACATGTTCTCCTAAAAGCCGTGATGTTCTGACGCTCTACCTGACGACATGTTCTCCTAAAGGCCGTGATGTTCTGACGCTCTACCTGACGACATGTTCTCCTAAAGGCCGTGATGTTCTGACGCTCTACCTGACGACATGTTCTCCTAAAAGCCATGATGTTCTGACGCTCTACCTGACGACATGTTCTCCTAAAAGCCGTGATGTTCTGACGCTCTACCTGACGACATGTTCTCCTAAAAGCCATGATGTTCTGACGCTCTACCTGACGACATGTTCTCCTAAAAGCCATGATGTTCTGACGCTCTACCTGACGACATGTTCTCCTAAAGGCCGTGATGTTCTGACGCTCTACCTGACGACATGTTCTCCTAAAAGCCGTGATGTTCTGACGCTCTACCTGACGACATGTTCTCCTAAAAGCCGTGATGTTCTGACGCTCTACCTGACGACATGTTCTCCTAAAGGCCGTGATGTTCTGACGCTCTACCTGACGACATGTTCTCCTAAAAGCCGTGATGTTCTGACGCTCTACCTGACGACATGTTCTCCTAAAAGCCATGATGTTCTGACGCTCTACCTGACGACATGTTCTCCTAAAAGCCGTGATGTTCTGACGCTCTACCTGACGACATGTTCTCCTAAAAGCCGTGATGTTCTGACGCTCTACCTGACGACATGTTCTCCTAAAAGCCGTGATGTTCTGACGCTCTACCTGACGACATGTTCTCCTAAAAGCCGTGATGTTCTGACGCTCTACCTGACGACATGTTCTCCTAAAGGCCGTGATGTTCTGACGCTCTACCTGACGACATGTTCTCCTAAAAGCCGTGATGTTCTGACGCTCTACCTGACGACATGTTCTCCTAAAGGCCGTGATGTTCTGACGCTCTACCTGACGACATGTTCTCCTAAAAGCCGTGATGTTCTGACGCTCTACCTGACGACATGTTCTCCTAAAAGCCGTGATGTTCTGACGCTCTACCTGACGACATGTTCTCCTAAAAGCCGTGATGTTCTGACGCTCTACCTGACGACATGTTCTCCTAAAAGCCATGATGTTCTGACGCTCTACCTGACGACATGTTCTCCTAAAAGCCGTGATGTTCTGACGCTCTACCTGACGACATGTTCTCCTAAAAGCCGTGATGTTCTGACGCTCTACCTGACGACATGTTCTCCTAAAGGCCGTGATGTTCTGACGCTCTACCTGACGACATGTTCTCCTAAAGGCCGTGATGTTCTGACGCTCTACCTGACGACATGTTCTCCTAAAAGCCATGATGTTCTGACGCTCTACCTGACGACATGTTCTCCTAAAAGCCGTGATGTTCTGACGCTCTACCTGACGACATGTTCTCCTAAAGGCCGTGATGTTCTGACGCTCTACCTGACGACATGTTCTCCTAAAAGCCATGATGTTCTGACGCTCTACCTGACGACATGTTCTCCTAAAAGCCGTGATGTTCTGACGCTCTACCTGACGACATGTTCTCCTAAAAGCCGTGATGTTCTGACGCTCTACCTGACGACATGTTCTCCTAAAAGCCGTGATGTTCTGACGCTCTACCTGACGACATGTTCTCCTAAAAGCCGTGATGTTCTGACGCTCTACCTGACGACATGTTCTCCTAAAAGCCGTGATGTTCTGACGCTCTACCTGACGACATGTTCTCCTAAAAGCCGTGATGTTCTGACGCTCTACCTGACGACATGTTCTCCTAAAAGCCGTGATGTTCTGACGCTCTACCTGACGACATGTTCTCCTAAAAGCCGTGATGTTCTGACGCTCTACCTGACGACATGTTCTCCTAAAAGCCGTGATGTTCTGACGCTCTACCTGACGACATGTTCTCCTAAAAGCCATGATGTTCTGACGCTCTACCTGACGACATGTTCTCCTAAAGGCCGTGATGTTCTGACGCTCTACCTGACGACATGTTCTCCTAAAAGCCGTGATGTTCTGACGCTCTACCTGACGACATGTTCTCCTAAAAGCCGTGATGTTCTGACGCTCTACCTGACGACATGTTCTCCTAAAGGCCGTGATGTTCTGACGCTCTACCTGACGACATGTTCTCCTAAAAGCCGTGATGTTCTGACGCTCTACCTGACGACATGTTCTCCTAAAAGCCGTGATGTTCTGACGCTCTACCTGACGACATGTTCTCCTAAAAGCCGTGATGTTCTGACGCTCTACCTGACGACATGTTCTCCTAAAAGCCATGATGTTCTGACGCTCTACCTGACGACATGTTCTCCTAAAGGCCGTGATGTTCTGACGCTCTACCTGACGACATGTTCTCCTAAAAGCCGTGATGTTCTGACGCTCTACCTGACGACATGTTCTCCTAAAAGCCATGATGTTCTGACGCTCTACCTGACGACATGTTCTCCTAAAGGCCGTGATGTTCTGACGCTCTACCTGACGACATGTTCTCCTAAAAGCCGTGATGTTCTGACGCTCTACCTGACGACATGTTCTCCTAAAAGCCATGATGTTCTGACGCTCTACCTGACGACATGTTCTCCTAAAGGCCGTGATGTTCTGACGCTCTACCTGACGACATGTTCTCCTAAAAGCCGTGATGTTCTGACGCTCTACCTGACGACATGTTCTCCTAAAGGCCGTGATGTTCTGACGCTCTACCTGACGACATGTTCTCCTAAAAGCCGTGATGTTCTGACGCTCTACCTGACGACATGTTCTCCTAAAAGCCGTGATGTTCTGACGCTCTACCTGACAACATGTTCTCCTAAAAGCCATGATGTTCTGACGCTCTACCTGACGACATGTTCTCCTAAAAGCCATGATGTTCTGACGCTCTACCTGACGACATGTTCTCCTAAAGGCCGTGATGTTCTGACGCTCTACCTGACGACATGTTCTCCTAAAAGCCGTGATGTTCTGACGCTCTACCTGACGACATGTTCTCCTAAAGGCCGTGATGTTCTGACGCTCTACCTGACGACATGTTCTCCTAAAAGCCGTGATGTTCTGACGCTCTACCTGACGACATGTTCTCCTAAAGGCCGTGATGTTCTGACGCTCTACCTGACGACATGTTCTCCTAAAGGCCGTGATGTTCTGACGCTCTACCTGACGACATGTTCTCCTAAAAGCCGTGATGTTCTGACGCTCTACCTGACGACATGTTCTCCTAAAAGCCGTGATGTTCTGACGCTCTACCTGACGACATGTTCTCCTAAAGGCCGTGATGTTCTGACGCTCTACCTGACGACATGTTCTCCTAAAAGCCGTGATGTTCTGACGCTCTACCTGACGACATGTTCTCCTAAAGGCCGTGATGTTCTGACGCTCTACCTGACGACATGTTCTCCTAAAAGCCGTGATGTTCTGACGCTCTACCTGACGACATGTTCTCCTAAAAGCCGTGATGTTCTGACGCTCTACCTGACGACATGTTCTCCTAAAAGCCGTGATGTTCTGACGCTCTACCTGACGACATGTTCTCCTAAAGGCCGTGATGTTCTGACGCTCTACCTGACGACATGTTCTCCTAAAAGCCATGATGTTCTGATGCTCTACCTGACGACATGTTCTCCTAAAAGCCGTGATGTTCTGACGCTCTACCTGACGACATGTTCTCCTAAAGGCCGTGATGTTCTGACGCTCTACCTGACGACATGTTCTCCTAAAAGCCGTGATGTTCTGACGCTCTACCTGACGACATGTTCTCCTAAAGGCCGTGATGTTCTGACGCTCTACCTGACGACATGTTCTCCTAAAGGCCGTGATGTTCTGACGCTCTACCTGACGACATGTTCTCCTAAAAGCCGTGATGTTCTGACGCTCTACCTGACGACATGTTCTCCTAAAAGCCGTGATGTTCTGACGCTCTACCTGACGACATGTTCTCCTAAAAGCCATGATGTTCTGACGCTCTACCTGACGACATGTTCTCCTAAAGGCCGTGATGTTCTGACGCTCTACCTGACGACATGTTCTCCTAAAAGCCGTGATGTTCTGACGCTCTACCTGACGACATGTTCTCCTAAAGGCCGTGATGTTCTGACGCTCTACCTGACGACATGTTCTCCTAAAGGCCGTGATGTTCTGACGCTCTACCTGACGACATGTTCTCCTAAAAGCCGTGATGTTCTGACGCTCTACCTGACGACATGTTCTCCTAAAAGCCGTGATGTTCTGACGCTCTACCTGACGACATGTTCTCCTAAAAGCCGTGATGTTCTGACGCTCTACCTGACGACATGTTCTCCTAAAGGCCGTGATGTTCTGACGCTCTACCTGACGACATGTTCTCCTAAAAGCCGTGATGTTCTGACGCTCTACCTGACGACATGTTCTCCTAAAAGCCGTGATGTTCTGACGCTCTACCTGACGACATGTTCTCCTAAAGGCCGTGATGTTCTGACGCTCTACCTGACGACATGTTCTCCTAAAAGCCGTGATGTTCTGACGCTCTACCTGACGACATGTTCTCCTAAAAGCCGTGATGTTCTGACGCTCTACCTGACGACATGTTCTCCTAAAAGCCGTGATGTTCTGACGCTCTACCTGACGACATGTTCTCCTAAAAGCCGTGATGTTCTGACGCTCTACCTGACGACATGTTCTCCTAAAGGCCGTGATGTTCTGACGCTCTACCTGACGACATGTTCTCCTAAAAGCCATGATGTTCTGACGCTCTACCTGACGACATGTTCTCCTAAAGGCCGTGATGTTCTGACGCTCTACCTGACGACATGTTCTCCTAAAAGCCGTGATGTTCTGACGCTCTACCTGACGACATGTTCTCCTAAAAGCCATGATGTTCTGACGCTCTACCTGACGACATGTTCTCCTAAAGGCCGTGATGTTCTGACGCTCTACCTGACGACATGTTCTCCTAAAAGCCGTGATGTTCTGACGCTCTACCTGACGACATGTTCTCCTAAAGGCCGTGATGTTCTGACGCTCTACCTGACGACATGTTCTCCTAAAAGCCATGATGTTCTGACACTCTACCTGACGACATGTTCTCCTAAAAGCCATGATGTTCTGACGCTCTACCTGACGACATGTTCTCCTAAAAGCCATGATGTTCTGACGCTCTACCTGACGACATGTTCTCCTAAAAGCCATGATGTTCTGACGCTCTACCTGACGACATGTTCTCCTAAAAGCCGTGATGTTCTGACGCTCTACCTGACGACATGTTCTCCTAAAAGCCATGATGTTCTGACGCTCTACCTGACGACATGTTCTCCTAAAAGCCATGATGTTCTGATGCTCTACCTGACGACATGTTCTCCTAAAAGCCGTGATGTTCTGATGCTCTACCTGACGACATGTTCTCCTAAAAGCCGTGATGTTCTGACGCTCTACCTGACGACATGTTCTCCTAAAAGCCGTGATGTTCTGACGCTCTACCTGACGACATGTTCTCCTAAAAGCCGTGATGTTCTGACGCTCTACCTGACGACATGTTCTCCTAAAAGCCGTGATGTTCTGACGCTCTACCTGACGACATGTTCTCCTAAAAGCCATGATGTTCTGATGCTCTACCTGACGACATGTTCTCCTAAAAGCCATGATGTTCTGATGCTCTACCTGACGACATGTTCTCCTAAAAGCCATGATGTTCTGATGCTCTACCTGACGACATGTTCTCCTAAAAGCCGTGATGTTCTGACGCTCTACCTGACGACATGTTCTCCTAAAAGCCGTGATGTTCTGACGCTCTACCTGACGACATGTTCTCCTAAAAGCCGTGATGTTCTCATTCATCCACGGACAGGGTTTATTAGGAGGAGATATTTGGATCTTAACAGGAACAGCCTCATTTAAGATAGACAGGCACTGGTTATTAAAAGACTGGGCAAAAGAATCCACTTCACTGCAACTGTCACAACAACTTGGTTCAAATAATTCAGAGAATTTCTCAACTGCAGTTTGATTTATAATTCGCCTTTGAGAAATCCCTTTATGCGGATGGCGATCTACATCAAAAGACAAATGAAAATACACACAGCTGTGGTCTGTAACATGAACATCCACAATACTGAGCTGGTCTATGTTAAGGCCAAAGGAAAAATCAAGGGCCAATAGGCCTATATGTCCTTTCTTATGCTGTTTAAAATGAAAGGACTCAGTGAGTGACAGTAACTCAGAGGCCACACTGCAAGAAGGGTCATCAATGTGTATGTTAAAATCCCCAAGAATTAAAACTTTCTCAAGTTTGATAACAGAGGATAGAAACTCAGAAAAATCATCCAAGAACCACGTGCAGGACCAGGAGGTCTATATATTAAAACACAATAAAATGAGTCAGTCTGACCAACCTCAGCCAACTGCAGCTCAAATGAGTAGAAAGGGTCCGGCTTCATAAGTCTGCAGGAGAAGCTGTCCCGGTAGATGAGAGCGAGTCCGCCTCCACGCCGGGCAACACGCGGGGTCCCAAACACGGAACAGTCCGGTGGGCACAGTTCATTCAAGTGGGTGTATTCCTGTTCTCGCTGCCAAGTCTCCGTCAAGAACATAAAATCCAAGCGTTCTTCTTTAAACAAGTCACCAAGGAAAAAAGCTTTATTCGCTATAGAGCGAGCGTTCAGCAGGGCGATCCGTATTGGCTTAGCGCACTCGGCCGCAGATGCGCGCTGGCCAGCTGGACATCGCAAAGGAGACAGGAGACCTTCCACACAGGTGACAGCTCGTAGGATCCGCTCACGCGGTGCTGGGAGCTTGGCTTGTCGAGTCGGGAAGATCCGGTCAGAGTGCCACAGACGCGGCGACGCACGGGACAGCGGTGACGCATGGGCCGGGTCCCACCCTGGCTCGCAGACTGGAACCGGCCGGAGGCAGCGCTCGTCCCCTGCGAATCCGAATCCGCTCACGGTGATTTTCCCCCGCTCCTTCCTCAGCCTGGTCTGAATCCCAGCCCTGGATCCCCACTTCCTTCTTCGGCCGCGGCGCTTTGCCAGCCGCAGGTATTCAGGAGATGACGTGGCGCATTCAAATTTTGGAGGGAAATACTCCGTATACCTGCCCAGGTAATGCCAACATCCTCCTGGTCCAGGTAATGCCAACATCCTCCTGGCCCAGGTAATGCCAACATCCTCCTGGCCCAGGTAATGCCAACATCCTCCTGGCCCAGGTAATGCCAACATCCTCCTGGTCCAGGTAATGCCAACATCCTCCTGGTCCAGGTAATGCCAACATCCTCCTGGCCCAGGTAATGCCAACATCCTCCTGGTCCAGGTAATGCCAACATCCTCCTGGCCCAGGTAATGCCAACATCCTCCTGGTTCAGGTAATGCCAACATCCTCCTGGCCCAGGTAATGCCAACATCCTCCTGGCCCAGGTAATGCCAACATCCTCCTGGCCCAGGTAATGCCAACATCCTCCTGGTTCAGGTAATGCCAACATCCTCCTGGTTCAGGTAATGCCAACATCCTCCTGGTCCAGGTAATGCCAACATCCTCCTGGCCCAGGTAATGCAAACATCCTCCTGCCCCAGGTAATGCCAACATCCTCCTGGCCCAGGTAATGCCAACATCCTCCTGGCCCAGGTAATGCCAACATCCTCCTGGCCCAGGTAATGCCAACATCCTCCTGGCCCAGGTAATGCCAACATCCTCCTGGTTCAGGTAATGCCAACATCCTCCTGGCCCAGGTAATGCCAACATCCTCCTGGTCCAGGTAATGCCAACATCCTCCTGGTCCAGGTAATGCCAACATCCTCCTGGCCCAGGTAATGCCAACATCCTCCTGGCCCAGGTAATGCCAACATCCTCCTGGTCCAGGTAATGCCAACATCCTCCTGGCCCAGGTAATGCAAACATCCTCCTGGCCCAGGTAATGCCAACATCCTCCTGGCCCAGGTAATGCAAACATCCTCCATTCGCTCCTTAACACCAAATAAAGTGTGAGGATCATATTGATATTGAAAGACAGAGACACAGAGACACAGTTACAGGCTCGAAAAAGCAAAATATAATATGAGACAGTGGAGATGGAGCAGAGGCCAAGAGGATCACAGGCGCCATCCGGACTCACGTGATTATGGATTAGATTATAGATTAGATTATAGATTAGATTATAGATTATTCTATTCCACATATGATCTGATCTGAGTCTTTGATCCTCCATCTTCTTCTTCCTCTTCTTCTTCTTCTTCCTCTTCTTCTTCTTCTTCCTCTTCTTCTTCTTCCTCTTCTTCTTCTTCTTCCTCTTCTTCTTCGGGTCTAAACATATCAGAACTTTAGTCTTTTGTGCTTTTTTGTTTTCAGACACTGAAACTGAAACATTCTTTTAGATTCTGGGAATAAAATGTGTAAAATTCTGATAAAAATCCGTCTGGACTTTTTCTTTTTAAAGACGTGAGAGCGTTTTTCATTTCACCGTCTGCAGTTTGACAGTTTGGAGAAAATGTAAATCGAACTGTAAATGTGAAATGTAAATATTAAATCTAAATCTAAAGGTTAAATATAGAAATGTTCAATTTCAATGCTTCAGGTGAAATGTTCGAATAATCGTGTATTTTATCCCATATTTGCCTTAATCATGTGTCAGATATTTGTGTATTTGCAATAATCTCTTTTGTGCTTAAACTGTGCAGTATTTTTCCACTGCAGCTGGAGGCTGGAGTGAGGCTGGAGTGGGGCTGGAGTGGGGCTGGAGTGGGGCTGGAGTGGGGCTGGAGTGGGGCTGGAGTGGGGCCGGAGTGGGGCCGGAGTGGGGCCGGAGTGGGGCCGGAGTGGGGCCGGAGTGGGGCCGGAGTGGGGCCGGAGTGGGGCCGGAGTGGGGCCGGAGTGGGGCCGGAGTGGGGCCGGAGTGGGGCTGGAGTGAGGCTGGAGTGGGGCTGGAGTGGGGCTGGAGTGGGGCTGGAGTGGGGCTTATCAGGAGGTCTGAGTTTGGCAAAACATGAACTGAATGTGCTCAAACTCCAGCGTGGTCACCGCGCTCAGCCTACAGTCCGACCTTGATCAATAATGCATAATCATATTTTATTTTATTTATCATATCTCGGTATCGTTGCTGTTTTCCCCCTTTCCCTTAGAGCAGCGACACCCATTGTAACCAGGGTCATCCTAATGTAAATAAAAGTGAGGAGGCGGCGGCCGTGTGCAGAGCGGGTTGGAGACGGGGCCGTGTGCAGAGCGGGTTGGAGACGGGGCCGTGTGCAGAGCGGGTTGGAGACGGGGCCGTGTGCAGAGCGGGTTGGAGACGGGGCCGTGTGCAGAGCGGGTTGGAGACGGGGCCGTGTGCAGAGCGGGTTGGAGAGTGTAACTGTGTCTCGATCCGTTCTCCTCGCGAGTAAAACTGAATAATCTCTCTTGTCTTTCTCCTGAATGTTTCAGATGGTGTTTAACCTGTTTGAACCCATCATTAACTTGGTCCTTCGAGCCGGATTCCAAGACACCTGGAGACTCCATCGGGCGTTAAGAATCCAGAAAGACCGTGGCCACGGCAGAATAGTCCCTTTCTCGGGCTGGTTATCTTCTCGTCAGCTGGAGTCCGACGGTTGACGGAATGCCGAGGGAGAGAGACAACAGACAGTCAGTAGTCTTGACTTTAAAAGAAGCGAATGACTGAGGGTCGTTGCACATAAACAAACCCTATAAATCCTCGGCACTGATAGGTAAATTCCTCCAGTTAAATTCCGTAAGGACAGGACAGCGGAGTCCTCTTCCTGTTAAATTCCGCGGGACGGCGGAGTCCCCTCGAGTTAAATTCCGGAAAATAAAGGACGGCGGAGTCCTCTTCCTGTTAAATTCCGTATCAGTAAATAGGAGTGTGAATGAGTGAGTGAGTGGAAATTTATAACCACTAGGTTATTTCTTTCATACCAAAAGATTGGGATTGTAAATAGTGAGTTTTTGTGGATGTAAAGACAAGATTTCTCCACCTTAACGGGTGGAAGAGAGAAATACCACAGAAATAGATTAATCACTGTCCCAATCAGTCCTTGAAATCAGTCTTAGAGACGTCCCTACGAGTGACAGACTGATCCAAACTGTGACAAAATGGGAAACCGAATAACAACCAGTAAACCTAGAGATAGATTGAAATGTGAGGATTATAAAATAATGGAGGCGAAAAATGCAGATATAATAAATACCTCGACTTATGGGTAGAAAAATATCATTTTAAAGGCAACCTGAGTGTAGTGACCTTGAAGGCATCACGTGACCAGATAAGGGAAAAGACAGAAAATAATGAGAAGAAAATGCGTAAGGAGGAAATAACAGAGTTAGAGACGGCAAAGCTGAGAGAGGAGCGACAAAAAAGGAAACAGGACAGAAGTAAAGAGGCAGAAGTGTTTTTTCATAGAAAGGAAGACACGGCGTTAGAGCCATAATTTAATTTATTTAAAGAAGTTCTTTAATTCACCACAAATTCATTGTTTCTTAAAAACAAAGATAAAAGTGCAGTTTTCAGTGTCCGAAATTCAGTTCTTTTCAGTCACTTTAGGTCCTTTTGTTTGGACCGTAAGAGGGTCTGAGGAAGTGAGGGGGGGGGGGGGGTCTGTGCTGTTGTGGAGGGCGACAGGGTCTGTGTCTGTGTCTGTGTCTGTGTCTGTGACCGCACGGTCTGTGACCAACATCCAAATGACGATAATCTGCAAATAAAAGAAATCGAACTACAACAGACTGCGAGAGTTTTTGTGCAACATTTTTGTGTGAGTGAAGAAGCGACGGCCTGAGGACGGATCCTCCTGTCCTACAGCTGAAGGCAGAAGCAAAACAAAGTCACAGACCTCGGCTCCGCTGGAGTCCTGCAGAATGGAGGAATTCTGAATGAATCAAAGGCGCCGCTGATGCGTAATGACGCAGGGCTCACGCGCTGTGAGTAAAGGAAAGCACTATCGAGCCCCTGGAAATGTGAACAATTACGCAGTGAATGACCAAGTCCACGGTTTGTAAAGAAAATAAAACTGGAACTGATTTGTAAAAAAAAAAATGGATGAAACGGTAGAAGAAGAAAATGAGGAGGAAAATGCTCAAAACGACGGCGATGACGTTGGAGAAGAATGAAACTGAAATGAGGTCAAAGGCTCAGAGGGAAACTGGTGCAGGACGAGTGACATTAAAGCAGTCGAGTCAAATCCTCTGAATATGGATCAGGCTGCAAATAATTTGGACCAATTTAAAGTGTCATTAAAGGAATTTAAAGCGTCACAGCGGCTTTTACCCCAAGAAATACAGGAACATGAAACACTTCACTGGTCTGAACCTGAAATGGAAATATTCAGTGTATTTCTCATGGACCCACAGGACCTGCTGGATCCAGACCCACAGGACCTGCTGGATCCAGACCCACAGGACCTGGTGGATCCAGACCCACAGGACCTGGTGGATCCAGACCCACAGGACCTGGTGGATCCAGACCCACAGGACCTGCTGGATCCAGACCCACAGGACCTGCTGGATCCAGACCCACAGGACCTGGTGGATCCAGACCCACAGGACCTGGTGGATCCAGACCCACAGGACCTGGTGGATCCAGACCCACAGGACCTGCTGGATCCAGACCCACAGGACCTGGTGGATCCAGACCCACAGGACCTGCTGGATCCAGACCCACAGGACCTGCTGGATCCAGACCCACAGGACCTGGTGGATCCAGACCCACAGGACCTGGTGGATCCAGACCCACAGGACCTGGAGGATCCAGACCCACAGGACATGGTGGATCCAGACCCACAGGACCTGCTGGATCCAGACCCACAGGACCTGCTGGATCCAGACCCACAGAACCTGGTGGATCCAGACCCACAGGACCTGCTGGATCCAGACCCACAGGACCTGGTGGATCCAGACCCACAGGACCTGGTGGATCCAGACCCACAGGACCTGGTGGATCCAGACCCACAGGACCTGCTGGATCCAGACCCACAGGACCTGGTGGATCCAGACCCACAGGACCTGCTGGATCCAGACCCACAGGACCTGCTGGATCCAGACCCACAGGACCTGGTGGATCCAGACCCACAGGACCTGGTGGATCCAAAAGACAGTGGATCAAATGTGTCTAAAAAAGCACAAAATCTGGTAAATCTCAAAACTCCAGTGACCCAAGAGAAGGTTTGAGATGATCCTCTGAAAAGGCTGTGGAAGCTCCTGAGGCTGTGGAGCTCCTGAGGCCGTTTGAACGGAGAAGCAAAGGAAACAGAAAAGGCCAAAATAACTGACACTGGAAGAACTGATGCACCACACAAAGAGTAAAAGTACCACACAAAGAGTAAAAGTACCACACAAAGAGTAAAAGTACCACACAAAGAGTAAAAGTACCACACAAAGAGTAAAAGTACCACACAAAGAGTAAAAGTACCACACAAAGAGTAAAAGTACCACACAAAGAGTAAAAGTACCACACAAAGAGTAAAAGTACCACACAAAGAGTAAAAGTACCACACAAAGAGTAAAAGTACCACACAAAGAGTAAAAGTACCACACAAAGAGTAAAAGTACCACACAAAGAGTAAAAGTACCACACAAAGAGTAAAAGTACCACACAAAGAGTAAAAGTACCACACAAAGAGTAAAAGTACCACACAAAGAGTAAAAGTACCACACAAAGAGTAAAAGTAACAAATCCTCTGTTTCTAAAGTGACACAAGTACAGACAAATCCTCTCTTTCTAAAGTGACACAAGTACAGACACATCCTCTGTTTCTAAAGTGACACAAGTACAGACAAATCCTCTGTTTCTAAAGTGACACAAGTACAGACAAATCCTCTCTTTCTAAAGTGACACAAGTACAGACAAATCCTCTCTTTCTAAAGTGACACAAGTACAGACAAATCCTCTCTTTCTAAAGAGACACAAGTACAGACAAATCCTCTCTTTCTAAAAGTGACACAAGTACAGACAAATCCTCTCTTTCTAAAGTGACACAAGTACAGACAAATCCTCTCTTTCTAAAGTGACACAAGTACAGACAAATCCTCTCTTCTAAAGTGACACAAGTACAGACAAATCCTCTGTTTCTAAAGTGACACAAGTACAGACAAATCCTCTCTTTCTAAAGTGACACAAGTACAGACAAATCCTCTGTTTCTAAAGTGACACAAGTACAGACAAATCTCTCTTTCTAAAGTGACACAAGTACAGACAAATCCTCTCTTTCTAAAGTGACACAAGTACAGACAAATCCTCTCTTTCTAAAGAGACACAAGTACAGACAAATCCTCTCTTTCTAAAGTGACACAAGTACAGACAAATCCTCTCTTTCTAAAGTGACACAAGTACAGACAAATCCTCTCTTTCTAAAGAGACACAAGTACAGACAAATCCTCTCTTTCTAAAGTGACACAAGTACAGACAAATCCTCTCTTTCTAAAGTGACACAAGTACAGACACATCCTCTGTTTCTAAAGTGACACAAGTACAGACAAATCCTCTGTTTCTAAAGTGACACAAGTACAGACAAATCCTCTCTTTCTAAAGTGACACAAGTACAGACAAATCCTCTCTTTCTAAAGTGACACAAGTACAGACAAATCCTCTCTTTCTAAAGTGACACAAGTACAGACAAATCCTCTCTTTCTAAAGTGACACAAGTACAGACAAATCCTCTCTTTCTCTAAAGTGACACAAGTACAGACAAATCCTCTCTTTCTAAAGTGACACAAGTACAGACAAATCCTCTCTTTCTAAAGTGACACAAGTACAGACAAATCCTCTGTTTCTAAAGTGACACAAGTACAGACAAATCCTCTCTTTCTAAAAGTGACACAAGTACAGACAAATCCCTCTGTTTCTAAAGTGACACAAGTACAGACAAATCCTCTCTTTCTAAAGTGACACAAGTACAGACAAATCCTCTCTTTCTAAAGTGACACAAGTACAGACAAATCCTCTCTTTCTAAAGTGACACAAGTACAGACAAATCCTCTCTTTCTAAAGTGACACAAGTACAGACAAATCCTCTCTTTCTAAAAGTGACACAAGTACAGACAAATCCTCTCTTTCTAAAGTGACACAAGTACAGACAAATCCTCTCTTTCTAAAGAGACACAAGTACAGACAAATCCTCTCTTTCTAAAGAGACACAAGTACAGACAAATCCTCTCTTTCTAAAGTGACACAAGTACAGACAAATCCTCTCTTTCTAAAGTGACACAAGTACAGACAAATCCTCTGTTTCTAAAGTGACACAAGTACAGACAAATCCTCTCTTTCTAAAGAGACACAAGTACAGACAAATCCTCTCTTTCTAAAGTGACACAAGTACAGACAAATCCTCTGTTTCTAAAGTGACACAAGTACAGACATCTAAAGTGACACAAGTACAGACACATCCTCTGTTTCTAAGTGACACAAGTACAGACATCTAAAGTGACACAAGTACAGACATCCCAGTGTGCTACAGACACACAACACAGACATCCCAGTGTGCTACAGACACACAACACAGACATCCCAGTGTGCTACAGACACACAACACAGACATCCCAGTGTGCTACAGACACACAACACAGACATCCCAGTGTGCTACAGACACACAACACAGACATCCCAGTGTGCTACAGACACACAACACAGACATCCCAGTGTGCTACAGACACACAACACAGACATCCCAGTGTGCTACAGACACACAACACAGACATCCCAGTGTGCTACAGACACACAACACAGACATCCCAGTGTGCTACAGACACACAACACAGACATCCCAGTGTGCTACAGACACACAACACAGACATCCCAGTGTGCTACAGACACACAACACAGACATCCCAGTGTGCTACAGACACACAACACAGACATCCCAGTGTGCTACAGACACACAACACAGACATCCCAGTGTGCTACAGACACACAACACAGACATCCCAGTGTGCTACAGACACACAACACAGACATCCCAGTGTGCTACAGACACACAACACAGACATCCCAGTGTGCTACAGACACACAACACAGACATCCCAGTGTGCTACAGACACACAACACAGACATCCCAGTGTGCTACAGACACACAACACAGACATCCCAGTGTGCTACAGACACACAACACAGACATCCCAGTGTGCTACAGACACACAACACAGACATCCCAGTGTGCTACAGACACACAACACAGACATCCCAGTGTGCTACAGACACACAACACAGACATCCCAGTGTGCTACAGACACACAACACAGACATCCCAGTGTGCTACAGACACACAACACAGACATCCCAGTGTGCTACAGACACACAAGTTTAGTCCTGAAGCGGCTCCGGGACAATAAAAGAATCGAAAAGAACAAAAACATCTGGAGAAGTTTGAATCACCACATTTATTATTAGAAATATTCGTCTATTGTCCTGGAGGAGCCAGATCCCGACACAGGGGGCGCTGTAACTGCCCTGCAGGTGACAGGTGCAGGTGACAGGTGCAGGTGACAGGTGACAGGTGCAGGTGACAGGTGCAGGTGACAGGTGCAGGTGACAGGTGACAGGTGACAGGTGACAGGTGACAGGTGCAGGTGACAGGTGCAGGTGACAGGTGACAGGTGCAGGTGACAGGTGCAGGTGACAGGTGACAGGTGACAGGTGACAGGTGACAGGTGCAGGTGACAGGTGGACAGGTGCAGGTGACAGGTGACAGGTGCAGGTGACAGGTGACAGGTGCAGGTGACAGGTGCAGGTGACAGGTGCAGGTGACAGGTGCAGGTGAAACATGATCCGATTAGAAAACGCTGTGACTTTGTTTAAAAAGGCGCTGAATAAATAAAATCTGTTTTTCGAACAGGAAACTCTGGAGATTAGAGTGAAATATTCTCTAATCTGAAGATTTGAGTTTCAGTTGTTTGTTTCTCTTTGAGCTTTTTAGAGTTTGTCAGATTCAGACGTGTGGAGCTGCTCAGAGAAACGAGGGAAGAGATTCCACAGCAGAACTTTATTCACAGTGAAACTGGATCTGCGGCTCTGCGAGTCTGAAGAATGAACCCTGAACAGGTCAGGGGTCAGAGGGTCAGAGGGGTCAGAGGGTCAGAGGGGTCAGAGGGTCAGGGGTCAGAGGGTCAGAGGGTCAGGGGTCAGAGGGGTCAGAGGGTCAGGGGTCAGAGGGGTCAGAGGTCAGGGTGAATTGCCGTCACTGGGTTCAGGTTCTGTGTTCTCGTGTCCAGTTGTTTGTTGTCAAGTGTTTCCACACTGCGCCCCCCGCAGGCCGCTTCAGGCCCCTGCGCCACACTGCGCCCCCCGCAGGCCGCTTCAGGCCCCTGCGCCACACTGCGCCCCCCGCAGGCCGCTTCAGGCCCCTGCGCCACACTGCGCCCCCCGCAGGCCGCTTCAGGCCCCTGCGCCACACTGCGCCCCCCGCAGGCCGCTTCAGGCCCCTGCGCCACACTGCGCCCCCCGCAGGCCGCTTCAGGCCCCTGCGCCACACTGCGCCCCCCGCAGGCCGCTTCAGGCCCCTGCGCCACACTGCGCCCCCCGCAGGCCGCTGCAGGCCCCAGCGCCACACTGCGCCCCCGCAGGCCGCTTCAGGCCCCTGCGCCACACTGCGCCCCCGCAGGCCGCTTCAGGCCCCTGCGCCACACTGCGCCCCCCGCAGGCCGCCCAGGCCCCTGCGCCACACTGCGCCCCCCGCAGGCCGCCCAGGCCCCTGCGCCACACTGCGCCCCGCAGGCCGCTTCAGGCCCCTGCGCCACACTGCGCCCCCCGCAGGCCGCTTCAGGCCCCTGCGCCACACTGCGCCCCCCGCAGGCCGCTTCAGGCCCCTGCGCCACACTGCGCCCCCCGCAGGCCGCTTCAGGCCCCTACGCCACATGTTTCATCTGCAGATTTGACCAGAACAACGAAATAACGACTGCAGCGTCTGAACCACACGGACTTTAAAAGACGATTTAACCCCTGAAGACCTGAGGGCAGTTTTAGCACATTTCTCGCCTGGATTTTTGTCTTAATTTCACTTTTCAAACTGCCCCTTTTGCCCCTAATGAAGTGTTCTACCTCCTTTTGTTCAGTCCAACCTGTTATTTCACAATCTGCTGCTGTAGTTGTGTCATGAGGCTGTGAGAAAAGCTACAGGACCAGAAATAGAGATGAAAAAAACACACACATTCTTTTATACAAAACCCACAGCAAACATGTAGAAACAACTTTTTGGACATAAAAATGCTTAATTTAGGGCCTGAGCTACAAAAATGCAAAATCTCAAGTCTGTAAGTAAATTAAAAATCTCCTTATTGCCCTAAAAACAAAAAAAGTGCAGTGGCTCCATGACTTTCCTGGTCCAGTCCTGGAAACAGCTCCTGTCAGGACCACGGCCAGAGCCACAGCACTTCTGCATTTCCAGGGTGGAAATTACATTTGGATTTGTTCATTTGGACTGAAATAAACCTTTAAATAAAAATAGAAAGAGATGCACAATTACACACACCAAGATGTGTCATTTTCCATGTGTGTGAGAATTAACTCCACTTAGAGCCACTTTTTCCCTCGTTATAAACACACACAGTCAGAGGAGTCGACCATCTTGACTCACTTCACTCTTTGGCAAAGTTTGGCTCCATCAAAATGGACGGAGCGCATGAGTTTGGGGAAAACAAAGTTCCTGTTGGACACTTGTTTTGCTCCCGTCATCACACAGCGTGAGTGTGACGTAGGATAAAGCCGCAGAAATGTACGGAAACCTCTATGTCTGCACTTTCAGAGGGGAAAAGTTTCTGTCTTTAACCTCCTGAGACCCGAGCTTTTGTCTGGTGTCCATTTTTCATTTCTTCTTGCTATTTGGGATAAGTAGGACCTACTAAGTAAGTCTTCTGTATGACACCATTGATTAAAAAATGTAAAAACATTAAAATGCATAAATAAATTACAAAAAAAAAAAAAAACAGCAATTAGCTGTTTATTTCAAGCCCTAAACCTGCCAAATGTGACGTAGGTCGACCGTGAGCGGGTTGGGGTTCAGTGAGTGAGGTTAAAAACACACAAAAAGGTCTGAAAATGTGGTCCACAGTTTTAATTTTTTCTGGTTTTCAACCGTTACAAAAAAAAGTAGAGGTGCAAAAAGTGGAGACAGGCAGCAGTTTCCCTATAGCAGCAGAAACGTCCAGCAATTTATAACTGTAAACTCATGTAAATATTCCCAAGTTTACCTCACAACATGTACAATCAATAATATAACATAGTCCCAATGTCTTCAAACGAGGACATGACATTTCCTGATGCTCTCGTCTGCTGTGGTCAAGAAAATGTGTCAAATTTTAATGCCAAATGAAGATACATGAAGATACATGAAGATACATTAAGATACATGAAGAGACATTATTGTACATAAACACATTGGTTTTATTCATACATTTTGCATCTAAACTTTACCAGGCAGTTTTTTACTTTCGGAGCTGCTCTAGAGGTTTTTAGTTGATTACAGGTGAAAGTTTAAAATAATTGAAAATCATGGTGCTAAGAGGCAAAAATGTAATGTCCTCGTATGAGGCCACAGGGTCTCAGGAGGTTAAGGTTATACAAACATGTTCCTCTGAGTCGTGGACGTGTCGTAGGTCTTCAGGGGTAAAGTGCGATTCCTTTACCAGGATTCACCACAGTGCCCCCTGTGGACGAGTGCGGAACTGCACCTCTACAGCGCCCCCTCCTGGGCTTCAGCTCTTTACAATTTTTTATTGATTTTTCCATTTTGAACAATAAAATCACAAAATTTAACAAAAACTTCAGAAATCCACATCCCGTCGATTCTCCAGCACAGACCTGAGGACGAGAGGAACTGTTAGTCCTGTTTTAGTCCTGGTTTAGTCCTGGTTCAGTCCTGGTTTAGTCCTCTGACCCCCCATCCACCTGGTGGATGGGGGGTCCCCTCTGACCCTCTGGGTGGTGTGCGGGGTGTGGGGGGTGTGCGGGGGTGTGCGGGGGGATGTGGGGGGTGTGCGGGGGTGTGCGGGGGTGTGCGGGGTGTGCGGGGGTGTGGGGGGTGTGGGGGGGGTGTGGGGGGGTGTGCGGGGTGGGCGGGGTGTGTGGGGTGTGGGGGTGTGCGGGGGTGTGGGGGGGTGTGGGGGTGTGCGGGGTGTGGGGGGTGTGGGGGGTGTGCGGGGGTGTGGGGGTGTGGGGGGTGTGGGGGTGTGCGGGGTGTGGGGGGTGTGGGGGTGTGGGGTGTGCGGGGTGTGGGGGTGTGCAGGGTGTGGGGGTGTGCGGGGTGTGGGGGTGTGCGGGGGTGTGGGGGGTGTGGGGGTGTGCGGGGTGTGCGGGGTGTGGGGGGTGTGGGGGGTGGGGGGATGTGTGGGGGTGGGGGTGTGTGCGGGGTGTGCGGGGTGTGGGGTGTGCGGGGTGTGCGGGGTGTGGGGTGTGTGGGGGTGTGGGGGGTGTGGGGGGTGTGGGGTGTGGGGGGTGTGGGGTGTGTGGGGGGTGTGCGGGGGGTGGGGGGTGTGGGGGGTGTGGGGGTGGGGGGTGATGTGCAGGTTTACAGCGTCTTCATCTGTTGGAACGATGCACATTGGTGATGGTCCATTACTGATGTGTTGGGTTTTTCACATAATCGTTCAGAGTTCAGGATCACACATGTGCAGTTGGTCTGGAATCATTTAAGCAGGAAACTGTCCAGAGTTAATCCTCATTTAGTCCAGGATTAGTCTTGGTTTAGTTCATGTTTAATCCTGGGCTAGTCCTGGGTGAGTCCTGGACTAGTCCTGGGTGAGTCCTGGTTTAGTCCTGGTTTAGTCCAAGTTTAGTCCAAGGTCAGTCCTGGTTCTGGTCTCACCTCAGACCATCTGGTACTGGTTTGTGTTGATGAATCTGGACAGACAACAGGCCACAGTGGTTCCGATCAGCTGCAAAAACAAAAGCATGTTTATCTGTGTCTGTCTGTAGTTCTGCTCGTGGCCTGTAGGGGCAGTACAGAGCTGTTGTAGTTCTGCTTTTGGCCTGTAGGGGGAGTACAGAGCTGTTGTAGTTCTGCTTTTGGCCTGTAGGGGCAGTACAGAGCTGCTGTAGTTCTGCTTTTGGCCTGTAGGGGGAGTACAGAGCTGCTGTAGTTCTGCTTTTGGCCTGTAGGGGGAGTACAGAGCTGCTGTAGTTCTGCTTTTGGCCTGTAGGGGGAGTACAGAGCTGCTGTAGTTCTGCTTTTGGCCTGTAGGGGGAGTACAGAGCTGCTGTAGTTCTGCTCGTGGCCTGTAGGGGCAGTACAGAGCTGCTGTAGTTCTGCTTTTGGCCTGTAGGGGCAGTACAGAGCTGCTGTAGTTCTGCTCGTGGCCTGTAGGGGCAGTACAGAGCTGCTGTAGTTCTGCTCGTGGCCTGTAGGGGGAGTACAGAGCTGCTGTAGTTCTGCTTTTGGCCTGTAGGGGCAGTACAGAGCTGCTGTAGTTCTGCTCGTGGCCTGTAGGGGGAGTACAGAGCTGCTGTAGTTCTGCTTTTGGCCTGTAGGGGCAGTACAGAGCTGCTGTAGTTCTGCTTTTGGCCTGTAGGGGGCAGTACAGAGCTGCTGTAGTTCTGCTTTTGGCCTGTAGGGGGAGTACAGAGCTGCTGTAGTTCTGCTTTTGGCCTGTAGGGGGAGTACAGAGCTGCTGTAGTTCTGCTTTTGGCCTGTAGGGGGCAGTACCTGGGAGAAGGCGATTCCAAACGTGACGCCGGCGATGATCCCGAGGTTTGTGTCGAAAAACGACGTCACCAGTTCAAAACAGCCCTGAGACACACAGACATTTATAAAGATATGACAGAGACATGAGGCCGGGGGTGCTCTGCCTGCATGTTTATGACCGAATGTTCAGCAGAGACATGAGGCCGGGGGTGCTCTGCCTGCATGTTTATGACCGAATGTTCAGCAGAGACATGAGGCCGGGGGTGCTCTGCCTGCATGTTTATGACCGAATGTTCAGCAGAGACATGAGGCCGGGGGTGCTCTGCCTGCATGTTTATGACCGAATGTTCAGCAGAGACATGAGGCCGGGGGTGCTCTGCCTGCATGTTTATGATAATAACACACTCGGGGGTTAAAGTATTACGAGGGCTGAAAAGCAGGAGGGCGTAAGTGACATTTTGGTCCAAATGGAGTTCTATATATCATATATAGTTCTATATATCATATATAGTTATATATATCATATATAGTTCTATATATCATATATAGTTATATATATCATATATAGTTATATATATCACATATAGTTATATATATCATATATAGTTATATATATCACATATAGTTATATATATCACATATAGTTATATATATCATATATAGTTATATATATCATATACAGTTATATATATCATATATAGTTATATATATCACATATAGTTATATATATCATATATAGTTATATATCACATATAGTTATATATATCACATATAGTTATATATATCACATATAGTTATATATATCATATATAGTTATATATATCATATACAGTTATATATATCACATATAGTTATATATATCACATATAGTTATATATATCATATATAGTTATATATATCACATATAGTTATATATATCATATATAGTTATATATATCATATATAGTTATATATATCATATATAGTTATATATATCAGCTGAAAGCTCTTGATGAGGTCTTTCTAACTGACGAAATTATAGAAGTAAAATATATTTATACATTTGACCAAAGGTCTTAACTGTGAACATGCAGAAGCAGTTGGAGTCAGAAGGGCCTACGTGTTCGAGTCAGAAGGGCCTAAGTGTTCGAGTCAGAAGGGCCTAAGTGTTCGAGTCAGAAGGGCCTAAGTGTTAGAGTCAGAAGGGCCTAAGTGTTAGAGTCAGAAGGGCCTAAGTGTTAGAGTCAGAAGGGCCTAAGTGTTCGAGTCAGAAGGGCCTAAGTGTTAGAGTCAGAAGGGCCTAAGTGTTCGAGTCAGAAGGGCCTAAGTGTTCGAGTCAGAAGGGCCTAAGTGTTAGAGTCAGAAGGGCCTAAGTGTTCGAGTCAGAAGGGCCTAAGTGTTCGAGTCAGAAGGGCCTAAGTGTTAGAGTCAGAAGGGCCTAAGTGTTAGAGTCAGAAGGGCCTAAGTGTTGGAGTCAGAAGGGCCTAAGTGTTAGAGTCAGAAGGGCCTAAGTGTTAGAGTCAGAAGGGCCTAAGTGTTAGAGTCAGAAGGGCCTAAGTGTTGGAGTCAGAAGGGCCTAAGTGTTAGAGTCAGAAGGGCCTAAGTGTTAGAGTCAGAAGGGCCTAAGTGTTCGAGTCAGAAGGGCCTAAGTGTTCGAGTCAGAAGGGCCTAAGTGTTCGAGTCAGAAGGGCCTAAGTGTTCGAGTCAGAAGGGCCTAAGTGTTAGAGTCAGAAGGGCCTAAGTGTTGGAGTCAGAAGGGCCTAAGTGTTAGAGTCAGAAGGGCCTAAGTGTTAGAGTCAGAAGGGCCTAAGTGTTAGAGTCAGAAGGGCCTAAGTGTTGGAGTCAGAAGGGCCTAAGTGTTAGAGTCAGAAGGGCCTAAGTGTTAGAGTCAGAAGGGCCTAAGTGTTCGAGTCAGAAGGGCCTAAGTGTTAGAGTCAGAAGGGCCTAAGTGTTAGAGTCAGAAAGGCCTAAGTGTTAGAGTCAGAAGGGCCTAAGTGTTAGAGTCAGAAGGGCCTAAGTGTTCGAGTCAGAAGGGCCTAAGTGTTCGAGTCAGAAGGGCCTAAGTGTTCGAGTCAGAAGGGCCTAAGTGTTAGAGTTAGAAGGGCCTAAGTGTTCGAGTCAGAAGGGCCTAAGTGTTCGAGTCAGAAGGGCCTAAGTGTTCGAGTCAGAAGGGCCTAAGTGTTCGAGTCAGAAGGGCCTAAGTGTTCGAGTCAGAAGGGCCTAAGTGTTGGAGTCAGAAGGGCCTAAGTGTTAGAGTCAGAAGGGCCTAAGTGTTGGAGTCAGAAGGGCCTAAGTGTTGGAGTCAGAAGGGCCTAAGTGTTAGAGTCAGAAGGGCCTAAGTGTTAGAGTCAGAAGGGCCTAAGTGTTAGAGTCAGAAGGGCCTAAGTGTTAGAGTCAGAAGGGCCTAAGTGCATTTCCGCCCTTTTGGCACTAAAACATACAGGACACAAGAAGTGAAAAAGGCTGAAAATAAAAACGAGCACAGAAAAAGCTGCTGAAGTAAAGTGGAGTTCAACACAGAAGAGGTGTTGTTCCAGTTGTTTCAAACACCAGAAATATCTCATAAGGGTCAGTTTTCCTCACCAGTTGTTTCAGTGTCTTGGGGAAAATTTGAATGTTTCTAAGATGTGTGACCTCTATGTTGGCAAGAGCCATGAGGACTGGGAGGTCAGAGCCATGAGGACTGGGAGGTCAGAGCCATGAGGACTGGGAGGTCAGAGCCATGAGGACTGGGAGGTCAGAGCCATGAGGACTGGGAGGTCAGAGCCATGAGGACTGGGAGGTCAGAGCCATGAGGACTGGGAGGTCAGAGCCATGAGGACTGGGAGGTCAGAGCCATGAGGACTGGGAGGTCAGAGCCATGAGGACTGGGAGGTCAGAGCCATGAGGACTGGGAGGTCAGAGCCATGAGGACTGGGAGGTCGGTGACACAGAGTTTAGAGGAACCCAGTGCTCAGCAGAACAGAAAACACAGTGATCAGAAAGAACCAGAGAAGACACAAGCACAACAAGAGTCTACATTCATGGCCGTCACCTTTGATCTTGAGCAAGTGCTTTCCACTCCATGGAGTAATGTGAGCATCTCTTTTACTCAAGGAAGTTAAGCACCTACAATCTTACGGTGTAGGAATTCGGGAGCAAAGCAGCAAAGTGCTACATGTGGCATGAGGGCGACGGAGGACGCGGTTCATCTGAGATCAGGTCCTCACTTTCAGACACTGGTCATGTGGTGCTGTTCTCTGACACATGTGGAGGACAGAACAGAACAGACACTGGTCATGTGGTGCTGTTCTCTGACACATGTGGAGGACAGAACAGAACAGACACTGGTCATGTGGTGCTGTTCTCTGACACATGTGGAGGACAGAACAGAACAGACACTGGTCATGTGGTGCTGTTCTCTGACACATGTGGAGGACAGAACAGAAATGGCGGTTTCAGCACCATGTGTCTTCATGCTGTGAAAAATCTCCCATCTCTATCATAGACCACAAATTCATGGAGTCTGGACACAGACACATGGAATGTGACAGGGTCCATGCAGCTACTGAGACTGTGAGAAAAACTGTGCCTGTAAACAGTCCAGAGGAGACTATACACTGGTAGGATGGTGAGGAGTATACAGTCCACAGGGACACTATACACTGGTAGGATGGTGAGGAGTATACAGTCCACAGGGACACTATACACTGGTAGGATGGTGAGGAGTAAACAGTCCACAGGAGACTATACACTGGTAGGATGGTGAGGAGTAAACAGTCCACAGGACACTATACACTGGTAGGATGGTGAGGAGTATACAGTCCAGAGGAGACTATACACTGGTAGGATGGTGAGGAGTATACAGTCCACAGGAGACTATACACTGGTAGGATGGTGAGGAGTAAACAGTCCACAGGAGACTATACACTGGTAGGATGGTGAGGAGTAAACAGTCCACAGGACACTATACACTGGTAGGATGGTGAGGAAAACCATATGATGTGAGAGAACTTGGCCACACTGACGTCCTTCATTTCAAGTCTTTCTCACAACAAACAATGTGAAATAGAAGCACAGCCTCAGAGGGACAGTTTCCACTGGCAACAAATAAAACGGCTGCGCTACACCAAGGAAAATCCGAGGTGTGTCCAGTTTAAGTATGAAATGAGAGAGGAATTCTGCATTCTTCAGGTTGGGAAACAGGAGACTAGAGGCCCCGGCCTCACTGTGCACAGACGGCCCCGGCCTCACTGTGCACAGACGGCCCCGGCCTCACTCTGCACAGACGGCCCCGGCCTCACTGTGCACAGACGGCCCCGGCCTCACTGTGCACAGACGGCCCCGGCCTCACTCTGCACAGACGGCCCCGGCCTCACTGTGCACAGACGGCCCCGGCCTCACTGTGCACAGACGGCCCCGGCCTCACTCTGCACAGACGGCCCCGGCCTCACTCTGCACAGACGGCCCCGGCCTCACTCTGCACAGACGGCCCCGGCCTCACTCTGCACAGACGGCCCCGGCCTCACTCTGTCACCAGTCTCTGAGTCTCTGAAGACTTCTGAATAAAGTGAAATGTACAAAAGCTTTGGAACATTTAGTTCATGTGATTCATGAACAGTGTTGTCCAGTCAGTGTCATTAACACATGAAACATTCAGTGTCATTAACACATGAAACAGTCAGTGTCATTAACACATGAAACAGTCAGTGTCATTAACACATGAAACATTCAGTGTCATTAACACATGAAACAGTCAGTGTCATTAACACATGAAACAGTCAGTGTCATTAACACATGAAACAGTCAGTGTCATTAACACATGAAACATTCAGTGTCATTAACACATGAAACATTCAGTGTCATTAACACATGAAACATTCAGTGTCATTAACACATGAAACATTCAGTGTCATTAACACATGAAACAGTCAGTGTCATTAACACATGAAACATTCAGTGTCATTAACATGAAACATTCAGTGTCATTAACACATGAAACATTCAGTGTCATTAACACATGAAACATTCAGTGTCATTAACACATGAAACATTCAGTGTCATTAACACATGAAACATTCAGTGTCATTAACACATGAAACAGTCAGTGTCATTAACACATGAAACATTCAGTGTCATTAACACATGAAACATTCAGTGTCATTAACACATGAAACATTCAGTGTCATTAACACATGAAACATTCAGTGTCATTAACACATGAAACATTCAGTGTCATTAACACATGAAACATTCAGTGTCATTAACACATGAAACAGTCAGTGTCATTAACACATGAAACAGTCAGTGTCATTAACACATGAAACAGTCAGTGTCATTAACACATGAAACAGTCAGTGTCATTAACACATGAAACATTCAGTGTCATTAACACATGAAACATTCAGTGTCATTAACACATGAAACATTCAGTGTCATTAACACATGAAACATTCAGTGTCATTAACACATGAAACAGTCAGTGTCATTAACACATGAAACATTCAGTGTCATTAACACATGAAACATTCAGTGTCATTAACACATGAAACATTCAGTGTCATTAACACATGAAACATTCAGTGTCATTAACACATGAAACATTCAGTGTCATTAACACATGAAACATTCAGTGTCATTAACACATGAAACAGTCAGTGTCATTAACACATGAAACAGTCAGTGTCATTAACACATGAAACAGTCAGTGTCATTAACACATGAAACATTCAGTGTCATTAACACATGAAACATTCAGTGTCATTAACACATGAAACATTCAGTGTCATTAACACATGAAACATTCAGTGTCATTAACACATGAAACAGTCAGTGTCATTAACACATGAAACATTCAGTGTCATTAACACATGAAACATTCAGTGTCATTAACACATGAAACATTCAGTGTCATTAACACATGAAACATTCAGTGTCATTAAGATGAAACATTCAGTGTCATTAACACATGAAACATTCAGTGTCATTAACACATGAAACAGTCAGTGTCATTAACACATGAAACATTCAGTGTCATTAACACATGAAACATTCAGTGTCATTAACACATGAAACATTCAGTGTCATTAACACATGAAACATTCAGTGTCATTAACACATGAAACATTCAGTGTCATTAACACATGAAACATTCAGTGTCATTAACACATGAAACAGTCAGTGTCATTAACACATGAAACAGTCAGTGTCATTAACACATGAAACAGTCAGTGTCATTAACACATGAAACAGTCAGTGTCATTAACACATGAAACATTCAGTGTCATTAACACATGAAACATTCAGTGTCATTAACACATGAAACATTCAGTGTCATTAACACATGAAACATTCAGTGTCATTAACACATGAAACAGTCAGTGTCATTAACACATGAAACATTCAGTGTCATTAACACATGAAACATTCAGTGTCATTAACACATGAAACATTCAGTGTCATTAACACATGAAACATTCAGTGTCATTAACACATGAAACATTCAGTGTCATTAACACATGAAACATTCAGTGTCATTAACACATGAAACAGTCAGTGTCATTAACACATGAAACATTCAGTGTCATTAACACATGAAACATTCAGTGTCATTAACACATGAAACATTCAGTGTCATTAACACATGAAACATTCAGTGTCATTAACACATGAAACATTCAGTGTCATTAACACATGAAACATTCAGTGTCATTAACACATGAAACATTCAGTGTCATTAACACATGAAACATTCAGTGTCATTAACACATGAAACAGTCAGTGTCATTAACACATGAAACATTCAGTGTCATTAACACATGAAACATTCAGTGTCATTAACACATGAAACATTCAGTGTCATTAACACATGAAACATTCAGTGTCATTAACACATGAAACATTCAGTGTCATTAACACATGAAACAGTCAGTGTCATTAACACATGAAACATTCAGTGTCATTAACACATGAAACAGTCAGTGTCATTAACACATGAAACATTCAGTGTCATTAACACATGAAACATTCAGTGTCATTAACACATGAAACAGTCAGTGTCATTAACACATGAAACATTCAGTGTCATTAACACATGAAACATTCAGTGTCATTAACACATGAAACAGTCAGTGTCATTAACACATGAAACATTCAGTGTCATTAACACATGAAACATTCAGTGTCAT
This sequence comes from Odontamblyopus rebecca, assembly GCA_030686955.1. Taxonomy (NCBI): domain Eukaryota; kingdom Metazoa; phylum Chordata; class Actinopteri; order Gobiiformes; family Gobiidae; genus Odontamblyopus; species Odontamblyopus rebecca. The sequence continues at coordinate 41,377,575 of CM060662.1, read as the reverse complement.
TAACACATGAAACAGTCAGTGTCATTAACACATGAAACATTCAGTGTCATTAACACATGAAACAGTCAGTGTCATTAACACATGAAACAGTCAGTGTCATTAACACATGAAACAGTCAGTGTCATTAACACATGAAACATTCAGTGTCATTAACACATGAAACATTCAGTGTCATTAACACATGAAACATTCAGTGTCATTAACACATGAAACATTCAGTGTCATTAACACATGAAACAGTCAGTGTCATTAACACATGAAACATTCAGTGTCATTAACACATGAAACATTCAGTGTCATTAACACATGAAACATTCAGTGTCATTAACACATGAAACATTCAGTGTCATTAACACATGAAACATTCAGTGTCATTAACACATGAAACATTCAGTGTCATTAACACATGAAACAGTCAGTGTCATTAACACATGAAACATTCAGTGTCATTAACACATGAAACAGTCAGTGTCATTAACACATGAAACATTCAGTGTCATTAACACATGAAACAGTCAGTGTCATTAACACATGAAACAGTCAGTGTCATTAACACATGAAACAGTCAGTGTCATTAACACATGAAACATTCAGTGTCATTAACACATGAAACATTCAGTGTCATTAACACATGAAACATTCAGTGTCATTAACACATGAAACATTCAGTGTCATTAACACATGAAACAGTCAGTGTCATTAACACATGAAACATTCAGTGTCATTAACACATGAAACATTCAGTGTCATTAACACATGAAACATTCAGTGTCATTAACACATGAAACAGTCAGTGTCATTAACACATGAAACAGTCAGTGTCATTAACACATGAAACAGTCAGTGTCATTAACACATGAAACATTCAGTGTCATTAACACATGAAACATTCAGTGTCATTAACACATGAAACATTCAGTGTCATTAACACATGAAACATTCAGTGTCATTAACACATGAAACAGTCAGTGTCATTAACACATGAAACATTCAGTGTCATTAACACATGAAACATTCAGTGTCATTAACACATGAAACAGTCAGTGTCATTAACACATGAAACAGTCAGTGTCATTAACACATGAAACATTCAGTGTCATTAACACATGAAACAGTCAGTGTCATTAACACATGAAACATTCAGTGTCATTAACACATGAAACAGTCAGTGTCATTAACACATGAAACATTCAGTGTCATTAACACATGAAACATTCAGTGTCATTAACACATGAAACATTCAGTGTCATTAACACATGAAACATTCAGTGTCATTAACACATGAAACATTCAGTGTCATTAACACATGAAACAGTCAGTGTCATTAACACATGAAACAGTCAGTGTCATTAACACATGAAACAGTCAGTGTCATTAACACATGAAACATTCAGTCCTTTTGTCCAACATTAGATTTAAACATCATTGAACACAAATGTTTCAGTGAAATAAATGTGATTAAAGTGAATTCTTCAGTTCACAGTTGTTTATTGTTCAGTTTCTGTAGAATTATTTTCTAATTACACTAAATGCACTGAAATAAAAAATCTCAGATAAATATTGTTCTTTTTCTGTCAAAATGACTGTGGCTCATGTTGTTTTCTGCTTCTGACAGAATCAGAAACTCTCATGTGTTAGATTCAAATACTGGAGCCAAAAAGGTGAATGTGAAATTTAGAAATGCAGAAAATATGAACTGTGGAACTGTGGAACTGTGGAACTGTGGAACTGTGGAACTGTGAAACTGTGAAACTGTGGAACTGTGAAACTGTGAAACTGTGAAACTGTGGAACTGTGGAACTGTGAAACTGTGAAACTGTGGAACTGTGGAACTGTGGAACTGTGGAACTGTGGAACTGTGAAACTGTGGAACTGTGGAACTGTGAAACTGTGGAACTGTGGAACTGTGAAACTGTGGAACTGTGGAACTGTGGAACTGTGGAACTGTGAAACTGTGGAACTGTGGAACTGTGAAACTGTGGAACTGTGGAACTGTGAAACTGTGAAACTGTGGAACTGTGGAACTGTGAAACTGTGGAACTGTGGAACTGTGGAACTGTGGAACTGTGGAACTGTGAAACTGTGAAACTGTGAAACTGTGGAACTGTGGAACTGTGGAACTGTGGAACTGTGAAACTGTGGAACTGTGAAACTGTGAAACTGTGAAACTGTGGAACTGTGGAACTGTGGAACTGTGAAACTGTGGAACTGTGGAACTGTGAAACTGTGGAACTGTGAAACTGTGAAACTGTGGAACTGTGGAACTGTGAAACTGTGAAACTGTGGAACTGTGGAACTGTGAAACTGTGAAACTGTGAAACTGTGGAACTGTGGAACTGTGAAACTGTGGAACTGTGGAACTGTGAAACTGTGAAACTGTGGAACTGTGGAACTGTGGAACTGTGAAACTGTGAAACTGTGGAACTGTGAAACTGTGGAACTGTGGAACTGTGGAACTGTGAAACTGTGGAACTGTGGAACTGTGGAACTGTGAAACTGTGGAACTGTGGAACTGTGAAACTGTGGAACTGTGGAACTGTGAAACTGTGGAACTGTGGAACTGTGAAACTGTGAAACTGTGGAACTGTGGAACTGTGAAACTGTGAAACTGTGGAACTGTGGAACTGTGGAACTGTGAAACTGTGAAACTGTGGAACTGTGGAACTGTGAAACTGTGAAACTGTGAAACTGTGGAACTGTGGAACTGTGGAACTGTGGAACTGTGAAACTGTGAAACTGTGGAACTGTGGAACTGTGGAACTGTGAAACTGTGGAACTGTGGAACTGTGGAACTGTGGAACTGTGAAACTGTGAAACTGTGGAACTGTGAAACTGTGGAACTGTGAAACTGTGAAACTGTGAAACTGTGAAACTGTGGAACTGTGGAACTGTGAAACTGTGGAACTGTGGAACTGTGGAACTGTGAAACTGTGGAACTGTGGAACTGTGGAACTGTGGAACTGTGAAACTGTGGAACTGTGAAACTGTGGAACTGTGAAACTGTGGAACTGTGGAACTGTGAAACTGTGGAACTGTGAAACTGTGGAACTGTGAAACTGTGGAACTGTGGAACTGTGGAACTGTGAAACTGTGGAACTGTGGAACTGTGGAACTGTGAAACTGTGGAACTGTGGAACTGTGGCCAGGTTCTGTTTTGGCTCCTGTAAAGTTGGGGAAATCTCACTTACGCTTCTCAGCCCTCGATTAGTCCCTGGTTTAGTCCCGGGTTAGTACCCAGCACACCTGCCCCAGGGGTCCAACACCTGTCCCAGGGGTCCAACACCTGTCCCAGGGGTCCAACACCTGCCCCAGGAGTCCAACACCTGCACAGGAGTCCAACACCTGCCCCAGGAGTCCAACACCTGCACAGGGGTCCAACACCTGCCCCAGGAGTCCAACACCTGCCCCAGGAGTCCAACACCTGCCCCAAGGGTCCAACACCTGCCCCAGGGGTCCAACACCTGCCCCAGGAGTCCAACACCTGCCCCAAACACCTGCCCCAGGGGTCCAGCACCTGCTCCAGGAGTCCAACACCTGCCCCAGGAGTCCAACACCTGCCCCAAACACCTGCCCCAGGGGTCCAACACCTGTCCCAGGGGTCCAACACCTGCCCCAGGAGTCCAACACCTGCCTCAGGAGTCCAACACCTGCCCCAGGAGTCCAACACCTGCCCCAGGGGTCCAACACCTGCACAGGGGTCCAACACCTGCCCCAGGGGTCCAACACCTGCCTCAGGAGTCCAACACCTGCCCCAGGGGTCCAACACCTGCCCCAGGAGTCCAACACCTGCCCCAGGGGTCCAACACCTGCCCCAGGGGTCCAACACCTGCCCCAGGAGTCCAACACCTGCCCCAGGGGTCCAACACCTGCCCCAGGAGTCCAACACCTGCCCCAGGGGTCCAACACCTGCCCCAGGAGTCCAACACCTGCACAGGGGTCACACAGGGGGTTGTGGGTTGGATTCCCTCCAGCCCAGAGTGAGGGGGTTGTGGGTTGGATTCCCTCCAGCCCAGAGTGAGGGGGTTGTGGGTTGGATTCCCTCCAGCCCAGAGTGAGGGGGTTGTGGGTTCGATTACCTGGCTGAACACTTTGGCGGCGGCTCGTGAGGCGTTGCGGAGTTCGTCTCGGTCACAGTCGTGGATTTGGACGCAGCAGGAGCCCGGGACTCCTCCGATCGGGAAGTACGAGCTGTGCAGCCAAGAGCTGAAGTTTGACACGCCACAGCACTGCAACTGCAGGACACGAGTATGAGTACTGCGAGTACTGCGAGTACTGCGAGTACTGCGAGTACTATGAGTACTGTGAGTATACGCGAGTACTGCGAGTACTGCGAGTACTGCGAGTACTGCGAGTACTGCGAGTATACGCGAGTACTGCGAGTACTGCGAGTACTGCGAGTACTGCGAGTATACGCGAGTACTGCGAGTACTGCGAGTACTGCGAGTATACGCGAGTACTGCGAGTACTGCGAGTACTGCGAGTACTATGAGTACTGTGAGTATACGCGAGTACTGCGAGTACTGTGAGGTATGCAGTGGTGCTGCGGTGCTGCGGGTGCTGCGGGTGCTGCGGTATGAGTGCTGCGGTGTCTGCAGTGCTGCGGTGTACACGGAGTGCTGCGGTGCTGCGAGGTGCTGCGAGTGCTGTGGTATGCAGTGCTGCGGTGCTGCGGTGCTGCGGTGCTGCGGGTGCTGCACGGGTGCTGCGGTATGCAGTGCTGCGGTGCTGCGGGGTGCTACGAGTGCTGTGAGTGCTGCAGGTGCTGCGGGTGCTCTTGAGGTGCTGCGAGTGCTGCGGTGCTGCAGTGCTGCGGTGTATCACGGAGTGCTGCGGTGCTGCGGAGTGCTGCGGGTATGCTGCCGGTGCTGCGGTACTGCGAGTGCTGTGGTGTACGCGGGTGCTGCGGGTGCTGCGGTATGCAGTGCTGCGGTACTGCGGGTGCTGCGGTGCTGCGAGTGCCTACACGGTGCTCTGCGGTGTACGGTGCTGCGGGTGCTGCGGGTGCCTCAGGTGCTGCGGTGCTGCGAGTGCTGTGGTATGCTACGGGGTACTGCGGTGCACTGCGATTATCTGTGATGCTGCGGGGTCTGCGAGTGCTGCGAGTGCTGCGGTGCTGCAGTGCTGCCGGTATACTGCATGAGTACTGCGGGTATCTGTGAGGTACTCTGGTGCACAGAATTAAGCGGAGTACTGCGAGATAATCACAGTGCTGCGGAGGATCTGTAGTGCTGCAGAATTATGCGCCAAATTACTGCGAGTTCACGCGGGGGGGGGGGGGATCTGTGAGTGCTGCGTACTGTAGTGCCGTGCGAGTGCTGCGAGTACTGCGAGTGCTGCGGTACTGCTATAGTGCTGTGGTATCTGCGGTGCTGCGAGTACTGAGGTGTACCGCAGTGCTGCGAGTGCTGCGAGTGCTGCGGAGTGCTCTGATTATGCACGGAGTGCTGCGAGTGCTCTGCAGGTACTGCAGAGTGCTGCGAGTACTGCGAGGTGCTGCGGAGTGCTGCAGAGTACTGCGAGTACTGCGAGGAGTATCGTGAGTGCTGCGGTGCTGCGAGTGCTGTGCGGTGCTGCGAGTACTCTGCAGTGCTGGGGGGTGTCGTGAGTGCTGCGAGTGCTGCGGTGCTGCGAGTGCTGGTGCTGGTATGCGAGGTACTCTGGTGCTGTGCTGGTGTACATGCGGTGCTGCGGAGTACTGCGGTGCTGCTGCCGGTACTGCGAGTGCTGCGGGTATGCGCGGTGCTGCGGGTACTGCGAGTGCTGTGGGGTGCTGCGGTGCTGCGGGTGCTGCGGGTATGCTGCGGTGCTGCGGTGCTGCGGGGTGCTCGCGGTATGCGGCGGTGCTGCAGAGTGTGCACGGGTGCTGCGGTGCTGCGAGGTACGGTGCTGCGGGTGCTGCAGGTGCTGCGGTGCTGCGGGGTGCTGCGGTGCTGTGGTATGCGCGGGTGCTGCGGGTGCTGCGGTGCTGCCGGGTGCTGCGGGTGCTGCGGGTGCTGCGGTATGCATGGTGCTGCGGTGCTGCGGTGCTGCGGTGCTGCGGTGCTATGGTGCTGCGGGTATGCGGGGTGCTGCGGGTGCTGCGAGTATGCCGCAGTGCTGCGGTACTGCGAGTGCTGCGGTGCTGCGGTGCTGCGGTTATGCAGCGGGTGCTGCGGTGCTGCGGGTGTACGCGGTGCTGCGGTGCTGCAGGTGCTGCGGTGCTGCGGTGCTGCAGGTGCTGCGGTGTAACGGTATGCAGTGCTGCGGTGCTGCGGTGCTGCAGTATGCGGAGTGCTGGCGGGTTCTGCGGAGTACTGCGGTGCTGCCGAGTGCTGCGAGTGCTGCGGGTACCCTGAGTACTCTTGATATCTGTAGTGCTGCGAATTATGCGCTGTAGTCTCACAGTGCTGCAGGTACAAGCAGTGCTGCGAGATACTGCGGTATGCTGGGAGGATACTGCGGTGCTGCAGAGTATACTTGGCCCAAGGTACTGCGGTGTTCTGTAGTACTGCGGGGATGCGCGGTACTGCAGAGTACTGTAGGTGCTGCGGTATGCAGTGCTGCGGGTGCTGCGGTGCTGCGCGGTATGCACGCGGAGTGCTGCGAGGTGCTGCGCGGTACTGCTTGAGTGCTGCAAATGCGGTGCTGTAAATTGCCCTACGCAGAGTGCCCTCGCGTCCTCGCCCCGGTGCTCTTGGGGTATGCGGGAGTGTACGGTGTACGCGGAGTGCTACGGTGTTCGCAGTGCTTGAGACAGGTACTGCGGGTACTGCCAGAGTGCTGCGGTATCTTGGCCCGGTACTGCGGTATCTTGTGAATTACTCTTGATTATCTTGTGATGCTGCAGAGTACTCTGCGGTACAGCTCTTGAGTGCTGCGGAGTACTGCGGAGTGCTCTGGGGCAGTGCTGCAGATGCGTGATGCTGCTCTTGAGTGCTGCGGTATCTTGTGAGTGCTGCAGGCACTGCGAGTGCTGCAAGTGCTGCGGTCCCTGCTGGGATGCGGGGTGCTGCAGGTACTGCGAGTGCTGCGGGGATCGATGGTACTGCAGGTGCTGAGTACTGTGGTCTGCGGTGCGCCAAGTGCTGCGGTGCTGTGAGTACTGCGGGTGCTGTGAGTGCTACGGTACTTTCTGCGAGTGCTGCGAGTGCTGCTGGTATCTGCGGGGGGTGCATACGAGGGGATCTTGGCGCGGGTGCTGCGGAGCCTCGTCTGCCGAGTGCTACTGCGAGTACCGCTGATTAAAGTGCACTCAGTGCCTCTTGGTGCACTGCGAGTACTGCGGTGTACGGGGGTACTGCGAGGTATAGGTATGCACGCAGTGCCCTACTGCCGGTGTATTCGCACGGTGCTGGAGATTACCTGCGGGTGCTGCGAGTGCACTGCTTGCGGTGAAATGCGGCCGAGTGCTGCGAGTGCACTGCGGTATCTGCGGCCCCAGTGCACTGCGACGGTGTATACGCGGAGTGCCTGCAGGTGCACTGCTTGTTGAGTCACTGCTTGATTATCTTGGCGGAGTGCTGCAAGGTGCTGCGGTGCTGCTTTGAGTACTTTCTGAGATTGCGTGGAGTGCTGCGAGATCTCTTGGCCCGGAGTGCTGCCAGGTGCAGCGAGTGCTGCAGGTGCTGCGGGTGCACTCACCCAGTGCCTGCCCCGAGTGCCACTGCGGAGTGCACTGCAAGATCTGAAGTGCTGCCAGGGATCTTGTGAGTGCTGCAAGGAATTACTACGCAGTACTGCGAGGGATCACGTGAGTACTGCGAAGTACTTTGAGTGTACTGCTGAATCCTGCGGGGGTATCACGCAGAGTCCACTGCGAATGCTGTGAGTCACTGCGAGTGCTGTAGTGCTGCAGGTATGTCTGGTCATGATTACTGCGGAGTCATCTTGGCGGATGCGTCTCTGGAATACTACGGTATAGCAGATACTGCTTGAGTATACACGTGCAGTGCAGCTTCAAGTCTGCACAGAGTATAGGGAGTATTGCGGTGTACTGTGAGGTGCTGCGGGACTGCTTGAGTGCTGCAAGGATCACAGCGAGTCCTGCGAGATACTGCTGTGAGATACTGCGGAGTATATCTCACAGTACTGCGAGGTGTACTGAGTGCACTTGGAAATTATCTGTGAGTGCTGCTTGAGTGTACTCTACCGGAATTATACGAGGTATACAGGAATGCTACTCTGGAATTATACATAGAATTACTCTTGAGGATCTGTGAGTACTGCAAGATTACTGTGAGTGCTGCGAGTACTGCGAATTACTACAAGGATCTGTAGTGCTGTGAGTGCTGCTGATTAGTGCACTCTTGAGTATGCTGTGAGATACTCTCTGAGAATTAATCACGGGGAGTACTGCAAAGTAATCACAGTGCACTATGGGGATCACTGCGGAGTGCTCTGAGTGCTCTGTGATTATGCTAGCGGTAGTCTCACTCTGATTATCTGTGAGTGCACTACTGGGGTACTCTGCGAGTACTGCGAGGGATCTGTGAGTACTCTTGATTATCTGGCGGAGTACTCTGCGGTATGCGCCAAAACTCACCAAGAGTACTGCAAGGGATCTGCTTGAGTACTGTCTGGGGATCTGTAAGTGCCTCTGAGGGAATTATGCTTGGAGTGCTGCAGAGTACTGCGGGTACTCCTGCGGGATGCGCGGGCCAATACTCTTTGAGGAATATGCGCAGAGTGCATGCGGGTACTACGAGTGCACATAGGTACTGCGAGTACTCGTGCCCAGAGATCTGCGCGAGTGCACTGCTTGAAAATCTGTAGTGCTGCAGAGTGCTGCGGTGTATCGCCTTAAGTGCTCTTGGCGGAGTATGCACTGTGATTGCTGCGGGTTATCACCACAGCGGTGCTGCAAGAGTATGCGCCATGAGTGCTGCAGGAATCACGCTCGTGGGAGGTAACTGCAGTGCCTCTGCGATTATGCGCAGTACTCGGGGTGCACTGCGAGTGCTACTGCCCAGTGCCTGCGAGTGCACTGCGGTGCTGTGGGTGCTCTGTCTGTGGTCTACTCGAAGATACTGCGAGGGATACACAAGAGTGCTATTCTGAGTATCGCCAGAGTACTCGCCGAGGTATCTGTGAGTACCTGCGGGGTATACGCAGTACTGCGAGTATGACTCTGGTACTGAGTGCTGGGAGGTAGCCTGCGAGGAGTGTGCAGTACCTGCGGTCTATCTGTGAGTGCACAGAAGGGATATCTGTGTGCACTGCGAGGGATCTGTAGTGCTGCAGAGTACTCTGCGAGTACTGCGAGGGATACGCATGAGTACTGCGATTCTACTGGGAGTACTCACTGAGTGCTGCAAGGGATATAGGTGGAGTATTGCTGAGAGATATGTCGTAGTGCTGCAAGTATAGCGAGTATTGTGAGTGTATGCATGGGTACTGCAGGTAGTGCTGCAGTACTGCGAGGGATCTGTAGGATTGCCTGCTTGAGGGATCTGCTTGAGTGCTGCGAGTGCACTGCGGTACTGCGAGATTGCACTGCTAGTGCTGCGGTGCAAACGGGTATACGCTGTATTACTCCTGCAGTGCTGTGAGGGATCTGTGAGTGGCCAGTGCTGCTTGAGTGCTGCGGTCAGGTGCTGTGGTGCTTTCTCGGAGTGCACTGCAGTACTGCGGGGATCTGTAATTACTGCAGAGTATCATGCGCCAAATTGCTGCGAATTATACTGTGAGGAGTACTGCTTGATTAATTATCTGTACATGGGAGTGCCTCCGGAGTGCGAGTGCGGGTCTCTGAGGTACTGCACGGTGCCTCACCGAGTCACTGGGGGGATCACGCGAGTACAAGTAGTGGGTATCTGCTTGAGTACTGCGGGGATCACGCGAGTGCAGTGCCTCTTGAGATATCTGTAGTGCTCCAGTGCTGCGAGTGCCTCACGAGTACTGCGGTACTCTACGAGTAGCCTACTGCGCCAGATCATGCGAGTGATACTGCTGGGGAATGCTGGCGAGGAGTCTCTGCGAGGGATACTGTGACTGCGGAGTGCTATGGTGCTGTGAGATCTGTGAGTACTGCCTGTGTCTGCGTGATATCGAGTGTAATGCGAGTACTGCGGTACCACCCAGGGATACTGTAATTACACTCTTGATATCATGCAGCTTGAGTACTCTTGGAGTGCACTGCAAAGAGATCTGTGAGTGCAATTATAAATTATGCGGGGATCTGTGAGTACTCTGCGGGAAGTATCTGTATGATGCCTCGCGATTACTGCAAAGTACGCGAGTGCTGCGAGGGATACGCGGTCTGGAATGCTGCGAGTGCTCGAGGAGTACTCGCAGTGTGCGGGTACTGCAAGGGATGGGATATCGGCAGTGCCTAGGTATTATGCGGAGTGCTGCGGGATAGGCAGGCCACTGCGAGGTCAGTGCAGTACTCCGCAGTACTCACAGGGATCTGGCAGTGCACCAGGTGCACTTGCTGCGGTATCTGTGAGTGCTGGAATTACTGCTTGGGGTGCGCTGGGATGCTGCGGTGCTGGGGTGTTACTGCAGTATGCTGATTATAATGCAGGAGTACTGTGGTGCGAGTGCGGTGGTGGCGTTAGTGGTAGTGGTGGTAATTATCGGTGGTGAGTCTCTTGGTAGAGTGGTAGTAAAGTAGTGAAGTGGTAGTGGTAGTGGTACTTGCGGTAAGCAGTGGTGAGAAGTGGTTGCGGTGGTGAGTGCAGTAGCAATGTGTGTGGTAGTAGTGCTGCGGAGTGGTGGTAAGTGGTAGTAGGGTAATGCTAGTAGTAGTAAGTAGTATCTGTGAGTGGGAGTGACTGCGGGTAGTAGTAGCAGTGAATACCGCAGTACTCTTTGAGTATATGCAAATTAGTGGTAGTAGTAGTAGTGGTATTGGCAGCAGCGGTGGTAAGT